>LOEQ01000063.1:508621-521708 GCA_001685075.1 Bramus lutescens
GGCGCGGGGACCTCGACGCCAGGGGCGGGGGGAGAGGAGGGGCTGGGATGTGGGGTCTGAATCTCGAGACTGGAGACTGGTGTTAAAATCATCTGCAGAGATGAGAAAGAAATGGCCGTGGGAATACCCATCCTGAAGTGGGAGAGGTTCGCAAGCGCTCACCTTAACCCCGGTAGCCTTTGAGGGGAGGGCTTTCACCTAGGTCTCCTGTCATCACCCCTGGGTATAGTTCAACCGAGGGAGTGGCGCAAGAGGGACTTAAGGTAGTCTGCATCGGCTGGACAGCAGCAGCAGGTTTAGGCTGTACCCTTTAAGACGGTTTTCGTCCCTTGGTTCTGTGCAGTTACTTTCGCTCTTAGAAGATGCTTTGGGGTGTGGAAAATAGAGGGAGGTCAGCAACGAGGTTTGGAACCCCAAAACTACGTACAAGCCAACAGGGACCGTCCAGGCTGCTCCTAGTTGCAGGGTGGGACTCTTTCCGTGCTGTGGAAAGTAAGGCTGACCCTGGCGGGGAGGGCGGGGAAGGGAGGTGGGAAGTGTCCATACCACACCTAACCCCTCCTTTCGCCAGTATTCCTGTTCTTTGGTTCGCATCCTGCAATTGGTGGCTTTCTTCCCAGTCATTTTTTTCTTTCTAGAACTGCTATGGTTTTGTTGTCTCTTTCCACAGCCCTCAGGGGTTCGCTGTAAGTACTGCACTGTTGAACTTGCCGCTCAGCACCATGGTAAAGGGACCTCAATTTCTGTCGCGTTTATCATATTGTCATTTCTGCTGAAGAAAAAGCATGCCCCTTACTAGACCCAGCCAGGTTCTTCCGGAAATTTCCTTGCAACTGCCCTACCTTTTTTATCTCCTAAACTAGGACAGTCTTCTGCTTCCTCTTGTTCGGTAAGCACCTATAGCCCTTTGCACCTCACTTGGGGCGTCCTGCCTGCTCGCTGTCCTTTTCACTTGCAGTGTGGGAATGTGGTAAGTATGGAGCCCTTCCTCATAGGTCTGAAACTAGGTATAGTTTTAAGTAAACGTGCTAAGTATCTCTTAAATTTCTAGATTTACACAATTCTACTGTTTTTCCCCAGGCCCCGAAGGTGAAGCAGTATGACTTACAAAGCCCTCCGAGCGAGTTGCTTCCCCTTCTAATAGATGTCCAACTTGCTAGCTTACAGCCCGAAAGCCTGAACTGCTCTTCACTTGATTCCTAGACTTGATTCCTCTCACTGCGTTCCCCACCCCACCCTCCCCCCATTTGCCTGTGGACAGACCCTCTGACCTTGTTTGGCCCCTTCCTCTTTGGATAGTCTCTCCAACCTCCAAGTCCCAGTGGGCTGTTTGTTCTGCTTCCAGATTCTCTAACCTTTCAGCCTATTCTCCAGGACCAGGGCTTTGTATTTCTGCCTGCTCTGTTGGGAGGCCAGCTGCACCCGGGCCCCTCTTTCCCAGCATGGTTGTTTGAGCCATGCCTTTGCGATAAAGGGCGGGTGTTTTCCTCCCTCTCCTCTGTATCTAGTACAGAGGCAGGAGCACAGTAGGAGTTGGGAAATACTTGTTGAGTGAATGAACAAGGCCTCTTGCGATTGAGAGCAACGGAAACACTTGTGTGTCTTTTACACTCTGTGCCTGCATTGCGTCTGTATTTGTTCCTGTTCAGGTGGCTGCGCAAATACCTGAAGAAAGAGCTTAGTAATTAAGCATATTAAGGTTTACACTCACAGGTTCCTCGTAGTGGAGAAGGCAGAGCTCATTGTCGTGGTCATGTTCACATGGCGGCAAGTCCGAAAGCAGAGAGAATATGGCCCTACTTCTGCCACCTATCCCTTCTCCTAAAGGAACAGTCAGAACATGAACCTGTTAGGGACATTTCAGATTTGAACCAACACAGCATCTGATTGTGATTTATTTATTCGCTCAGCGAATCCTGTTCATCTGTTTGGTGTACCAGACAATGGTTTAGGCTAAGGAATTCAGTGATGAACTCACAAGCAAAACCTCTGGATTACTATCAATTACTAATAAAAGTACTATTAAGTAGTTGCAATGCTTTTAATGAGAAACCTCCCTCATAAACTCTGATATTTGAATACATGGTCCCCGTTTGGCAGCTCTGTTTAGGGAGGTGGTGCGGCCTCTCTGGGGGAAGTATGTCATTGTGGGAGGGCTTTGAGATTTCGCATCCTCACCTCATTCCCATTTCACTCTCAGCTCTCTGCCCTGGAGCTACTATCATTGCCTCCATCACTGTTATGAATTGTCCCTCCGCCAAAAGTAATCTCGCTCCTCAGTAATTGTTTTTGGTCATGGTGTTGTATTGCAGCAACAGAAAAGTAACGAATACAGAGGTAAAACTGCCCAAGGAAAGGAGCTCGAAAATGGTACTTTAGAGGCAAAGGCCTCGTGGAGCAGTTAATAGGCAGATAGACTGTGTGAGTACTTGGAACGAACACCTTGCCTGGGACAGACTCAAGTTATGTTCTTTTGTCTGTTGATGTATGTGTTGGCATATACGATACAGTAAGGTTGTATGATTGTCCTAGGTATAGGGAAAAAAATGGACACTGTGTCAGGGAGGTTTCTCTTCTTTGCTGTAGTAGGAACTGAACCCAGGCCACTGTAGATGCTAGGCCAGGGCTGTAATGCTCATCCACATATATAGTGCCCCTTGGAGCCTGGCGAGGTTTTCATGAAGAAGTGATTTTGAGTAGCATCTGAAGGAAGAGATAAAACAAATGATTCCTCTCTGGTTATGCGAAACCTCTAGGCCCTGTAGTATAGGGGAAAGCCTACAGAAAAGTCAGGGCCTCTGGAACTTGGCAAGTTTGGGAGCTAGAAAGAAAGCCAGCATAGATGCAGCCAAGTAGTCTTCCTTATGGCGTTTGTAAGGTTTTAGATTGTGTTCTGAGACAAGAATGGGGGCACAGGGTTTCCTTGAGCCAACTGAAGACATGGATGGTTGCTGGTGAGATGGCTCAACGGGTAAAGGTGCTTGCAGTATGCTCTCCATATAGAACATATCAAAATTAGCTTTGGGGCTGCCTTTTTATGTATGTATATATTTATTTACTTCTGAGATAGACTCTCACTGTGCAGCCCTAGCTGCTTTGGAACTCACTACGTAGACCACGCTGGCCCCAAACTCATAGAAATCCACCTGCTTCTGCCTCTTGAGTGCTGGGATTAGCGGCATGCCCTCCATTTTGAGGTTCATCCATGTAGTTATACTTTTCTCATTGCTCAATAGTGTTCCACTTCATGGTTATATCACAATATGTTTATCCATTTATCTGCCAAGGAATCATTGAGAGTGTTTCTGCTTGCAGCTCTAACAAATTAGGCTACTTTGAGAAGTTATGTGCAAGTCTCTAAATGGAATATGCTTTCGCTTCTTTAGAAGTAGAATGGCTAGGTCAAATGCTTGGGGTGGTTTAACTTAAAAAGAAGTTTCCGAACTATCTTCTAGAGCAGTTCTGACAGCTTCAGTCCCCCACCCCACCCCCGCGCGGTGAATGAGAGTTTCCAGTTCCTCTGTTTCTTTGCTTGAGATGGCCAGTCACCTAAGGAGCCATTCCAGTCGGTGTGTGCTGGGCAGCTTATAGTTTTCATTGCATATGTCCGTTTAACAATGTTAAGTGTCTGTTCATGTCTCTTTTCCAGAAAAGTGTTGAGTATTTTGCCCATTTTTATCATGGGTAGCCAGCCCTCTTACTATTGTGCTTTGAGCAATCTCTATTGTGAAGGTAGGCCCTTATCATATGCTTGATTTTGAATGATTTTCTGCCAGACTCTGGCTTGGCTTTTATTCTTTTGGAAAGCAGATGTTTTACATGTTGATTGTAAACTTAGCAACTTGTTCTTCATGACATCATTTCTTTTTCTGCTGCTGTGACTGAATGCCATAATGAAACTGAGAGGAGAAATGGTTTACTTTTGGCTTACAGTTCCAAAGGACACAGTCCTCATGCTGGGGACAACATGGCTCCAGGAGTGTGAAGTCAGCTGGCCATCAGGAAACAGAGACTAGCAAGTGAGGCCCAACTGTAAAACCTCAAAATCTGTTCCTCCCCGTCTCAAACAGCCCCACCAGCTGGGAACCAAGTGTCCAGACATACAGACCTATGGGGGACATTTCATAGCCACACTCCAGCATATGGGTTCTGATGTCATAGCCAAGACATCTTTGCCAAACGGAAGTTCATAAAGGTCTCTGGAGGTTTTGTGATTTGAGATTCTGTACTGAGGTCTATGATCAATTTTGAGGGTTTTTTTTGTTTGTTTGGTATGGTTCAAGTATTGACTGGGGTTCTTTGCTTTTGGGTTTTGCTAATGGGCCTTCCTTATTCCAGCACCATGTACTGTAGAGAGATAATCACTATGGTGATGCTATCCATGAAAACCAGTCTCTCACATATGTGTACATCGATTGCTCGACTCTTTATTCTGCTCCATTGATCTGTTGCTCTGTCTTGACCCCATGAGCACACAGATGGTCTGATCTTGTAGCTTTATAATGACCTTTGAAATAAGGTAATATCAACCCTCCCAACTTTGCCCTTCTTCAAAGTCCTTTGCATTTCTATATGAATTTTGGAAATGTCTACAAGAAGATGAGAATTTTGAATTAATACTTACAGCCTTCATCCTACAACCTGTGCAATTCCATCTGAATTTTGGAATCAATCTTCCAATTTCTTTTTTTAATTGCATTTATTATTTGTGTGTGGATATGCACACAAGGCAGGACACAGCACACATAGGGAGGTCAGAGGATGCCTTGCAGGAGTCAGTTCTTTCCTTCTTCCAGGTAAATCCTGAAGACTTAACTCAGCTTGTCAGGCTTCATGACAATTCCCCTTCGCTCCTGAGCCATCTTGCCCACCCTGGTTTGCCAATTTCTAAAAATGTCAAGTTTAACTGAACATTGTGGGACACACCTTTAATCCCAGTGCTTGGGAGGCAGAGGCAGGTGGATCTCTGAGATCAAGGCCAGCCTGGTCTACAGAGTGAGTTCCAGGACAGCCAGGGCTATCTATACAAAGAAACCCTGTCTCAAAAAAATCTAAATAAATAATGAAATTATTGAAGAGAACCAACATTCAAAACCTTTTGTTTGTTTTTTTTTTTCGAGACAGGGTTTCTCTGTGAAGCCCTGGCTATCCTGGAACTCACTCTGTAGACCAGGCTGGCTTCAAACTCAGAGATTCACCTACCTTTGCCTCCAAGTGCTAAGATTAAAAGCATGCGCCACCATTACCTCCCAAGTGCTAAGATTAAAGGCATATGCCACCATTGCCTGGCACAAAATCTTAAAGAACTTATTTCAAAGTGTACATCCTATACCTTGTGAAGAGGTTTTTTACCATCAGAATGCAGTCTTCTGGACTTTGTATAATTTGTTTTCATTTGTGCTTTTTTAAAAAGATTTACTATTTATGTGTCTGTGTTGTTGTATGTGCACATGCCTGCAGGTGCCCTCAGATTCCAGAAGGGGGCTTCAGATCACTTGGAGTTATAAGCAATTGTGAACTTCAACCCCATGTGGGTGCTGGGAACTGAACTCGGTCCTCAGGATGAGCAGAAAGTTCTCTTAACCTCTGAGCCATCTCTCCAGCACTACCATTAGTATTTTCTCACATCTCCTGTTTACTCCTGGATATGGTGTCTAGAAATATACTTCATTTCACTGACAAAAGTATATTTCAGTCTTTTAAACACACTGTTTTGTTTGCTTATCAGTTCTATGCTAATATTTAGTCATTGCTAAGCCCTGATCATTTTTACACATTCTTCCTCCTCCCCTAGCTAAAAGAGACACTTTAGTAATCCTCGCCTGTCCATCTTCTCTCAGTGTGTGAAGTGGTCACAGGGTAATGCTCGCCCGTCCATGTGTGAGGTGGTCCCAGGACACTGTAGTAATGCTCACCTGTCCACGTGTGAGGTGGTCCCAGGACACTGTAGTAATGCTCGCCCATCCATCATTTTTTCCGTGTGTGAGGTGGTCACAGGACACTGTAGTATTGCTCACCCGTCCATGTGTGAGGTGGTCACAGGACAGAGAGACATTCAGTTTAGCTGTATACACTTGTAAACAGGCTTTGGAACAGTTTCTTGCTGAAACAGAAAGGTCCCCGTTCCCTTTCCCTGGAAGTTCCTGACCTCTTCAGCTAATTGTAGAGCATGGGCTCTGAGCTTGGTGACTGTCACCTGGCACCCACCAAGTGACCTTGCTAAGCCGCTGCTATGTCATTGTGGAGACAGGTATGGTGCCTGTCTACCTTGAAGCACAGCTCTGTGGTGATAAAGGTGATGGCAAGAACCATTTGCTAAGCGCTTGTTTCAGACTCTGAGTCTATTGTCTTGGATGACATCACACTTAAACCTCATGACTGCTAGGTAAAAGTACTTGCATAATAAGTACCAAAATACACATTTGTCTCCTGTCTGTATAATTCGTTTTAAATTTAATTTTTTTGTATGTGACCCTCCAGAAATACGTTGTAAGAATAGTTTGACAAGATAAATCCCCATAGGTCCACTCCTTGGGTCAGAAAGTATCAGGAGCTGACCAGATCCGTGGTTTCTTTCTTCAGTAGGGTGTAGAGAGAACAACAGTCCTAGAAGGCAAATCCTAGTCTTTTATTTGGTCTCTGCAGTTTCGGTGTCCATATCCGAGACACGAGCACATCAAATGCCATTATCAGACATAACAGATAGAGTTCCCTGCTTTCCTCGAAAAATGTCTTTTCAAAGCTTATGCAAATAAGAATGCAAGGAAGCGCCACACTAGAGAGTGCCACGCTAGGAAGCGCCACGCATCCCGTTGGGTTGGGTTTCTTTAAATGTGAACTGCTTAGGTAGCAGCTGTCACATTTGATTCTCCTGCTCCAGGCAAGCATCTTTTTAAAAGATAGGGATATTTGTACATATTTGTGGGATGCAATACAATAATGTGATATATAGAGACATTAAATCAGACTGATTAGCATTTCATTTTCTCCAACATTAATCAACCCTGTGTTGGGAACCTTCAGACCCTTCTAGTTAGCTTGAACATATAAACATTTGTGGTGGCAGTCTGAATTTTTTTTTTATTTTAGGCTTTTATCTCCCCTTAAAGTCCATAAGGAAATGTGGAAAATTACTTAAGGCAGGGCTTAATGGCACGTGCCTTAGATCCTGGTGCTTGGGAGGCAGAGTCAGGCAGATCTCTGTGAGTTTGATCCCATCAAGGTGATGGAAACTAATCCTCTCCCTGTGTTGTATTTGTCTTTGAAAGTCAGGTAAAAGGAAGAAAGGAAAAGTTCGGGTTAAGAAGCAGAAGCTGAAGAAGCCCGAAGCAGACATCCTCAGTCCTGCCGCCATGCTGAGCCTCTACTACATTGCCCACAATGTTGCCGACTGCCTGTACCTTCGGGGCTACCCTTGGCCAGGAGCTCCCAAAGGGAGGAAGGGGAAGAACACGATTTAAGTGATAGAATCCAACACACGTTTTCGTTTCCAAGAACACAAAGTGGGAGAAAGCATTCAGGACAACTCAATGGCGCAGGCAAAATAGGCTTACTGAAGACATTGAGAAACACGTAGCCGATGTACTTCTCTGTGGTGAATAATGGCATAGAAATGCACGTTTGTTGCCACTGCTAAGCCAGGTACTAGGTGGCTTCACTTTGTTTTTGGTTTTGGGTTTTTTTTTTTCAGAAGTAATCAGGAAAACCAAACCCAAGTGGTTCTTAAAGGAGACACTGGCAATGGCAGTGATTTTTATAGTATTATAATCATAGTTCTGGACCCGAATTAAACCTTGTTCTCAGAAGGCAACTCCAGTTTCACAAGTCATTTTCTTTTGTGAGAGGGGTTGTTTAGCGAGGACAAGGCGAAAAGCAAAGGCTGACTTTGTGTGCACCTTCCTCTTGGGCATTTTTTTCTGTTGTGGTTTGATTTGGGTTTGTTTTTTTTTTCTCTTTCAATGCTGGGGATGAACCTGGGGTCTCTACTCAGGAAGAGCTCTGCCATTAAGTTACCCCAATCTTTTCCTTTTTTAAACCAAATGGAAAATAAATAATTTGTTTTTATAATTTTCTGCTTCGCAGTCTTTCTCAAATTTGAATTGACTACAGACTCCAGGGAGACTAAACTTGCTATAGGCACTCCAATCCTACCAGGTCTGCAGGCACCTACCTGACTGAGATCTGGGGCAAGGAAAATGGCTCCGGATATGGTGATCGCTGTGAAAACATGAGGATCTGAGTTTGCTCCCCACAGCCTCGTAAAATTCAGCACAGTGGTACCTGTTTGTGATCCTAGCACTGGGGAAATCCAATGCTAGCGACAGAAGGAACCCTGGGGTTTTCTGGCCAATCAGCTCAAGAATCAATGAGCTCCAGGCTCAGTGAGAGTGACTCTGGAGGAAGCCACCAGTGTTCTCCGGTGGCCTCTCTGCACACTCAGACACAGGCTCACAGAGATCCTCCTGGTGGTGGGTGCACGAAGAAGGGGAACAAATCAGATAAGTTAGCTTCCTGTTGTGACCGAGGGCCTGAGGAAAGTGGTTTAAAGGAGAAAGACTTCTTTACGCTCACGGTTTCAGAGGCTGGCTCCTTTATTTGGGGAATGAGACACAACAGAATACCCTGGCGGTCAGAGCATGTGGCAGAGTGGCTGACCATCTTACAGTGGCCAGGGAGGGAAAAGGAAGGCAGCAAGGGGCCAGGAACAAAACACATTCCTTCCCTAAGAAGGGCTCTCTCTGTGCAGCTTTGTTAGCCTGGAACTCACAGTGTAGCCCAGACTGGCTTCGAACTCACAGACCTGCCTCCTAAGCGCATACATCACAGCCAGACTAAGACACACTTTTCAAAACCATGCCTCCAGTGACCTCCCAGTTCAGCTACAACTCCATTAGTGTGGATTAATCTGCTGATAAGATTATAGCCCTGATGATTCAGTCACCTCTGAATAGTGCTGCACCATGGCTAAACCTCCAATACATGAACCATTGTGAAACATTCCAGATTTAACCATAACTTTCTGCCCTTTGGCCCCAAAGACTCATGCTCATTACACAAAATATGTTAAAAGATGCTCCAGAACCCCCAAATTCTCAAAGGTTCTGGGGCTGCACAAAAATCTAAGTCCAAGTCTCTTAGACTTGTGTCCTTAGCTGTGAGTCCCTGTAAGATACAAAAAACAAGTTTACAGACTTCCAAAGCCCTTGATGCCCCAGACCTGACCCTTGAAAAAAGGCAGTTGCAGGTATATGTGGCATTCCTGACACATCTCTCTGTACCTGCTGTCTTAGGGTTCTTATTGCTGCCAAGAGGTACCATGACCACAGCAATCAAATGAAATTTTTTAAAATATTTATTATGTATACAATATTCTGTTTGTGTGTATGACTGCAGGCCAGAAGACCTCATTACAGATGGTTGTGAGCCACCATGTGATTGCTGGGAATTGAACTCAGGACCTTTGGAAGAGCAGGCAATGCTCTTAACCTCTGAGCCATCTCTCCAGCCCTCAAATGAAATTTAATTGGAGTGGCTCACTTACAGTTTCAGAGGTTCAGCTCAGTATCATCATGATGGCAATCATGGTGGCATGCAGACAGAGGTTATGCTGGAGTAGTAGTTGAGAGTCGCACATCTTGTTGTTTGGAGGAGGGCTGCTTGTTGGTTCCTGGCTGCTCAGACTCCCAAAATAATCACACAGAAACCGTACTATTTAAGTCACTCCTTGGCCCATTAGCTCTAGCTGCTTATTGGCTAACACTTATATCTTAATTTAACCCATTTCTAGTAATCTGTGTATTGCCACATGGCCGTGGCTTCCCGGGTAAAGTTCCCAGCATCTGTCTCTGGCGGGGCTACATGGCTTCTCCCTGACTTCACCCTTCTTTCTCCCAGCATTCTGTTTAGTTTTTCCCTCCTAGCTAAGTTCTGCCCTATCGACAGAGGGGACTCCCACAAGATGTTGATCTTGAAGGTAACAGGAAGTAAACTAAGACACTGGGTGGTATCCTGAGCATAGGAAACCTCAAAACCCACCCCCATGGTGACATTTCCTCCAACAAGGCCACCCCCACTCCAACAAAGCCACACCTCCTAATAGTGCTGCTCCCTGTGAGATTATGGGGGCCCGTTGCACTCAAAGGACCACACCCGCCTTCCTGGCCCTCACTGCTTCCCCAAGCCCACCACTCTGACACCTACAGGGCTTGGCTTCATTCTCTGTGCTCAAAGCCAGTTCACTCCAAGTAAGCACCATGGTAGGACAGACATATTCCACTTTGAGTTACTTACAGTTGGGCTGCATGTTGCCTTGTGGGGGTAACAGGGGTTTATGAAGTTGGCCAAAGGAGACTGCAGCCCAGGACAGATGTCAGAGGAAATGATATGAGTCCCTTAGCTGGAAAAGTTGAGCATGCATAGCCCTTGTGAGTCGGTAGTGAATGCAATCTGTCTACCTGAGCAGATGCCGCGTAAAGCCGAGGCCAACTGCCAAGGAAGCACTTCTGTGCAGGAGCAGAAGGAAGCCTGTCCTTTTCCTGGGCTTTAGAGACTGAGAAGAGGACCTGGAGGTGAGAAGGGGTAGGGACAATGACTGCAGTGGACTGGTGAGAAGGAGAAAAGATGTGGCAATAGCGTGTGGTGAGGACATTTGACAATAGAAGTGCCCCCCACAAAACTGATGGCCTGAAATGAACAAGAGCGGAAATGACTAATGCCAAAATATAGAGAAACTGCCATTCCCTGCTGTCACCAGAAAGAGCATAACTGGTACCAGCCCCTGCAAGCACAGTTTGACCTGGGCGGGAAGGCGGATCACTGGGCACCCGCTACCAACTCTGAAAACCTGAGTTTGACCCCAGGGACCGGAAGGGTGGAAGAAAATGGACACCCTCAATTGTGTCCCCTCCCACATTGGCATGTGCATACCCACGCATACACTATCAACAAACGTTTCAAAAGAAGACAGCTTGACAGTCTCAGGATATCGTCAGATCAGCCACTGCCTCTATGTGCACCACGAGCAGCTGCTCCAGGCATGCATTCCTTTCATAATAAAAAGATCCAGACAACAGTAAGTATTGGTCAAAGCAATGAGCCACGGATGAGCAGTCCCCGAGTAGGTGAGGGAGCCAGGTGGTCCACACGCGCTCAGTGTCCTGCAAAAGCTCCATTCCTGAGCCTCCAAGCAAGGAGTCCAAAGCCATTAGGACACCACAGGCAGCACAGGGTTCGCCTCACCTCTGTTACAGTTTTTCACCTGTAGCACCAGAGAATCCACTTGCGATGGCTGTCTTCATCTGGGTGCAGACATCAAAGCACCCTAGTCAACACATTCGCTACGGTTTGTAAAGAGAAAGTATGTTTCTCACTTCTTGACTAAAGAAAAGTGGTGAGGTTTTGCCTTCTACCCTTTGCCTCTTGAGGAGTCACCAAGATCCCAGGGCTTGGATCTTCACTTCTAAGCCTCCAGACCTGTAAGAAATAAACTTCTGTGGTTTGTAACTTCCCCAACTTTGGTGTTATGTGGTAGTAACACTGTGAACGGAGCTACCATATAACCCAAGACCATTTTCAGATATATGACTAAGGGGATTGAAAGCAGGGAGTCAGAAACTTGACCATGCTCGTGGAACCACTGTCCACAACAACCCTAAGGGAAGAAGTCACCCCTGTCTATTACAAAGGAACAAACAAAAGGTGGTAGAATATTTGTTCTTAAAAATGAATGATATTCTGAGAGCATAGTGTGGACAAGACTTAAAAACATGTATGACAAAGATACAAAAAGTCTAAGACCGCAGACCCACTAACACAATTCACAGACAGAATGAGGGGCTGAGGTGACAATAGAATGAGAGACATTCTATTTTGGGGGGACGGTGGAAAGTTCAGAAAATGGGTGCTGCTGTCTCAATGTGTATGGCCCTAATATGCTAGATGCTACAGTTAAAACAGCTTTGTTATACATCTACCAGAATGAAAGAGGAAATCAAAGGGTCTTTCTTCCTTTCTCCTCCTCTCCTCCTCTCCTCCTCCTCCTCTTCCTCTTCTATCCTAAAATGATCTTGAACATGACAGAGGGAACAACAGAGGCAAAGGAAGTGTCCACAGGCCTCCTTTGTCATTGGTAAGTAGTTGGGCACGTATGGATGAAAGGGACACCTTAGAAAGGAATTCTGGAGATGGCTCCGTGAACAAAAGTGCTTGCTGTGTAAATTTGGCGACTGTGTCCCATCGTACACAAAGACCTAACTTCCAGAAGGCGTGCTCTGTCCGGTACGCATGTGCACAGCCCACCCCAGCCTCCAAGCCTTAGCGTTTGCTCTGTCCTCCAACATATGTTCTGGTGCACGTGTGCAGAGCTTGCCCTGGCCTCCAAGCCTTCGCACCTGCCGTTGCCCTCCTGGGTCTCTGCTACTTCACCCCCATTTCCCCTTCCCACAGTGGGCAGCTCCTGTCCAGGCTCACTTGCTCTTTACTGCTGAAAGGCTTGGCTCCACATCTGTGTTTGGTGCCTGCTAACTGGCACCTTGGATCTGCCACTTGGTGGACAGCCTCTCCCCTTTGTCTAACTTCCTGTTTCCATCCCTGCTGACATAGGAAATGCACTAATGAGAAATGAGAGATCAGGCTCATGCCAAAACCTCAGCACAAAGATGGAGACCAGCCCTGCCCGTGCCCATTCCCATGTCTTCCTGGCCCCCTGGGCTTTGGCTTCAAGAACACAGTCACTGTAATGCTGGGCACAGTTGTGTTTACATCACCAGAGGGCTATAATTCAGTGTCATCACCTCCTCCCAAATCAAAGGCAGTCCATCCCTCAGCCTTGGAAGTGGGATCATCATCACCCTGATCCTTGCTCTCTGTGTCCTTCATCTCTAACCCTTGAGAGAGTCAGGGATGTGCAGCTATTTTTTGTTGCTTTCCAGTCAGATGGCTGAGCTCCACGTACGCTGTCCACATCAGCCTCCCAGAGGCTGTGCTGCAGTGTGGCCAGGCTCTCTGTGTGCACGAATGCCGTCACTTAGGACAGAGCAGACGCTTGGAAGATGGTAATGTTGACTGTGTGTGTGTGTGTGTGTGTGTG
>LOEQ01000063.1:624371-635386 GCA_001685075.1 Bramus lutescens
CTTGAACTCACAGAGATCCTCTTGCCTCTGCCTCCCAAGTGCTGGGATTAAAGGAGTGTGCCACCACTGCCCATCCTTGCCCACTTTTCTTAATTTACATTATCTCGTCTACCCTGTGCGTTTTTTCCCCGTTTTCTTACTACCTTAACTCTTACTCTGTGGATTGCTGGGTAGCTGGCCCCTGATATCCTCCTCCTTCTCGGGCTACTACTCAGAATCCATTTCCAGTTTTCTTCTATATATTCTCTCTGCATGCCAGCCCCGCCTATCCTTTCTCCTGCCTCACTATTGGCCATTCAGACCATCAGTTGTTCAAGACAGGCAAATTATGACAGCTTCACAGAGTTAAACAAATATAAACAAAAGTAACACACCTTAAAATAATATTTCCCACAACTTTGTGCAAGTTGAAACCAAAAAGATCAGCACCTTGGCGATAGTCAGAAAGATACCTTATTGCTCGCGTTCATTTGTCAATCAAGAACAGAGCAGATGGTAGAACTTTGAACCTAGTTTGATGCTTGACTTGACCAGAGCTGTTTTATGCCTTGTGCACATAGAATAATGATTTTTTTAAAAAATGTTCATTGCTGTTTCTCATTGCTGACTCAAGGCATTGTACCCCACCAGGAGCAGTGAACAAAAGGACAGTATTTGATTTGTTATGAAACCAGTACAGGACTAAGGCGGTAACTCAGTTGGGAGAGCCCTTGCCTAGTATGCATGAGGTCTTAGTTTCCATCCTAAGCACGTTGTCCAATGCCATGGTACAAGTAGTCTCACATTCAGGAGGTATGGAAACAAGAGGGTCAGGTATTCAAGGTCATTTGTTCTTGGCTACAAATTGAGTTCAAGACCATCTTTAAAAATTTTTTTAAAAAAAAAGAAAGTTTTTATTCGTATCTGAAACAAAACACAAGATGATTCCAGGATAATGATTTTATGAGTTGAACTGGAAGCGTATTATTAATCACATATTTGGGTATATCTTTTAAAAAAATATCTTTTGCTTTTTTCAAAAAAGTTGGTTTAGTTGGGCATGGTGACACATGCCTTTATTCCCAGCAGGAGAGGCAGATAGATCTTTGTGGGTTCAAGGCCAGCTTGGTCTACATAATTTTATTCTTGCGTTTTGTTGTTGTTGTTGTTGTTGTTTTGTGGGGGGGGGTTGTAAGTGCATGCCTCGTGCATGTGTGCTCTTGGAGGCCCGATGAAGGCATGAGATCTCCTGGCACTGGAGTTACAGATAAGTTGTAAGCCACCTTGTGATGTGAGTGCTGGAGGTTGAACACAGGTCATCTGGAAGAACAGCCAGCATTCTTAACCACTGAGCCATCTTTCCACACCCCCTAATTTAAGCAAGGAAGGAAGGAAAATCTTTTCCACTTGCATTTTCCCTCGATGTCCTGTGTGTACAATGAGGATAAGAGTTCCTTCTTCCCTGGGACAGACGTGAATCTGTCTGCCGACATAAACTCCTAAAGGGGAGTGGTATGAGAGCACTGGGCTTAGGCGGTGATGCGGCTGAATTGCTGGGACTGTGCTCTGAGGGCAGCTGGCTCTGTGTGAACCATGGACTTTCTTGAGCTTTTTAGAAATAGCCTAAAATATTTTCTTGAATAACATAGTAAAAACTTCCCAAGAACTCGAGGGCTTCTGAAGGTAGAACTCTTTAGTCAGAGCCAGGGGCCTGGAGCCCACTGAGGACAAGCCACTCAGTCAGAAAGGGCTGAGGTAGCTCTGGAGTGACCACTAGCTGCCTACCTTTATTTCCTTCCTCTTTCTGATAGATAAGTGGACTGTGTCCTTCATTTGTTTATAAAGGTTTTAGAAAGTGATTTCACTTATAAAATGTAGAAAAATGTTTTAAAAGTATAGCTAGGGAGATTACTCCTTTGGTGAAGCACTTTAGCATGCAAGCCTGAGGGCCTTGTTTGAATCTTCAGAATTAAAGCTGGGTGTGGTAGCCTGTGTTGGTGATCCTACTGCTCCTGCGGAGAGATAAGAGACTGAAACTGCTGAGTCCTGACCTCTGTGTGTGGACCCACACTCACATATAAGTGCTTTAATTTTCAAGTCTTGACACCAGATATCTGTGCTGCTGATACGGCTCCGTGGATAAAGGCTCTTGCTGACAAGCCCATTGACTTGAGTTCAGTACCTGGAATCCACATGGTGGAGGGGGAAAATCCATTTCTACACGCTGTCCTCTGACCTTCACACATAGTGCCATAGCACGTGCATATAGAGAGGCAGGAGAAAATAAATACAAAATATTGCTGGAAAACAAACAAACCTAGGAGTCCAGAGTTGGTGGGAGAGCTGGAGCAG
Organism: Bramus lutescens; assembly: GCA_001685075.1. Classification (NCBI taxonomy): domain Eukaryota; kingdom Metazoa; phylum Chordata; class Mammalia; order Rodentia; family Cricetidae; genus Bramus; species Bramus lutescens. The sequence continues at coordinate 626,703 of LOEQ01000063.1, forward strand.
GCTCCTGGTCATCCACAGAGTCCAGTGTGAGGGCTGCTCCATGCTCGTGCAGCTCTCAGTCACACACCCCAGATATTTTTAGTCTCAGTGGCTTCTGTGTACAGTTTTAAAAAGATCTTTTATAGAACTTTCCAAAGACTACTCCTGTCCAGAGTGCTTCAGAAATACAGAAGAATCACGGTGTATTCTTCAAGGTTATTTATTTGCAACCTGACTAAAGGCCAGTTTCTAAATTTTCAACAGTAAATCTATACAGTATTGTAATGATTTGTGTAAACGCCCTAAACCTAACTCCATCCCTGGTATTCATGAGAATATTTGGTAATGTACCTTCCTGTATATCTGAATACATGACATATTTCATGATACGTGTTAAAAAAAGACTGCTCAGCAGATCATGTATTCATTGTGCACACTGTATTCTGGGAACAATACTATAAATGACACATAATTATTTGAGACCAGAAATTTAAAGCAGGAAGATGAAGACAAGAACACTTGAGAAGGTCTTTCAGAGTATATGTGGAAATTGAGTTGGACTTTGAAAAATAGGCAATATTTGGATAAGAAGCAGAATTAAAGGCCCAGAAGTAGAAAAGAACTTGCTAGAAGCAAAAACTAGTGAGGAGGCTGGCCAGCAGTTTTAGATGCACTGAGATTTTAGAGGACTGGAAAATGAGGTTTGTGAGTAGGAGGTGGGGATACATCTCAGAATTGAGCGATCAGATGGAATTGAAACACCGGCTTTATGATTCTCAGAAATCTACTTTACCAAGCAAGCTTAAATGGGAGTGCTATTTTCACCTAGAATTGTTTTGTTGCAAATTACTCTAAAATGTACTCCATTTTTAAATGAGCATTGTCAAGGATTTATACAGCATTGTTAAGTTTAGCAAAATACCAGAATATGGCTTTTCCTGATCCATAAAAATGGCTGAAATTAGTAGGCAGTGATAGCGCACGTCTTTAATCCCAGCACTTGGGAGGCAAAGGCAAGTGGATCCCTGTGAGTTCAAGGCCAGCCTGGTCTACAGAGGGAGTTCAAGGATAGCCAGGGCTACACAGAGAAATCCTATCTCAACCTCCCCCACCCAAAAGACTGAAACTATTTGATACTGACTAATGTAATAGTAATAATAATAATAACCCAGTGTTTTCTCATCTTCGAATGCCAGGTATTGCCAGCACAATCAAAGGTGTTTTTATACCATTTTCATTCCTCCTATGGACCTGCACACATAAATTCAACTTAATATACTAAATTTAAAAAGCCCAGACTTGGAAGAGTCAGACTTTATTCCATACCCCAATCCCCTTTTGAATTAGAAGCCTATATATTGCCCGTGCATACGCCATAATAAACATACTGATGATGGCATTTGAACCTTTTTTGTATTAGTATAAAATTGAATTAGTTTGGTTATAATGAGTCTAGTATTTGGGCCATTTTTCTTTCTTCTCCTTAGTGTTCCTAGCTGTAGATTCTCTAGCTTTGGAACTTGGTCTGGATACTGTTTAGGTGTTTGGAGTCATGTATGGGAACTCTCTCTTTTGAGCCTCACATTGAGACACCAGTAAGGAAGTAAGCTCACTGAGCAGAAAACATTATTGGTACTTGGCAAATTCATTTTGTTCCCCTGCCCTGTCCTAAGAGAATGTCTTAAGGCCTGAAAACAAGTTAATTTCCCATCCCATCTAGTTACATTTCCATAATTCCATGTCTTTATTGTCTCTAGAGACATCATCCCCCTTGTATGTTCTTCTGAGTGAATAAGCCCATTATTGATGGTTACGGATCTAGTGTGTGCCTCCTCCTCTTTTTTTTTTTTGTGTGTGTGTGTGTTTTGGTTTTTGTCTTGTTTTTTTGAGGCAGGGTTTCTCAGTTTCTCTGTGTAGCCCTAGCTGTCCTGGAACTCGCTCTGTAGACCACCAGGCTAGCCTCAAACTCAGCTGCCTCTGCCTCCCAAATGCTGGGATTAAAGGTGTGCACCACCATTAGCCAGCATGCCTCCTCTTCTTGCTCATAATAGAAGGATGTACACTATACTCTGCACTGTCTCTGCAGGAGGATCTGCTGTCTTGAGATAACCATTCACTACACTGATGAAGAATAGAGTCAGGGAACAACACTGATTCAGAACTGCACTGACACGCAGCGAGGCACATGGCTTTGAAGTTCACCACTGTCTCCAGGGAGTACCTGAAGGGAGGAGAGGTTGACCAGTGGGGTTCCCTAGCCTCAGGCCTTACTAGTAATGGTATTTTTGACACTCAGATGTATTATCCATCTCTTGCTTTGTCTGATTCTTTTCAGTCCAGCCTCTTAAGCACTTAGATCTACTGTCCATGTGATACCTGGCTTTCTCAAAACAATAGCAGCAGTTTCAAATACATTAGAGTTTAGAGACGTAAATTCTCAGATCTGGAAAATGATTTTGACAGTGAACTATCATATTTGATGTGACCTGTACAACTGGCCTGGAAAATGCAGAGTAATGAATATTATTTACATTGTTCCTGGAACAAGTGATGGATCTCTGTGGATTGAGAAAGCATGACTTTTAAGTTCTATAGAGCTTTTCTACTGGCTCCTTCCTATTGTTGTTAACCTAAAATTTCATCATATTTTTATTTGATTCTGTTCAATGGTGTCTTTGGGGCCAATGGGTATTTTCACCTTCTACTTGGAGGAGTGTTTGTTCTTGGGGCTCTGCGGTGGCTAAGGGACAACAGCCCAACCACTTTCTTGTTGCTTAGCACCAGCCCTCCCTGGCTGTTGAGCATCTTGTTTATTTCCTAATTCCCTGCAGGTGCGAAAATACAAGAGCATGATCCTGGAAGACTTGGAGTCTGCTCTGGCAGAACACGCCCCTGCGCCACAGGAGGTTAATTCAGAGCTGCCACCTCTCACCATTGACGGGATTCCTGTCTCTGTGGACAAAATGACCCAGGTATAGGGCGGGAAGTGAGGAGGAGATGCAATGACAAAAGATGCAGTCGTTGGCGGGCCTCTTTTCACTTTTCTAGCTGTGTCTTGGGTAGTGTGGTCACGCACGAGACATATAGACTAGAGTGTGTGGCAGCCTTGGAGAAGACAGAGTCCCAGGGGGCGCCTCCTGACCAAGCACAAATATGCCCCCTCCTCTCTGCTGACCACCCTCTCTGGGGTCTCTGTGCTAGGGAAGGAAGCTTTCTGCTTGGGAATGGTTTGACCTGGAAACTCTTAGACAGTTCAGGTGTCAAGGGTGATGAGTACAAGAGGCTGGGCTGTACCTTCACCCTCCAAACAGGCTTTTGAGGCAGGGTCTCTCTATATAGCCCTGACTGAACTGGAACTTGCTATGGAGACCATGCTGACCTCAAATTCAAAGCAACTGTCTCAGCCTCCCAAGTGCTGGTACTAATGGCATGTGCCACCACACTTGACTTTTTCACTAACTTTTGATTTTGGTCTGTTTCTCCATGTACAATTTTAGAGCAATGACTTTTTTATTTTTTATTGCTGTTCAGTTCAGATGTCCAGCACCTAAAATCTCATGTCATCTGAACAATAGTACCTATTTAGTAAAGGACCTAAGAATATTGGAACAAAACTGAATTCAATAATGTAGTGGTCAGCTGGTTCCATGAATGGGTCTGAACTTGGGACTTGATAAGGAATGACAATACATTTTATAAACAGAAAGCTAGAGCAGAATGTGGTATCACATGGGCTGAGACCCCGAACCCAGAGAATAGATGCAGGAGAATCACAAGAATTCAAGGCTAGCCTGGTATACATAATCAGACCCTGTCTAAAGAAAATAATATTAAACCTGAACTGTGACCTTTCTGTGGACATGAAGAGTATTTCAGTAATGGCTTAGAAAGAAAGGCATATTCCTAGGTTTTCATAGTTGGTGTTACATTTTTTTGCTAGTTCCATTGTGCATGGTTACCTTTAAGAATCTGCTCTCTCAGCCATGAAATACATGTTAAACCAGCTGATCCTCTGGTGTAGGATACTAGCGTAGAACCCTTTTTCTGCGAGAGTGATGTGTTAGTTGAAATAGTCTAACTAAGGTTTTGATGGTAATGAACATCCTTAAATGCTGATTTTCATAAAGAACATTCAATATCACAGAAGTTAGAGCAAACAGCTGTTTGAAAGCAAAACATTGGAACCTCAATGTGCTCCATTCTATGCCACACACTTGGTAGATAGATCATGGCACAGTGGCAGAGCCAAGGAAAGATGGTGCTTTGTCGTAAGCTTGCGTGTTCACTGCCATGCACTTCCTGCTGTCCCTCTCACTACAATGACAGGAAACGAACAGAATAGATAGGTGAGTGCCTCGGCATTCTAAAGGAGCTGGTGAGTCCCCATGGAGAGAACTGGCCTCCAGAGTTGTCTTCTGACCTTCTCATGTGCTCTGTGTCAATGCCCCCACAGTAAATAAACATTAATTACAGTGTGAGGAGGAATAAATAGGGTGATAAAAGACCAATCTTAATTGGATGGAAATCTCTAAGTATTCAGAAGCTGGCATTTTCTTCCTCTACCTTTATTGTTTTGCTTTCCTCATATACGTTCATCTTAAGCTGAGCCAATTATCTCTCAATTTTAAATGATCTAAAAGCCTTTCCCTTTTAATAGTAGTAATGAAAGAGTGTTTAATTTCAAACCAAGCCTGAATAGATAGACAAGAGCCATGTTCAGGAAAAGTACTTCTACGTACTGCCCCTGAGAATGTAAGCTGGCAGGCACACTTGCTCTAGGAGGCAAGTGAGTAGTGCGGAGTGAAGTTTAAAGTGTGCGTGTCAAGGATTGGACAGATGGCTCAGCATTTAGTCTGAATTTGCTCCTCAGCTCCTGTGTTGGGTAGCTTGCAACTGCCTATAACTGCAGTTCCAGCAGACCTGGCAGCTCGTGCATGTAATTGAAAATAAAAATATAAATAATCTCTAAAAGGTATGTGGTTTGCTCTCTAGTAAAGCTGGGGTGATTGTTTACTGTTTGTGGCAGCATTGTTTACATTAGGAAAGTTTGAGAGTATATAACTTAACTAGTGATTAAATTATAATAGGAATGCCAACTGGTTACATGGGAGGAGGCATACCATGACGCAAAGATGACAGTTCTATACCGTTCAGTGACTTAGTAGGTATGAAAAAGAGTGCTCTCTATTTGGAGAAGAGTAGTACCTGGGATGTATAACAAGCAATTTATAAAATTGCATTTCTTATGTACTTAATTATAAGAGGTTAGGTTATTTTTTTTTTCATTTCTTTTCAAAGGGTAGACTTTTTTTTCTTAATTCAGAGAACACAAAGTTAGAGTTGATTGACCTTATTTTCTAAAACATGCATACAAAACATGCCCAGGTGTGTGCACTAAAGTTTATATGAATGTACCTCAAACTATTAAGTGATTACTATTGCATGATGACATCATGAATGATTTTCATTATCTTTGTAGTTAATCACCAAGTATTAATTTTGTGATTTTTTTTCCTTATGGATTGATTTTATAATCACAAAAATCAATTTTTTTGTTTTCATCATAAGCTTGAATTTTTTTTAGGGTGCAAGTTTGATAATGTTTCTGCTCTGTTTTGACCAAAAAACACTTTTCTTCTTTATATTGGAACAAAAAATGGCAAGAACTCTTTTTACCAGCTTGGATTTCTTTAGAGCTACCAAGTGTTAGAAGGCACACTATTAAATCATTCACAAGGGCCCCTCATTTGGTGTGTGTGTGTGTGAGAGAGAGAGAGAGAGAGAGAGAGAGAGAGAGAGAGAACTATAGGCAGGAAAGCAGAATTCATATATGACTATAGCAAAAATAAAAAAAACCATACAAGTATGGCCTGGATTTCAGACTCTGGGTAATTTATGACTTCCTTAAATTGATCAAGTCCTGGGAAACTGGGTTATCCTACAGATAGACTCTGGCTAACCAGACATTTCTGTTACCCATCTTTTTTTTTTTAAATATTTATTTATTTATTATGTATACAGCATTCTGTATGCCAGAAGAGGGCACCAGATCTYATTATARGTACCTGGGAGGCACCATGTGGTTGCTGGGAATTGAACTCATGACCTCTGGAAGAATAGCTGGTGCTCTTAACTTCTGAGCCATCTCTCCAGCCCCCTCTTTTTGGTTTTTCAAGACAAGGTTTCTTTGTAACTTTGGAGCTTGTCCTGTAACTCCCTCTGTAGACCAGGCTTGCCTTGAACTCACAGAGATCTGCCTGCCTCTGCCTCCCAAGTGCTGGGATTAAAGGCATGCGCCACCACCACGGCTCATCTCATGTTACTATTACTGTTAGCTTTTGTAACTTGCATTTCTTTTTTTATGCTTAATTTTAAGAGACTGAGGCTTTACTATTTTTATTTCTTCTCAAAGGCTTTGTTTTGAGAGAGGGTCTTACTGTGTAAGCCTTACTTGCCTGGAATTTTCTATGTAGATCAGACTGGCCTCAAACTGACAGAAATCCACCACCCTCTGCCTTCTCTGTGCTGGAATTAAAGGCGTATGCCACCATACCTAGGTACAGTTGACTTTATTTTTGATTATGAGTGAGTGATTGTGTGTGTGAGAAAGAGAATGTGTACCTACATGCAGATGCTTACAGATGCCAGAAGACAACATCTGTTGCCCTGCAGGACTCTGCAAGAGCAGTCAGCATTCTTAGCTGCTAACCCATCTCCTTAGCTCTCCTTCCTTTTCATTGCCTCCTGTGGATAGACGAGAGTTACAGGGCAGAGTAGTTAAGCTCCATCCAGAACTGGCTGCCGTGCTTAGAAAGCAGCACTGTGGCAGAGCTTTGCTGTTGTTGCGCTTTGGATTTTTCTCTTTTCTGCTTTATTTTGAATGCATAATTCTTGGAGAGCACGATGGTTCACATCAGTAGCCTCAGCACTTAGGAGATGAAGGCAGGAGAACCAGAAGTTCAACTTCAAGGCTAGCCTTAGTTTCACAGCAAGTTTGAGAACAACCTGAGCAGTATGAAACCTTATCATGAAAAACCAACACACAATAAAATAGAAGTATAGTTCTCTTTTTAAATCACTCATAAAAGTTTGAGAAGGTTAAAATAAGGCTTAGCAAAATAATCCATTTGGGGGTTATGGGTTAGGTTCTCTGTTGCCAAAAGTAGTCTTGTTTTTTGGTTTTGGTTTTTTGTCTATTTTGTTTTGTTTTGTTTTGAGATATGGCCTCATTATATAGCTCTGGACCTGCCTCTGCCTCCCAGGTGTTGGAATTAAAGGTATGTGCCACCATAACCAGAATGTCTTGAACTTTATGAGTTCAAGCAGTTCTGCCTCTGTCTGCCAGGTAACAGAAACTCTAGTTGTGTGCTGCTGCATATGCCTTGTTTTCCAGGAACCTGGAGTGTTGTGTTAATAAATTGTTGTAGGTATGTCAGTCAGACCAGTGTCTAGAGAGTGGGCTTCATCTTTGCTCAGACATTGCCCTGCATCTTCTCAGATGCCTGCTGTTGTTGGAACGAGGGCTGGAGTCTAGCTCCAGCTGATGCTAGCCGGTGCTGCTAGCTCTCAGCTGCATTTGGAGCCTGAAAATTACATTGTTTCCTGAAGGGTTTTTATCACTTAAAACAGTCTTCTTGGTGATTGGGGGGGGTGGGAATGGCACAGCCTTTGACCCCAGCACTTGGGAGACGAGGAAGTGGATCTCTTAATTTAAGGATAGCCTGGTCTACACAGTGAGTTCCAAGCTAACCAGAGCTCTGAAGTGGGTTAGGGGAGAGGAGAGAAAGAGACAGTTCCCTGTGCCCCAGATGAGTACGAAAGGGCTCTTAGTCTGCAGAGGTTGGACATTTTTGAGAGAGCTGTGTTTGAAAAGATACAGGTAAAGAGTGTATTATAGGTGGAATTATAGAAAACTCATCCCTGGAAAGCCTGCCCAGTATCACTGGTTCATTCTACTCCTCTTTCCCTTGGCTCTTCTCCTACCCCTTGAACTTGCTGTCTTCCTCTTATTCTCACTGGGCCATCTTCGTTGCATTAGTAAGTAGTCCCTGGGAGTGATGATGCAACTGGGCAGTAATTCACGAGTTTCAGGAAAGCCTTCGAAATAGTCCACTAAACAGCTGCTTTGTTAGGAAGACTTAGTCACCAACTCTTTGTTCATTTTCCTTAGAAAACTGTCAGTCTATATTGTCAGTCTGGGTTTTTGAAAGGTGTTTGTTTGTTTGTTTGTTTCCATGAAACGCAGGTCGGGTCTTTTCTACACAAAGAGCAGAAAACATTTTGTTACATGAAGTAAAGGAAATGAGCATAAGACCTCACAAAAGTGAGTGTTCTCCAATAGGGAAAGCCATGGAGATAAAAAGTAAAGGTTACCAGGGACCAGGGGAATCCAAATGCATTTAAAGTTTTAACATAGTTTCTATTTGGAATGATGATGAAAATAATTCTGGAAATAGTGATGAGATCACACATGGTGAGTGCTCAAAATGTCCATGAATTGTGCATGTTAGTGCAGTAGATTTCATGTTGTAAAGCTATTTAAAGGAGAGGAAGGGGCAGCTGGACTAAAGTGTGTTCTAGTTGTTCTAGTTTGGTGGTCTTCAAGGATTGCTTCACACTCACCTGGGGGATTTATTTATTTATTTTTAAGCTTTTATTCATTTATTTATTATGTATACAATATCCTGTCTACATGTATGCCTGCA
>LOEQ01000063.1:636308-657637 GCA_001685075.1 Bramus lutescens
TGTGAGTTCAAGACCAGCCTGGTCTACAGAGTGAGTTCCAGGATAGCCAGAGCTATTATACAGAGAAACCCTGTCTCAAAAAAACAGAAAGGGGTGGGGGGCACTTGTCTCTAAGCCTAAGAACCAAAATTCAATACTGGAGACCTACATGGTGGAAAGTGAAACTGACTCTTAAAAGTTGTCCTCATGCCATGACATGCATGGCAGACCAATAAAAAAAAATCAACAGTAACTTTTTAGACATGATGTATTCTTTTTTCTTTTCTTAAAGATTTATTTATTTATTATGCATACATTGTGCTGTTGGCATGTATGCCCACATGCCAGAAAGAGGGCACCAGATCTCATTACAGATGGTTATGAGCCACTGTGTATGGTTGCTGGGAATTGAACTCAGGTCCTCTGGAATAGCAGCCAGTGCTCTTAACCTCTGAGCCATCTCTCCAGCCCGATGTGATATATTCTTCAGTAGAACCTAGTGTATTTTAAGCAGAGAAGCATAAGGTATATCAAAAATACTAATAAGGAAAGGGATAATGACCATGTAAATTATACATTTAGGATACAGTAAGACCAAGGAAATACTTGCAGCTTATATGATAAAGAATTACTATGCAGAACAGATTAATGCTTCAGATTAATAAGAAAAAATTGGGAAAATAAGCTAATTATTATAAATAGCTTATTAAAAGTATGGGAAAGTTTGATTAAAAGATGACTCAGTTGTTAAGAGCATTTGTTGATCTTGCAGGGGACCTGGGATGAATTCCCAGCACCTACATGACAGCCCACAACCTTCTGTAACTCCTGTTCTGGGGATACAGTACCTTTTCTGACCAATATGGGCATCAGGCATGCATGTGATACACAGTCATACTTGCAGGGAAAACACACATATCAAATAAAATAACAAGCACGTGGGAGCGAATGGATACTATGACATTGTGGGTGGGAGTAGGACAGATGGTGTCTATCAGTGTTGGGTACAGTTTCACTTTCTGGAGTTTCTTCTTAAGAGCACACATACACAATAGACTTAGTGATGCATGCCTTTAACCTGTTACTCTAGAGGCAGAGACTGAAAGATCTCCAAGTTTGAGGAGGAAAAAGAATTGGGTGGGAGGGTGGGGGACGAGCAGGAGGCAGTGGTGGCACAAAACTCCCTAGATAACTTAAATGCCTATCAATAGAAGAGTGGTTCAATAACATGAGAAACAGATATTAGCAACTGTTAGAGAAAAAGAAATGAGCTGTTCTTACAAAGAAGATTCATACAGCAAAATGTTAAGTGAAGAAGCACGTCCTAAGTTTTGGACGAGACAACACTTTCTCTAATGACACAAAGCTGCCTTTCTACCTTCATTAATGTAAGGGGGTAGAATTTGGTCTACAGGGAAAGCTGTTCATCAGTCTAAGGCTTCCAGGCGGGGCACTGAATTGGCAGGTTAAGCTGGCCTGTTATGTTAGTGTGTGGTTTGCAAAAAGAATACAACTACCACAAGCCAGCAGAGACTGACCCATCTGAGAGGAAGAAACGGTGGCACTTGAAGGCAACACTTAAGAGTTTCCTGGGCTGTGAGAATGGGAAGCAGAAGTTTGACTTTCTGACCAAGTCTTTGAATGAGTTTCTCTATTTGCCCGGCCATGACTTCACTCATTCTGAGTCAACACTTTTATACTGGCTCTTCCCATGCTTCCTCTGGCAGTGTGTTTTGAGTGAGGAGAGAATGAGATAGCGAAAACCTAGTGTTCCAAAGATGCCAGTGTTTGTGTTGGCAACTGTATTTCTCTTTAGGATTAGCTACTTTATCATCTCTGATCAGAAGTTGGTAGTGCAGATAATCCAGATAGTGAGCAAGAAAATCACTGGGCAAGAAAATCTCTAATCCCTTGAAATACACATTTTGTTGTAAACTGGTCTGTCAACTTGGAATCCCTCATTTCCAATTAGAATAACAGCATCTGGTTGGGAAGGTGTGTCTCTGGATAAAAGGCTTGTCTCACAAGTGTGGGGACCTGATCAAATCCCCAGAATGACATAAAGTCAGGCATGGTAATACATGTCTGCAATACCACCTCTTACAGAAAGATTGGAGGCAGAGACTGAAGAATCCCAGGAGCTCACAGGCCAACTTGGCTGGTGGGCAGAGTGGTGAGCAAGAGTGAGAGAGACCTTTTTTCAAACAGTAGAAAGTGGGGACCTTCATCCAAGGTTATACTTTGTCCTCCGCACAAATGCCATAGCATGAATCATACACACAACAGAAAGACAAAAGTCTCCATTTGAACTGGGTGGTGGCACATGCTTTTAATCTCAGCACTTCGGAGGCAGAGGCAGGTGAATCTCTGTGAGTTGAGGCCAGCCTAGTCTACAAGAGCTAGTTTCAGGACAACCGGGACTATACAAAGAAACCCTCAAAAAAAAAAAAATTCCAGTCTCCAGTTTACCTTCTCCACCACATCACGATTTTCTTGAAGACTATAGAAATCTTCCTTTTCTTTGTAGTTAAGTATGTGCTATTCTCTCTTTAAATTTGTTACACAGTTATCCTCAGTGTCCATAGAGGACTCACTATACATACCCTTACAGAAAATGGTACATAGTGTTTGTATGAAATCTATCTGAATCTATCCATATACTTTAAATCATCTCTACATTATCTATAATGCCATCTAATAGAATATAAATGCCATATAAGTAATTGTTAAGACTGTATTGTTGACCATGGTTTCTGTCCCACGTGGTCCTGCAGCCATTCAGTCCCAAAGAAAACACACAGAGGCCTACATTAATTATAAACTGGTTGGCCTGTTAGCTCAGGCTTCTTATTAACTCTTATAACTTTTATTAGCCCATAACTTGTCTGTGTTAGCCACATGGCTTGGTACCTTTATCAGTGAGCATTCTCATCTTACTTCCTCTGTGGCACACTCACCCTTTCCTCTTCCCAGGATTCTCCTGTTCTCATTGCCTGCCTCTACTTCCTGCCTGACTGTCCCGCCTATACTTCCTGCCTGGCTACTGGCCAATCAGTGTTATTTTAAAATACAAGTAACAAAACTTTACAAGGTACAGACCATTCTCTCACAGTACTGTATTATCTAGGAAATAACGACAGAAAAGACCAGTTGGTACATATTCAGTACAGGTGACTTTTTTTTTTTAACCCCGAGTAGTTGTTTCAAAATTGGTTGAATCTTTAGATACATAACTCACAGATATGGAACCCTGACTTTATATTGTCGAACCAGTACAGTAGAGATGGAGTTGGGAGGCATACTAACTTCAGAGTTCTTATCTTACAATTGAGCCCAAATGCCAATGAGGAGCCTCAAAAATTTCTGGAGTTTAAAGGTACAGGGAATGAGCAGTGAATGGCATTTTGGAATGTGTTGAGGATACTACATTTGCTGAACAGTAGATAAGTAATCGAGTTTACAAATGACAGATTTCTGACATGGTAAGAGCTATTGATTCATTTTAGCTAGTTTAGGCTTTTGTTATATATCCAAATACTAAATCAAAACTCATGTCTTGAGTATGCAAATGAAGTGTTCTACCATTTAGTGACATGCCCCAAGCCCTTCAAATAGACTATTTAGCATTTTATAAAATCTTATTTTAAAATCATCTATTATGTATATGTGTTTGGCTCTTTTGTGGCTGGATGTCCTGTAACCTAGGCTGTCCTTGAATTTACTATGTAGCTAAGGATGACCTTGAACTGATCTCATGCCTTCCTGTCACAAGTTCTGGGATTAGACATAGGTTACCATGCCCAGTTTAGCTTCCACATAATCTCTATGTTTATGTGTATGAGTGTTTCACCTTCATGTGTGTATCTGCATCACATGCATACAGTGCCTGTAATACCAGAAGAGGGCATCGGATCCCCTGGGACTGCACTTAGCAGACTATTATGGGCTACCATGTGGATTCTAGGAATCAAACTTGGGTCCTCTGGAAGAGCAGCCAGTGTTCTTCAGTGAGCCCTTTCTCTAGCTCCTATAATCTTTACTTTTAATTGCTGCTGACATAAATTTGATACCCTTTTCTCTCCAGTTGTGCCCTGGAAGTAGTGTTTTCTACTTGGAGTAAGTTTACTGGCCAACCTAGGGTCCTATAGGCTCACAAAGAGACCTACGTCAGAATGAGACACCAAGCGAGCATGTTCTAGTCCAATTAAAGCCCAGCCTGAGAAGTAAGGCCTTGCCTTTACTGACCCTGTTGATTGGCTCCCTGTGGATTATAAACGAACCTTCCTTAACAAGCACATTGAGAAGCTTTGCTTTCCCAAACTACCTAGGACCAGTAATTAATCCAGCTGGTAATGAAGATACAGAGTTAAAGTCTGGAAAGAAATTATTTAACTCTTTCTATGCTAAACAATTGATACCTGATTTCCCTTTATAGTCCTTTCAGGTCAGGCATGATGATCCACACCTTTAGTCCCAGCACTGAGGAGGCTGAGGCAGGAGAATCTCAAGTTTAAAACCAGGCTGATATATAAAGAATGTTGTTGTTGTTATTGTTATTATTACTGCCTATTTTGAGAGAGAGAGAGAGAGAGAGAGAGAGAGAGAGAGATGGTTTCTAAGTCTTTTAAAAAAGTCTTAGCATTTATTTGGGACAGTTTAAAAAGTAGTCTCAGCTGGGTGGTGGTGGCGCACACTTTTAATCTCAGTACTTAGGAGGCAGAGGCAGGTGATCTCTAAATTCAGTACCAGCTTGGGCTACACAGAAACCCTGCCTTAAACCAAAAAACAAACAAACAGCAACAACAATACAAAAAGATAGTCTTTCCTTTTTGTATGTGTGGAGGGGCTACTTAATGGGACTAAAAGGGGAACTTTTAAGTTTATAGTGTGTTTATTTCATTTTAGATAGCTATTGTTTTGTATGTGAAGAAATATAAAATGTATATAATCCCTTTTCTGCTGTATGTATCTGAGGTTAGAGAAAGACACTCAAGAAACCAGGGTAAAGGGAAAAATGACTTTGAGATGTACTTTCTTAAAATAGCTGGAGGAGTGACCTCATAAGCCAGCTGATAGCATGGGTTTGCAAATGGATACATTTCTATTAGTCTGCTACTTGATGCTTCAGAGTCAAATATACCTGGAGTGTATTAAATCAGAGCTTGTAGGCAGGAGACTGTCTGAGTAGGAAGAATTTAGGAAGAGATGAAGTGGCATTGTCTGCACAAGAATTAACCAGACCTGTCTTGGTTACATAAGCATAGATGATTTGGATTCATGGTTCCCTGCTATATAGCAATTTGTATTGTCTTCTGGTAAAATGGGATTCCATATTATATGAAGAACTATAGATACACATAGAAGATACATTCTTCCATATGACAGTATTGACATACTCATTCTGAGTCTGACTCCTTTCTCAGAATTTGCTTCTCCTTCTGGTTTTATGGTACAAAGGCAGCACAGATGTGTCCTTGGCATATGCAGGATGGTGTTCTCTGTGCAGGGTCTAAAATCTTAACCTGATAAACTGCTTTTCTAGCCCCAAATCATCACCCTTGCTGAAGAATATTCACAGCACAAACCTTCCTGAGCATGTGCACTAGTTGCTATGCCAGGAAGTGTATGTCAGCTGACTGTAGTTTAAACCTGGTTTGATCGCAGTTAGCTTTGTAGATTCAAGCTGAATGAAATCCATAATGTATTTAAAGTACACAAGTGTCACTACATCTAACTTTTGAGACTTGTGCACACTGGCCTGGCTTCCAAGGAACTTAGTAGAAGAATTCTTGGGTTATTTTCACCTTATTAACTGGAAAGCAATTTATTTTATTTTATAGGCATCCACCTCTTCGTGAATGTAACTCACCTTTTAGTATTTGTACTGTTTTTCATTTTGCTGTGAGGCGTTCCTGCTCCAGAGTCCTCTCATCTACAGATACTGATGGTTAACCTGTTGCTCACTTTTTCTTCTTCTGTTATGACTTGACTACCACCTCCAGAACAATGCTGAACTCCTTGCTATGAACTGTTAGCTCATGAAAATTAGAGAAGAAAAATAGGCCTTAGTAGTGCCAGTAGTGTCTCAGGCAGAAGTCAAGTTTGGAGAGAGACATTGTTGCCCTTTGAAGAACAAGTCTACAAATGGCAGCTTTTAAGGTCTCCTTAATCAACAGATGTATCCTCCCCAGTCATCCGTGGAGCAAAAGTAACCTGGAGGAAGCAATGGGCTGTCAGCAGTCATACTTGGGATTTTCTGGCACCCTCAGGAAAACTACCTGTTTCATGATCTTAGATTTTGGTGGGGGGCCACAAGCACATCCCAGGTGTCTGTCATGACTTCATTGTGATCACCATGCTCTTCTCTTTCAGGCTCAGCTCCGGGCATTTATCCCAGAGATGCTCAAGTATTCCACAGGTCGGGGAAAACCAGGCTGGGGGAAAGAAAGTTGCAAACCTATCTGGTGGCCAGAAGACATCCCATGGGCCAATGTCCGCAGTGATGTCCGCACAGAAGAGCAAAAACAGAGGGTAAGTTCCTCTAAGCTGCCTGTTGCTTTGCCATTCTGAATCAGTTGCCTCAACTCCTGTCACTTCTGCCAAGTGTGCACTAGTTACCCAGCACTTAGAGAAGAAAGGCTGATCTAGATAACCTTCTTACTTTTTCTATACATTTGTTTTTTTTTACTTTATCTGGAAGTTTATTAAGAGACTTAATATATAATTCTTGATCAAAGTGAGATCTCTTATGAGAAATTTGAGAGTTTGGCCTCAATTTGGACTAGGGCTTAAAGCATAAAACCAACATTAAACCAGACCTTGGTTAGTAATGAAAGCCCGAAAAAAAAAATTAGTTTTTTGTTCCAGAATAATTCTGTGAGAAATCCTGTGATGAACTCTACAAAAGGTTCAATAAATACACAGATGATTATTCCGTAGTGGCCTAAATACCAAAATTCTTTGTAACTTATTGTGCTTTCCTGGGCTTTTGGTGACAGGTTTCATGGACCCAGGCATTACGGACCATAGTTAAAAATTGTTATAAGCAACATGGACGGGAAGATCTTTTATATGCTTTTGAAGATCAGCAAACACAAACACAGGCCACCACCACACATAGTATAGCTCACCTCGTACCATCACAGACCGTAGTACAGACCTTCAGTAACCCTGATGGCACCGTGTCGCTCATCCAGGTAAGCCCGGGCTTGGGGGAGGTGGGCAGATGGCATCTCACCTCACACTGGAGAAGTTTCGTATGCAGACACTCTTCTCTGGGTATCATACAGCTGCTCTAGTCTTCTTACCTAGAATTAACTTCTAAACAGTGTTCTGTTTATTTTTTTTTATTTCATTTTCTTGTGATGCTTGGAATGTGACCGAGGCCTCACCCACACTAGGAAAGTACTCTACCACATGGCTACATCTTATCTCCAGTCTTGGAATAGTATTTTGCATTGCTTGCATTTTGTTTGATTCAGAGCTGTCAACAGCTTCTGGGACATTTCCAAACAAAGCATTTGAAAATCGTTTCTTGGGTTAGGGTCCACTTTAGTGGTAGAATGCCTGCTTATCACCTGTAGGAAGAATTAAAGAGGAGGATTTGGGGAGGGAGAAAGGGAAGGAAAAATAGATAAGGGTACTTGAGAACACGCACGTCAGGAAAATACCTTTTCTGAGGTGAAACCCCATTTATTGACAGATGAATCTCTGAAGTTCACATTGGATTAGAGGAGAATGTTGGTGGCACCAAGTGCTAGAATAAGATGCACTCACTCTTCTAATGTTGATTTGGCTGAAGTAAAATACTGAACTCATGCTAGTCCTTGAGAGATGATTTTAGTAATTCTCTTCATATCACAGGCATGTTGTGCTGAATTCAGTGAGACTTAGCTTCTTTGTAAGGGCCAGGCAGAGGGCCATCTACAGACACTTAACTTTCCGTGTTTCTTAGGTGGGTACGGGGGCAACAGTAGCTACATTGGCCGATGCTTCAGAACTGCCAACCACAGTCACTGTTGCCCAAGTGAATTATTCTGCTGTGGCTGATGGAGAGGTAAGAAAAAGGTTTTGGTAAGCCCCTATTGAGGTAGTGCATGAATAAGTAAGGAGAAGTAAGGGCCCAGAAGACAAAGGAGCAGCATGTATTATTTGAACCCATTTATAGCAGACTATGAAAGTTTGGAGAAGTATCTTATACTGTGTATGTTAATTGTAATTAAAATTCGTGGATCACTACAACCTAAATTGACCTGATACAAACTTATAATTTCACATTTGTAATGTATTTTATATATTGTATACACAATAAAAGGGATTATCCTTTCAGTATTTTTACAAGAAAAGCCATTTCAGGGTTACCTTGCTGACCATAGCTAAGTAAGTAGTTACAAAGAAAAAAAATCTCTAACCTTAAGCAGTTTAAAGTTATTTAGGGACACTGTACAAATTACATAGACATTTAGAATTCCACATTAAATTGTAAAGTAAACTATATTGATTTTAAAAATATGTAGTTTATTTGAAGATGCAATTAAGAAACAGTTATCTTGCACAATGGCACCACCAGTTGCTATTGGTCATGTTGATTACATTAAACATTAGAAAAATCAAATGATATCTGATGATGATGGCATATGTGATTCTGCTGCACAAAAGAAAAAACCACCCAAGTACAAAGACATTAGAGATACAAATTTCAAAGTGGGAACACCAGCACATGTGATGAGTTTGAAATTATATGACATATTTTGGTAGGTTCTTAGTGACTATCAGTTCAGCTGAAATATGAATAAGCTCAATAACAAGTAGGAAAATAAAGGAATATGTTCTCCACCCAACCTTCAGTAAATGCCAAGCTTTGCAGTCTAGAGACAGGACAGTAAAGACTACCCTCTTTCATAAGAGGTGGTGGGGAAACCCATGGTCAGCCATTCAGTGAGCAGCACCAGCGGGGAGAGATGGTGCCCCGCGTGTAGTGCAGTGGATTTGCTTGAGTGCTCTCCAGAGGAATAATAGACCTGAGCTCAGACTAGGGGAAGCAAGCAAAAGCAAAGGCTACAGGGATAGGGATACTTGTCCTAGCCAAGGCAGCAAGCATGGAAATGCCCTGAGTTTTGAAAATGTGAAATGACTACAGTGGCTTGCTCTAGCTAGATGTAAGAGGAGCTACCATTTGAAAGGCTTCAGCACAGCGAGTTTCTCTCAGCAATAGGACATCTCCTGGATAGCTTTACCTCTTGGGCTTAGAGCTCTCTTTGGAACATGGTAGCCTGCAGGCACATACAGTTACATGCAGGAGGGAAGAGTAACATAGCAGGCACTCAAGCAAACATGGCCAAGGGAAGCACTGCTTAGAAGTACGTAGTGCCAAGTCTACCTTCTGCCTCCCATCCAAACCCAACAGTTTTCTCTGTTTCTTTCCCCTGGCCTCCTTCTTTTCCTTTCTTGACCAGGTCTTGCTATGTAGCCCAGGCTGACCTGGGACTTGGGAGCCTCCTGAATGCTGGGATTTAGGTGGGTGTAGCCATACTTGACTCAAAGTATTTTCAATGATTTCTCTTGTGTGTTTCCAGAATTTCTTGATACAGACACAAATTCAAATGTAAATTCTAATAGTCCCCTTTTTTACACAAAATATAGCATACTGAAACTCTCCCCATATATTATAGGTCATGTGTGCATTCATTTGGCTGAAAGCATAGTGTTCCATGTTTTGACTTTTGACTGTCCTTGTCCTTTCTGCTTCAGGTGGAACAAAATTGGGCCACGTTACAGGGAGGTGAAATGACCATCCAGACAACACAAGCATCAGAGGCCACTCAAGCGGTGGCATCACTGGCAGAGGCCGCAGTGGCAGCTTCTCAGGAAATGCAACAGGGAGCTACTGTAACCATGGCACTCAACAGGTGGAGGCAGGGGTGGGGAATAAATGGGATTGCAGGTCTGTCCTAAGAAAGACTCATTCTTTCTCAATCAGAGGAGACAGTTAGGGATATCTTCAAGTTCATAAGACACTGGAGGCTGGGTTGTTTTGTCTTCTACAGTCCTGGGAGTAGAGCTCCCAGGCCCCTGTGCATGCTAGACAAACATTCTAATGCTGAGTTACTGCACTTTGGTTCCTAATCAGCCCTCGCCAAGGAAAATTGAGCCCTTTCTCTTTAGGGCTAGTTAGGAAGAACAATGTAGGAAGAGAGGCCTTTTCCAAAACAGAATTGCAATTTCCTTCTGGTCACTTCCTGCTGGTTATTGACAGGAAAGATCATACCCATATTATTCTTCATTTTTGACACAATTTTATTTTCAGAGACCCAGGCACTTTCATTAGTCATTAAGAGCAGGGACTGCCCTGTCGCTTGCTTGCTAGCCGGCTGACCTTGGACAGTTTATTTAAACTCTCAGTGCCCAAGGTGTCGTTTTTTGTAGACTGTAAATAATACCAATACCTGCCTTAAGGAAGTGTTAAGACAACTAAAGTCACTTTGAGTGAGATCTTTGGATCAGTGCCTGACATATGGTAAGGGCTGCTGCTAGTCATCTCTGCGGCCCTTAGTCTCACATAGTCCTTGACCTCTGTACAAGCCAGCACTCTTCCTGGGGGAGGCCGTGAAGAGAGGCTCTAATTTCAGCAAATCACCTATCAGGTGATACTAGAATGTTCTTCACTATTAAATTGTGGAATTCTGACTGGACATTGTAGAAATCCAGAGAGAGGAGTCACCTTCCCTGACATACAAAAATAAACTGAAGTGTAGATTTGGAGGGACCTATTTTTGTTGTTAAATAAATTGCTTTTTTAAAGAAATTAGATTGCTAGATACAGATGACTGGATAACAATGATGTGTCTGTGTGCAGTGTGTGTATAGCGCTGTACAATGTGTTGTTTGAGAAGAGGATTGATTCCAAAGTCCCATAGATTTCTGGTTTGAATTGCAGCTAAACCATTTATCTTTTTGACCCTGAGAAACTTAGCCCCTACACTTAGTTTCTTCCTTGTTTTTTGTTTTAGTTGTTTTGTTTTGACTTTGATTTTGATTTTTAGAGATACGGTTTCTCTGTGTAACATTCTTAGCTGTCCTGGAACTCACTGTGTAGACCAGGCTGGCCTGGAACTTAGAGAGATCCACCTGCCTCTGCCTCCCAAATGCTGAGATTAAAGGTGTGTGCCACAACCGCCTGGCCCCTTCTCTCTTTCTTTCCAAAGGGTCTCACTATAGGCCAGGCTGGTCTTGAACACATGTGATCCTTAGCCTTAGCCTCCTGAGTACTGAGATTATAGGTATGAGCCGCCTTGCTCATCTTATTTAAATTACACTTCAAGGGCTTAGATCAATGGAGAGTCTGGCGTGTGTGAGGCCTGGGTTCAAGCTGTGCTTTAAGACTTGTCTAGTCAGAATTGTGATTGTGCAGTGTGATTATAAAAGCAGTCAGGCTGAGGCAACCTAGAATCCAGGGGTGCTTTGTTAGAGGCTTGGAAACCAGTCATTTGAAGGCAGCCATGACTCGGATGTAGTTGGTCAGACTCCTAATACTGAGACACAGGCATGCACTCACTCTCTGCCTCTCACACTTACCAAATGAATTTCTGTGTGACCTGGAGCTGAAACTTCCCAGCCCAGTGATTCGTGTACTGTTCAGAATCATGGAACTCAAACTTTACACTTTGGCCCTCTTCCACCCCTTCCTTTCAGGTACTCAGATAAATTTCCCAAAGGGCTCCTCAGAGAGGGAGAGCCCCCTCCTTCAATCTAGTGTCCCCTTACTGTTACTTTGTTTCTAACAATCACTAAAGACCAGCAAGACCATAGCCTTCTAGTCAACACCTTGACTTCCAGTGACATGTGGTGTCCTGGGAAGCCTGCACATAGTGGAAAATCTGAAGCACATTCTGGCTCCCTTTGCTGTGAGGACGTGCTTATTTCTAAAGGCCATGAGCATAATGGTGTCCCCTGANGTTAGCTGCACCTCAGGTGCAGCCGAGGTGGCTACAGTGTTTACTCCAGGAAGGAGAGTGTGGTTCCTTGTGGTTTGAAGGAGGAGCAGGAGGATGTTGAAATCTGTCTGCAATCAGATAGTCCAGTGCTCAGTGAGTCTTGGGGTGATGTGTTCAGCCTCTGGCAGAAGCCGAGCCTGGCAGCAAAGCAAGTTATACCCCACGGGTGAATAGCTTTGTCAGATTAGCTGGATCCAAGACAACCCCGTACTCATTGCATGAGATGCAATGAAATCCTTTATCCCCACAAAATTTATTGTTGGAAGTCCTCTTGAAAAAAAATACAGAGCGAACACTGGTCTTTGTTCCTATGGTAACAAAGTGATTTCATAATCTGTCGCCAGTCTCTGTTTCAGGTGCAGATGGAAGAAGCATGATTCTCTAATAAGCACCTGCACCTCTGCTGCACTGTAAACAGCAGATGTGAATGCAGGGCAAGAAAGGAGAAGCCAGCTGTGGGGAAAGGCAGTGGGGGCCTAAGAAGGCACAAGGTTCCTTCATTCACTAGAGGGGACGGGGTCAGGACAACTGTAGGCAGACCTGTTTTTCAACTATGCTGCTAAAATAATTTTTACAGCAAGTCAGAACAGGACCTAGGGATGCACAGCCTTAGCCCACCCTAGCATCATAACAACCCAAAGGGCTGTGGAAAAGTTACCAGTATTAAAAGTGGGAAGTGGTGTTCATTTTAATAATTCAAATAAAGAACAAACCAGCACTTTTAGGAAGGAGATGGGAAGGGAATCATGGTTAACAAATACAGAACACAGCATCACACATGCACGTGCGCACACACACCAAACAAAAAAAAAATAGCTTTTCAGCTTAGACAAGCAGCAGGGAAAGGAAGTGATGTCATGACACCTGATGAGTTTGACGGTTTGCGTAATTGGTTCGGCTCTTCTGTACTTACAGTCCCTCTTAACCAGACCCCCACAACGATACTTTTCAAGTCTCCAACGCAGCCCTGCATAGAGATACATGGTGGGGATTAGTAGGCTGGACCTGTATTTGCCTTAGGAAAAACCTGCTTTACCCTGTGTTGTCAGTGGAGTTTTTGTGTTCTGCTGAGCACGGTGCTTCCACTCAGCATTGTGAGGAAGCTGCTGTTTGGGTCGTTTCTTTTCAGGAAACTTAGAATGTGCCCTCTTTAGCTGTGGAAACTGCTTTTAAAAAGAAGTAAAATACCATGGTATTTTATAAATAAGCACATGCCCTTATTCCAGCACTCCGGAGGCAGAAGCAGGAGATTGGCTAGAAGTTCCAGGTCAGCCAGGGTTACTTAGTAAAGCCCTATCTCAAACAAACAGCCCCAAACAAAACAAGGAGCAGGAAGGAGGAAGGAAAAGAAGTAAACCATTTTGAATAAAGTTCATTCTCTTTTTATTTTTAACTGATACACAAATATACATACTTAGGGAGTATTGTGACATTTCAGTATATTGTTATACTCTTCAAACTGAAAATATTATTAGAGATATTATTAAAATATAATGTTGCTCTAGTATATAGATTGACATTGGTCCAGTAAGATGGGATGGAGAATGTGAATCAGATTGTCCTTATCTATAACAGGTAAGGACTATGCGCTTTCCTGTAGATTAAAATTGGACATCTACAAATAAAAGGTTGGGGGCCAGGTAATGGTGGTGCGTGCCCTTAATCCCAATACTTGGGAAGCAGAGCCAGGAGGACAGACACCAACCAAAGATACACAGAGAAAACCCTGTCTCGGATGGGAGGGGAGGGCTGATGAGGATCTTGGCGATAACTTAGTAAAGTGTTTGGGGGTGGGGTGTGTGGCAGACCCACAGACCTGAGTTTGACCCTCATTCCCCAACTACAGAGTATGGTCTCTTGCTTTTGTGACTCAGCACTAAGGAAATAGAGACAGCAGATCCCTGGGACTTGATAGCTAGCCAGCCTAGCCTCATGGGTGAACACCAGGCCAATGAGAGACCCTGCCTCAGAAAACAAGGTGGGCCTCTGGCCAACACACATTGATCGGAGCCAGTCTTTTAGAGTTCTGCTTTGAAATGGATTTTTACTAAAATTTACACAGTGGTACCTTAGGGACATTTTAATCCCAATTTATATTTAAGTAATTTTTAAAAATTAGGTTTATTTATTTTGTGTGTATAAGAGTTCTGCCTGCATATATGTATGTATACCACATGCATGCTAGTTCTATTAGAAGTCAGAAGAAAGCTTCAGATCCCCTGGAACTGGATTTACAGGTGGTTGTGAGCCACTGTGTGGGTGCTGGGGATCAAACCTGAGTCCTCTGCAAGAGCAGCAGTATTCTTAACCACCAAGCCTTCTCCCCAGCCCAAGTTAAGAGATTTCCCCTCAATAGAGAAAACATATATACATACATAGATAGTCTCCTCAGCACTTTAAGTTTTAATGATTTTGTGGTGTGTGTCACAAAGGTTCCAGGTCTGGCCTTGAACTTACTCTGTAGTCTACAGTTTGGCTATTTCTGCCTCAGCCTGTTGAATAACTAGGATTAACTATAGGTCCCAGATAGGGCTTCCCCTACTCCAGCTACCCCAGAACAAGATCTTGCAAGATAGCCCTGGCTAGCTTCAAACTTGTGACATTCCTCCTTCCTCATCCTCCCAAATGAGATATTAAAGGCAGGATCTACTTACAGCTGTCTGGATGTAATGTTTCCACCAATGTCTGTGTTGTACAGGCCCTTTATTCTGTCTGTGGATTCATAAGATTTGTAATTTTTCTATATAAAACATAGGCTTTACCTTTGTTCCCAAGAATAAACAACTCTTTTCTCATCTAAACGGCACCTACTACTGCTGTCGCTTCTGAGGTTTTCTGTCGGGTCTGTCTCTCTTCCCTGACGAGTTACTGTGCCCATTGCCTCACCTGTTGAGCTTCTTCAGTAAAAGAACTGTATTTAATAGGGTGTGCATTGCGTAGTGACATGTCTATACCAGCCAGTCCTCCTCCCTCACCAGTCCCCACTAGAGCCTGGGATTGCAAGAAAACGGCTTTACTGGTGCAATGCCTGCAGTTTCAGAGCAGAACTGCATCTATTACCTTATTTGAAGATGGAACCAGGCCTTAGCCCACCTCTGCTAAACTAAATGGCACTAACTTCTCTACTGTGTGCTCACTCAGGCATTTTGAATATTTGCTTATTACATATGTATGTGCACATGTGCATATGCCACAGTATACATGTGGAGATCAGAGGATAGTTTGTGGGAGTTGATTCTCTGCTTTCACCTTGTGGGTTCTGGGGATCAAACTTGGGTGACAACAAATGCTTATCTTGCTGGCCAGTGTCCGCTTACTTAAAAAAATGTTTTTAGTATGTGTGTGGTGTTTCTTCGGGGCTGCAGTTACTTGTACCTATGTGCACATAGAGGCGAGAGGAGAGTGTTGGGTGTCCTGCTCTGTCTGTCACTGTTTCGTACAGGGTCTGTCACTGAAATAGAGCAAAGCTGGCAGACAGCAAACCCCACTGATCTTACTGTCTGCCCCAACAGCACTGGGTGACAGGATACACACAGCCATGCCAGCTTTTTTCATATGGGTGGTCAGTTCAGATCAGATCCTTGGGCTTGCAGAGCAAACATTATCTCCTCATGCTCCCTCAGGGACCCCAGTTGTCAGCTCCTCCGTCTTCATAGGCGAGATTCTGAAGTTTCTGAGCTATTTTATTTTGTTTTTAAAATCACTGAAATTCAGATGACAACTTTTAGTCTTACCATCTTCAGGAATTTTCTTCCTTACTGGCATAGTTAAAAAAAATAGTCTAGACTGGTCAGTGGTGGTGCACACCTTTAATCTCAGCACTCAGTAGGCAAAGACAGGAGGATCTCTGTAAATTCGAGATCAGCCTGGTCTACGAGAGCTAGTTCCTTGACAGGCTCCAAGGCTACAGAGAAACCCTGTCTTGAAAAAAGCAAACAAATAAAAAAAAAAGTGTATGGCATTACAGAGTCATGAAAAATGAATGCTTATTTATATAGTAAAAGCAGATAGCAAAGATGGCCAAAAAAAAAANAAACGGGGCCCAAACTGCTAGAACCATGTGCTCCCTTTAAACAGATGTCTCTGCTCTATGCAGTGTTGGCTTTGTAGGAAAGGGAGTTGTTGATTTCCTTGAACTTGAGAGGCCAGAACTTTGGTTTACAGTAATGATTTTAAAACTCCATTTTTAATGACACAAAGGTCAACCATTGCTTCGTATTTGAAAAGGGAGTGTGTGAACTATGTTGATCGGAGAGCATGTCCAGCTTGCGAACTCCTCGGATTATCATCCATCTTTGAGTTAAAGGAACAGTTTCTGATTGTCTATCTTATGGTACCTTGTGATTGACAACCGAAATGGTTTTGTGTGACTGTGAGCGGGTCTTCCACTTTGGGTTCAGTTGGTGATGATAAGGAAAGACTGACAATGAACACCTGTCCTCAAATGCTCATGACCTCATTTTTAAAGAAATTTTCACATTAGCTTCAGAAAGATGTAAGACTTGAGACTTCTCTAGCCATCTGATGTGAAAATTACTCTTGGCTCTTACCCATTTAGCCCTGGTGCCTGGAAGGACAGTGTTGTGCCTTCACTCATCTTGTATATGTCACCTCTGTCCTCTCCCTGTACCCACAGTGAAGCTGCCGCCCATGCTGTCGCCACACTGGCTGAAGCCACCTTACAAGGCGGGGGACAGATAGTCCTGTCTGGGGAAACCGCAGCAGCCGTTGGAGCACTTACTGGAGTCCAAGATGCTAATGGTAAGAGATCATAAATATTTTATTGAATTTATTCCCTGTTTCCACTTAAACCTTCCTGGTATAGCTGGCAACAAACCCTTTAGGAAGAGATTAAGCTTGGTTTGAGTTTTTCTTCATAGGTCAGCAATTGACGCCTAGGAAAATCTAGGGGTCCCTGATTCCTCTCACTAATAGGATCCTTGAGGTTCCCTGAAGGAAAATGCCTCTATAATGGCCACCTAATTGGACTGCTTTTCAAAAATTAGCTGTTTTGATAAATGAGACTTGCTGAGGACTACTTTAGAATTTGCTATGGGGCATTTCCTGTCTTTACTGTCTTGCGGGCAGAGATTTGCATGTGAATGGAATGCACTGACATCCCTAAAGGCACCACCACCCTGTCTGTCCCAGGTTATACAGCAGGCTGTGATGAAGGCACTTTTCTGGTTGGTCCTGTGGGTCCTGTTTCTTGTTACGTGGGTGGCCTTAGCAAGGACATCTTGATTTAGCCAGTAACCTGCCACCACCCCGCCCTTCTTTCCCAGCTCTTTGACCTCCTGGATATTGGTGACTATCCCAAATAAATAAAAGGGATAAAGTTCATAGAATTATAGTGACAAAAGGCTTACAGCCCCAGCCCAGCTCTTTGGATCCACTTCAGCAGCCTCAGGGAGACAGTGGCCAAGATCTGGGCTTCCCAGGTCTGTGCCTCAGAAGTCCGGGTCAAAGGAAGACCAGCCCTATCTGTGAGGCTATGTGTGATTGTTTCTTTAATTAAGGAGGACAAATCAAGTATCTATGGTAGAACTTTTAGAGAGATAACATCTTTTTATTTAGACAGAAAGTTTCTTCTTGGCATCAAGTGCCTGAAAGAAAGGTTTCAGCTGGGTATAGTGGCACTCTTTAATCTCATCCCTGGGGAAGTAGAGGCAGGCAAACCACTGAGTTCACAGACAGCCAAAGCTACACAATGAGACTCTGTCTGGGGGATGGGGGTATAACACTGTTTGTTTTCATGGTCAGCCCCTAAGAGCTGGATACCCTGCTAGTCAGGGAGTCTAAGGAAGACACAGTGCCTCTTTGCAGTAGGAGAGTATTCTGTTCTCCTGGGGACAGAGATGTAGGAATTCCAGAGCTATTAGCACTTCTGAGAAGCAGTTTCCCAAATTACATACTGCAACCACAGGCTCTTTTCTCTGAGGCTGGGGGGCTTTCCTCCACTAACCTGAGTGGAGGTAGGGTTGGCTTTAGCCAGAATACTGCAGGATAAAGGATATCTTACACCTGTGTATTCAGGATGCAATGGGCCATGCAGAGAATTAAGGAAAAGCTCCCTTTGTGGCTAGGACCCTGTCTCTGTTTCTTTACCTTTTTTCTTCCTCATCTACTCAGAGAGGAAGGTAGGCTCTCTAGTCATGACATTCTCCTCAAGTACAGGTGCTGTCACTCTCCATGGAGCTACTGAAATACATTTGGGTCCCATCTCCTCCCCAGCCTCCCCTTTTCAGGATGACAAACTTAGAGAGAATTCTAAGTATGCTTTGGGTGTCCAGCCAGATAGATGGGCAATGTAATGATACCGAATCACATTCTCTGCTATTCAGTGCTGGAAGTCGCCTCTTGTCTAATAGTTTTCATGTTGGTGGCTATATTCTTAAGAGCACATTTGTGATCTACGCTCCAAGAGCCCATAGTTCCAGCCAAGCATAGTGACCGTGCCTGTAGTCCCACTTTTCAGAAGGCTGAGAATGGAGGGCCACTCACGCCCATGAGGTAGAGACCATCCTGGGCAATACGATAAGAATAGTATAAAAATAACGTTTTAAAAAATACGAGTTCAAGGCCAACCTGGGCTACAGAATGAGTTCCAGGACAGTCCAGGGGTACATAGAGAAACCCTATCTCAAGAAAAAAAAAATTATTAGCTGGACGGTGGTGGTACATGCCTTTAATCCCAGCACTCAGGAGGCAGAGGCAGGTGAATCTTTGTGAGTTTGAGGCCAGTCTGATCTACAGAGGAAGTTACAGGACTTGCTCCAAAGCTACAGAGAAACCCTGTCTTGAACCCCCTTCAAATAATAATAAGTAGATTAATTAATTAAAAAGATATCATTAGTCTCCCAAACAAGCCAGTGCTTGCCAAACTGAGGACCTTTGACCTGGGCTTGTCCCTTTCTTACTATAGGTTCTCTTTATCAAACTAAACTAGTGCCTTGTGCCTCATCTCATTGATTTCAGGCAAAAGCCAGTCATTTTTATCTGCTCTTGGGAACTCAAACAACAGATGTAATGTGGGAAATGATCCCAATTGTTCTCACATTTCTTCTGTGTTGACACTTTTCACCTAGAGTGCTATACCTTTTACTCTGGATTAGAATTGGTTGTCCTCCTTATCCAGCTAATGGTAGCTGGCCAGACAATTCTTCATTTTTTCTGTGTATATTTTTGTGGTCTTTGTCACTTGTGTATTGATAAACTCAAAGTATCTGCCAGTAAGCCAATAAGATTTCTTTTGTTTTTAAATCAGAAAGTTTATTATCAGGAAGACTAATGATGGTAGAATGAAGTCCTGACTTGAAAATGAACACTCCCTGGGGGAAGTGCATCACAGACTCCAGAGAACTCTAAAGAACAACCCAAATAAAAATTATTATTCTTAGAGCCATTCAGATAGGAGTTTGTGGGCAGAACTAGCAGGAATAGAGGATGACTGGCCTCAGAATTAGCTGGAGTAAAGTAACCTCTGGATGGTAAGTTAAGGTACTGAGAATATAAACTGTTGTCCTGTAGACAGTGTTGAAGATCGTGACCTATGCATAGCAGAGGTAAAGTTCTGGGTTGTCAGGCAGACCTGATAAATGCACTCTTCATCCATATACCTGAAGACATGCTTTTTTCTGGGCACTAGCTCTATCCCAACACAACAGGAAGTTGGAACCCTAGTGTTGCTTGATTCTGTTTGTGGTCTGAGAGGCTGTGCACATCAGCCTGTTCATTTCCCTTTATCGTCCTCTTCTCTGTGAGGCCATGTCCTTGTACTCCCAGGACCAGTGGACACAGGCACTCTTTCCTATTTTACAGCTCCTGGCCACCTCGCAACCCCTACTTTCATGTCTGAAATATTATCACAGATTCATATGGGGAATCTTTTCTTCCTAAAAACAAGATGAGGCCAAGCAAAACAGATGCCTGAAGTTCCTAGATGCCCTTGCTTCTTCCTAGAGCTGTTGAACATCTCAGCATTTCCTAAGTTAGCTGACCTCACTCTTCCAGTGAGCCAGAAGAGAAAAGAGGACAAAGATAGGATCTGATATGGCCTTCAGTTTGCCTTTGCTTTGCGTTGTTTTGTTTGGTTTTGTTTTGGTTTTGTCTGTTTGTTTGTTTGTGGGAGTGTTTCAATATTTTGGTCTTGCCTTTATTATAAAATTATTGATAATTCCACCGAGTAGAATGTTGATGTTTGAAGTTTGTTTTTTAAATCTGGCCTTTCTTTCTGTTTCTTTAAAAAAAAAATGTTTTCAAGATAAATAGGACTGTATTGTCAGTGTTATTTTGTAACTTGTTTTAAAGTGTTTTAGCCATTTTCTTGTCATTAAATCTTTTTTTTAAAAGTCATTTTATTATGCTTGATAATATTTCATAATATTGTCCATAATTAGTGAGCCATCTGTTATTGATAATTTAGCTTATTAATAGTATTTTTTCCAGTAAGATAGTATTGGTTATCTTTTTACAAGATCTTATACACCTTTATTTAGTTAGTTAGTATCACATTGCCCATGCTTGCTTATTCTCCCATACTGGAATTGACCTGCTCCTTTGCCTTGCACTGAGCATATTAGCATGATTATAATTTTTCCCTATTTTAGGACAGGTAATAAGTTCTGTCTTATTTAATTTGCATTTTTATATTAGTAATAAATGTTGCCTTTTTCGTTATTTTATTTGAAATGGGCTTATTATGTTGTCCAGGCTGGCCTCAAACTGAAAGGTGGCCCTCCCACATCATCCCCTAACTGCTGGGGTTACAGGCGGGAGTAAACACTGCTCTCAACTCTTATTTTTATCTACATTTGTGCACTTCGTGTGGATGTATTGTCCTAATAATGTTCTCTGTTAAATGTGTGCATATGTGTGTTATCAAAATTACAGAAGGTGAGCTTTACACTAACTTTGAAGTTCACCTAACTTGATCCCTGCAAGCTCTTAGCAGCACTCCCTCCCTGTGTTGTCTGGCTAAGACCTGGGGTCTCGGCTTCCTTCATGCCCTCTCCTGAGAGGAGGGAAAAGGACTGGAAACTGTTGAAACATTAAAGCTGCCAGCCCGCGGGGCATTGACAATACATCTACAGAAAGCACCTGTCCTTGCTCACCTTTGGGCTGCAGAGCCCCTGCTTTCCCCAGCTGGCCTTGGCAGCAGTTCCCTGCTTTAGCTTCCCTTGAGGCTCTTCTGCAGTCTTGCTGTACCACAAGCATGTGTCCGTTTACTGCTTATCCTGCTGTCTCTTCTCCTCACTTAACATGGCCTCTCACTGACCTCTTTACTCTTTTTTTTTTTAAGATTTATGTATACAGTATTTTTAGTATTCTGCATGTATGCCTGCAGGCCAGAAGAGG
>LOEQ01000063.1:657703-670814 GCA_001685075.1 Bramus lutescens
TGAACTCAGGACCTCTGGAAGAGCAGGCAATGCTCTTAACCACTGAGCCATCTCCCCAGCCCTTGTTTGTTTTGTTTTAAAGCAGGGTCTCTCTAAATAGCCCTGGCTATCCTGGCCTGTAGGCAAGGCTGGCCTCAAGCTTACATAGATTAAGGCATGTACCACACCATGCCCTGTGTCCTCCTTTTAAAATCCCCACTTTAACTTGATCTCAACTTTATTAAAATCCCTCTCTAACGTTTGGTCTTTAGGCCTTGAGACTGTGGGTTCAGTGGTAAAGAGACTGCCTGGCATGTGCAGGACCTAGGATTAAAAGGCAAGAAGAGAAAAGAAAAACTGCTCATTTTTTCTAACAAGCATGAGGTTCTGCGAAAGGAGCAGCATTCAAGGTGGGACATCTTCACAGGAGACAATAGAAAGCACAGGCTCTAAGGCCTGCCTGTAAGCAAATGAGTCCAGCTGAACACAAAGGAGCATGTGCGTGTTTTAATTTCCTGTTAAAACCTCCTTGGTGTGTATTATAAGAACATTAGAATATCTTTAATGTGAGGTCTGTAAACCGTTTCCTTCTGGGATCCATAGTTGTAATCAGATGTTAATTAGAGCTATGTCTCTCTTAGGTGTGTGCACACACACAGATTGAGATTAAGACCCTCTGCCACAGAAGGTGGAGGTGGGGGCAGGGATATAGATCAGTAGTAGAGCATGTGCTTTGCTTGTGCCGAGCTGTGGTTCCTCAGTGAGTGGGGGAGTGGTAACAGGGTTGTTTAACTTTGTGAGTATCTGGTGTGGCAGGTTGAGAGTGGTGGATGACCATGAGCTAAGTGCAGCAGTATCACTAAGATGGTAGCAGGCCACAGGTTAACCTCCCTAAGCCTTAGCTGTGCAGTGGGATAAAGGTTTTGGTCTTTGTTCATATGGTGGTGAGCACTGAACAAGATGATACCTGTCTAGGGCTTAGCATAGCAAGTATGTGGGTACATTGCATGTGGGACAGTGTCTCCATGTTTTACGTAGATGGTCAAGCGGTACCGAGCTCACAGTGCTAGTTAGTGCCGTTGTGCTTTTCCATCTTTAAGACACATCCCTGTGCTTAACCTGTGCCATCAAAAGAGTTGGTCTCCAGGGTGGACACCAGACAATGCAATACAAGGCAAGGTAGCTTTACTTTGGGGTCTGTTACTGTCTCCAGTGCATAGTTTACAATAATTAGGGTCCCTTTGTCCTCCTAAAGTGGCCCTGGCCCCCTGAAGACCTCAGTGACTGCACTGACGTCATCATCCTGCATGAAGGGTCACTTTTTCCCCAATGTTTTGTCTCTGTCATCGTCCTCCACTGTCACTACCATGTCCTGGCTTCTCTAGCTCTTCAAGAAATAAAACACAAGTTCTTATTCTGGTAAACCATAAAATATCTCATTCTCCCCCTGTGCTGCTTATTAGTGTATGGTGACATGCTCCCAGAAGAGCTGCTGGGGATATGTGTCTTAATGCAGGCAATATGTCAGTCATTGCTTGTCATGAGGTTGCTGATAGGCTGTTCCTTTGTGCACTAATTACTTTTTGACTTGGTGTTGAGATTTAAATAAAGAAATTTAAATGGAATACATTTGGAGCTGGTGAGATGGCTCAGTAAGAGCACTTCCTGTGCAATCCCAATGACCAGAGTCCCATCCCCTGACCCCCGTGGAGGAGATAATGAGCACCCTAAAGTTGTCCTCTGGCCTCCATGTGTTCACATACACACAAAATAGTAATAAACAAAAATCTTAAATTTAGTCTGACATGGCGGCACAACCTTTAATCCCATCACTCAGGAGGCAAAAGTGGAGGAGGTTCTATGAGGTGGAGGCCAGCTTGATTGATCTATATAGCAAATTCTAAGACTGTTCCGACTAAATAGAGAGCCCCATCTCAAAAAAAAGTAATTATATTTTATATGATACCATTTGTACCTTAGCTGAAGGTGATGAATGCAATGCCACCAGGGCTTGAAGCAGCCCCTGAGCAACTATTTCTTGCATGTGTTTTGAGTCCCAGTATTTGCATGCTACAACCATACCTTCAAGACCCCACTGTTGTTGCCGTGGGCTTCCTAGAAGGTAAATGGCTCTCTTCTCCACTGACTCCCTTTGTGGTGTCTAGGAAGAAAACAAGGCACTAGGATGGATGTTCAGTCAGACCGAGTGGAGACACTCCCTGTTCTGCATGGGAAAGCCAGTGCAGACTCCTTCCTAATGCAGCACTGCCACTGTGGATCACAGGGCGGCCATACATACGGCAGAGATCTCCTGATGAGAGACAAGAGATAGGATGTAAAAGCGGTGCGGGGCTGTGGCAGGTACATGAGGAGGCCTGCAGATGAGCCCTCAGCTGGCTGCTGCTCTGGGAACTCGACCATGTGCTGCTGCAGCAGTGGACAGTGGTGCCAGTGTGTCCTCCACAGCCCACCAGAAAAGAAGCTTTCCTTATACAGAGGTTTCCCCCATTTGAGTCACCGCCTCTCCTTGAGATCAAGAGGGCCTGTCAGCAGGCCTCATACATGCCTGTAACCACTGTGCTTTGCTTGATCTTTGACTGCCGCCAAGCACTAAATATAACTGTTTAGAAGCTTCATGTTACTGCCACCACTGTGGTCTTCTTGCACGTGACCAGGTATTGTCGCTAGCAAGGGGCTGGGGCCTGGCTCACCAGTGCTGCTGTGTAGAGGCGGCCAAATCTCAGATTCGCTGCAGTCATGAGCTGCTAATGGAGACAGAACTCCAGCCCTGACCTTTCCACTGCCTGGAGTGGCTTAGCCCCTTTGCTGCCTCTCGGGGGAAAGTAAGAAAGGTAGAAAACAAATGAAATCATAGTCTTGTCACTGATCTTATTAAACTGCCATCATCAGGAACCGTAGTCTAAGAAGTAAGAGTCACAATAAACCTTGGCAGAGGCAAGTTATTACATCCTAGGAGAACTAGCATCTAAAACTGCACTGCCCGCATCAGGAGCAGCAGCAAGTGCCTTATTCCTGCTACTGCAGAGGCTGAGATGGAAGGGTCATATGAGCCAGGTATTTGGGGCCAGCTTGAACAGCATAGCAAGTGTCTCTTTTGTTTTTTTGAGATAGGATTTCACTGTGTAGCTCTGACTCTCCTGGAATTCACTCTGTACACCAGGCTGGCCTAGAACTCACAGAGATCCGCCCTGCCTCTGCCTCCCAAGTGCCCGAGATTAAAGGCATGCGCCTCCACCACCTGGCTATCATGGCTTTGCTTTTTTTGTTTGTTTGTTTGAGAGAGAGAGAGAGAGAGAGAGAGAGAGAGAGAGAGAGAGAGAGAGAGNNNGAGAGAGAGAGAGAGAGAGAGAGAGAGAGAGAGAAAGAGAGAGAGAGAAAGGAAAAGGAAGGAGAGAGAGAAGAAAAAGCCACCCATATGACGACAGTAATTCACAGACTGCAGACAGCAGAGTAGGAAAACCTGAGGCAGGAGGCAGTGGCAACACCTGGTCCCACTTTCTAGTCTGCTCTTCATGGCGCAGCCACTTGCTTATTTCTGCTTAGAATCCTCACGTTAGTGCGAGTTCTTCCTTATAGTTACAGGTCCTTGGAGCCAGGTGCCCTAATGCATTTGTAATGGTACCCACAACCAAATATGGAAGACCTGGAGGGTCCTGAGTCTGAAAGTAGCCATTACTACTGAATGAATTCCAGAGTGCACCACAAACACAGATGCTGCTGAGAAATGGGAGCATGAAACTGTACTGTGGACCTCATTCTATAGCACAAAAGAGCCCTCCAATTCTTTATCTCTACTCATGGGTGTTACTGAGTCTGCCTTTTGGTAACCCAGGAGAAGAAAGGGGCTGTGCAGTAGTGAGTCTTCACCCCAGAAGCCTCTTCTCCCTCCCTTCTGACTCTGAAATCCAAAGTGCCTTCCAGAATAGCTCTCTATAGAAGGTAGTTTTCCTAACTCCACAGTTTTTCCCATCCAGGGAGGTGTAACATTTACACTAATTAAGGGACAGCAGAAACTGTTTTGTCGTACTTTTTTGGTGCCTGGGATGTCTATGCACATAATATCTGCCCTCAGTTACCACTATGGAAGTAACTACCATTGTCACTAGGGAAAAAGTACTTGAACGGGGAAGGGTGGCAAGAGCCTACTTCAGGAAGCCTCTGATAGAATTATATCCCTCAGGCATGCTGAGTTTGTGTTCTTCCGAGGTCTCAGGCCTTCCTATCCCTGGGATCTAGCCTCTAAGCTCTTCACTCTGCCTCTGCAAAGAGAGTGTGCTGTGGACACCTTCAAAAGAAGTAACAGTGCCTTTTGCAAGGTCTCCTGTCCCTTCCTATGGGTTAGCACATCATTTCGTATGCGTGTTGTTCTACCTGCAACTCCTGCACTGGGGAGGCTGAGGCAGAGGGCTTACAAGTTTGAGTATAGACCACATAGTCAGTTCTGACCTTTCTGGGATGCACAGCAAGACCCTGCTAGAGAGAGTTTGGGAATAGGGGATGGAGGAAGGAAAGAGGGCGAGAAAGAAAATGAGAGAGAAATTGATTCTCATCTCTGTCTTAAGATGGTAGACTGCCAGTGTGCGTTGAGGGCCTTTGTGTGAAATGTTAGACTGTTATGCCTTCATCTCTATTCTAAGTGCTCATTTTATCTGTGCTGTGGCCTTCAAATGTAGTGCTTAGCTTTTCTCGTGTTTAAAGCTAGATGCCTTCCATTTGTTTCCTTAGCACTCCAAAGGGTATTAGCAGATGCCAGCAAGCCAGCTTGACAAACTTAAAGTCAATACTTTACAAAGAGATTTTTTTTCTTTTTTAGTATCAAATCAAGATACATAATTGAACAAATTTAATTGTAGTCATTTCTGTTCGATTCATGATTGGAAAGTAGTTATTTGGTTTTTCTCCATATTCTTGCAGGTTTAGTAAATTGTGTACAAGGGGCCTTAGCTACTGTTCACACAGGGACCCACATCATAACAGGACAAGCTTTTGGAGAATAAAGTTCTCAAAGATCTTGGGTAAAAGAGAAGACCTTCCTCTTCTAGTTTATGCTTCTGTTAGAACTTTAAAGGAATGTCAGCACGCCTGTTATTAACTCTAATAACTTGCACAGCACAGTACGGTTGCTTTGGGGCCTTCTGACTCTCAGGTTACCTGTATAAATACAGGATTCACTCCCTGCATCCAGCTATTCCATTTGCTTAATAAAGAGCAAATGTGCAGAGCCCAGCAGCAGCAGTCTGGCAGAAGTAGTCTGAGCAGGATAAGATGCTTTCTTTTTGTGTGGTGCTCTCTCCGTCTCCTGCCAGGAGTAGGGTATCAAATGAAGGGAAGGCTGTGGTTGGAGTCTGTACTATGAATGTCTAAGTGGCACCTGCTTCATTCAATATATCTGTTTTCCTGGGCCTCCCACTGCACATCTGCTCCTGACAAAGCCCCTTTCTCCTCCTGTTGGTCAGACTAAGAGCAAGGGCCCAACAAGAAGACATGCTGGTTCTGCTTTGTCAGCACAATTGCCTGTGACATTATAATTACACCAAATCTTCATTGTCAGAAGGGCTCCAGTTTAGAGATTTTGAAAACCTAAATGGGGTTTTCAAAGTGATTGATTTAAAAAAAAAATCATTGCTGTTGTAAAGCCAGCAATTGGATCTGAGAATCACTGAAGGGATCTAAGTATGGGAACGGAGACATTGACTCTGAGCAGGGCAACAAAGGCAGTGCTATCAGATTGGCTCTTCTGACTCTGCCTGCCCCGGCTTCTCCGTGGTGCTCAGTACTAACATAAGCTACACCTAAGGTACTAGGTGCTTGTAATGATGGTGTAGTTTCTCCTGGAGAAGCCTAAGGAGCAAGAAAATGTTAACATAAATTGATAAGGTAGGGAAGAAAAGGAAAGAAAGAGTTGTGATATAAAACAAGGAAATGTCCAGAAAATATATTTCTGGGTAATACAAAGTGTCCAATTTCAGATTGAGTTTCCATCTAAACAAAGGCAGCTCTTCCATGGTGTATGTCTGTGTGTGAGAGTGTGTGTGACTGATACACATCTATGATATGGAATCGGCATACTAGAAACTCTAGAAAGGTTTTTAATATTGTAACTATTTAGGTTAATTAAAATGAAATAAGATTTAAAATGTGGTTCCTTAGTCACCATCCATAGCCACTATGGTAGCGAGCACACAGACTGAATGTGTCCTGTCATGAGGAATTCTCTGAGGCACTGGTCTGAACTGGAAATGTGTTGGTTGCTTTAGAGTGTCTAGTGCAGTCTTGGTGAAAGAGGAGAAAGGAAGCCAGGCTGTGGTGGTGCACGCCTTTAATCCCAGCACCCAGGACAGGCTTCAAAGCTAGAGAGAAACCCTGTCTCAAAAAACCATTAAAAAAAAAAAAAAGCGAGAAAGAGGGGCTGGAGAGATGGCTCAGTGGTTAAGAGCACTGGCTGATTTTCCAGAGGTCCTGACAAGTTAAGGGTCGTTGGTGTACCACCGAGTGTTGGTTCTGTAATGAGATCTGGTGCCATCTTCTGGCCTTCAGGCATACAAGGAGGCTGAACACTGTGTACACAATAAATAAACAAATCTTAAAAAAAAATAATAAAAAATTTCAAGAGAGAGAAAGGAAGGAGTTTCTGAACATGTAGAATACCTCCTTCTAGCTATGCTATCCAGACTGTATTCTCAAGTTCTACAAAAAGTTTACCTCCAAGAATTTCACCACCATCCTCACAAAAGGAAGGGGGAAAATACTGATTTTAGGAATGCCTACTTTATTTTATTTGAGGCAGACTTTCTGTGCAGCCCTGGCTGGCTTGGAACTACTCGCTCTGTAGACCAAGCGATCCTGGAACTCAGAGATCCACCTGACTCTGCCTCCCAGTACTAAGACTTAAGGTGTGTGTCACCACCACCAGCAGGAATGAATGTCTGTTTTCAACTCCTCTCCCCAGCCTTCTCTTCTCTCCCCTCAGTTTTCATGGCCCAGCTGTGAGGACTAGAGAACTCTTTTCTTAGTAAGCAGTCTCTAACAAGAGGCCATGTGAAACTCGGGAGCCACAATGTGTAGGAATTGACATTGTATAGAAACAGCAAAAAGTTCAAATGTAGGTTGTTGGCACCTTCCCTTCCCAGTAAACTTTAAGACCAATGTGTAAGTGGCTTTTAATCATTTCCTCCTCACTCTGCTTCTAGTAGCCACTACATGGTTGCTTTGTCTCCTGGGAGAAGGCTCAAATAAAATAAATACTGTTACCTCAAGTTTAGAATATCTTATTTTTCTTTTCTCTCTTCTTTTTCTTTTTGTTTTTTTTTTGAGACAGGGTTTCTCCGTAGCTTTGGTGCCTGTCCTGGAACTAGCTCTTGTAGACCAGGCTTACCTTGAACTCACAGATATCTGCCTGCCTCTGACTCCCAGTGCTGGGGTTAAATTCGTGTGCCACCACTGCCCAGCAGTATTTTATTTTTCTAATGTAATCCTAATGCATGTATTGTTATTTAGCACAGGTCAGCTCTGACAGTTAGAAGTGGCCTGTGGATTCTATAGATGTAATCAAGTCTTGGGCATCACATGCAGATTATCTCTCATGTAGATTGCTTGTGACACATTCTAAATCCTTGGGCAGTTTCGAGCTAAGCAGGCCAGTGTAAGCCTAGGCCATCCCCACCATCCTCCACCCAGCTGCTAGGAGCTTAGGAAACACAAATTAGTTTTCATATTAGCTTAAGGAAGACGTAATTAGGAAGGTAGATCCGCTATAAGAAAACCACGTCACAAAGGCTACTTTAGGAAGCAGGTGAGCGGGAGTCATCTATTCCCCTGTGGCCCAGGTAGGAGCTGGCTGTAAAATAAACTTTGTGAACACGTACACCATTCATGCTCAGTGAGCTGGTGTGTTCAGATGAACTGGGTCTGTTCATTGTTTCACAAAACACTGTGCACTGGGGTGTATGGGAAGCTGCAGAACTCTGGCAGGTTCTGGTGGACCATCTTGGCCAGTGCCTTTTAACAGTTCTATGTTCTTGTCAGGCCTCTTTATGGCAGACTATGGAGGTTCCAAGTGGATCCTGGCAAGAAGGCTGCAGGTGGGTTCATCTGTGGGGAGAGAAGGAAGCAGCTGAGGGCACAGTAACTGCAACACGGCCTTTCCAGGCTCTGTCTTCTCTGGATGTCCTTATTCCCTACGATACAGCCTCCCTCACCTAGTCACCTACTAGCTTTAGTAACTGTTGGTAACTGCTACCTTTAGTGTTGTTGCTCTTTTGGTTGTTGATTGCCTGGAGTTCTTGCTATAAAGCCTTGTCTCCGGGATAAATTGGCTATGCAAGCACAGTTCAGATAGGAGAGAAAGAATGACTCTCCAGTCAAGATGAAGTTTATTAGGCTTGACGAATACATGGACTCCAAGATGGCGCCAGTCCTACCAGTGAAGAAGAAAAAGAAACCTTTAGATGTCAAAGTGGAGCAGCTGCTGTGCCAGCCATGGATATGGATTTCACTCCGAGAGGCATCATGGGACATTTCACAGAGGTCACTACAACACATATGAGTCAGAAGAAAGGAAGCGCTGCTAGGGTGGCTTGGTGCTGGCAGCCTACATCCTTTTTAACTCCTGCCTTCCTATGAAGTCAAACCTGAACGGCAACTATATAACCACTGAAGAGGGGACAGTGCCCAGGCTGCACTCTGAACCATGATCGCCTCACCCCAGCGCCTGTGTGGGGAACTCTGTCTTTGCTGACTCATTTCCTACCCTCAGAATTGACACCCAATAAAAAGTGACTGTTTTGTGGAAAAGATGAGTCTTTACTGAGGTAGCTGTCTTTCTGGGTGACTGTCAAGCTGTGAAACTGTCCAGTTACCACTCCTTCATCCCGCACTCCAGGGAACTCCTCATCTCTGCAGTAAAACTCAGTGTGGTGACTTCTGAGGACCAGATGCAAGCCACTACTGTGTGGTTTGTAGCCCTGCTCTCACTCCCCTACTTTCTCTGTGTAGTTTGATCACACATTCTGAGCTATGTTCTGCACATTCTTTTTGGTTTTTTTGTTTTGTTTTGTTTTTTGAGGCAGGGTTTCTTTCTCTGTAGCTTTGGAGTCTTGTCCTAGAGCTAGCTCTTGTAGACCAAGCCAGCCTCGAACTCACAGACATCCACCTGCCGCTGCCTCCCGAGTGCTGGGATTAAAGGCATGCGCCACCACCATCAGGCAGTTCTGCACATTCTAATTGA
The DNA here is from genome assembly GCA_001685075.1 of Bramus lutescens. Taxonomy (NCBI): domain Eukaryota; kingdom Metazoa; phylum Chordata; class Mammalia; order Rodentia; family Cricetidae; genus Bramus; species Bramus lutescens. The sequence continues at coordinate 666,930 of LOEQ01000063.1, forward strand.
AGGCCTGTCCCTGCTTATATCTTCAGGAAAGCCTTTATGGTCAACAAGCCTTGAGTTCAGTCTACAGGATAATGAACCAATAATGAGCCCAGACCTCATTTCATAGTGTTCCCGAGCATCCCCACAGTGTTCAAGAGGAAATAATAAGTGTATATTTCCAAGCTCTCTTTTGTACTAAAAATTAAAAATAAATTCAGTTTTAATATTTGATTTATGGGGAGGGGGGCAAGAGGAGTTTCTAGCAAGACAACACACAAATGGAAGGCTAAATGGCCCTTGCTCCCTGACTTGCTAGCATTAGGGCTGCCTGCACCTCTCTTCAGTTTGAGGTTGGCATTCTTTTCATGACTTTCCATTCTTGTCCTCTGTGCATCTTCTTTCTGTTTGGTCTTCATTTAGACCTCTCCCTCTGTCTCCCACCTTCTGGACTAACTTCCCTGCCAGGTAACCAGGTTTAATTTGATTTGTGAGATGGTGCCTTTCTTTAGACATCAACCACTGGTGTATTTTTTCGAGAAAGATTTTCCTCCCCTTGCTTGACCTAAGAACATGACAAGTTTTTTTGGTTTTGATTTTTCAAGACAGGGTCTCTCTGCAGTGTTGGCTGTCCTTTGTAAGACCAAGATGACCTTGAACTCACAGAGATTCACCTTCCTCTGTCTCCCAAGTGCTGAGAGTAACGGCCTAGCAAGAACTTGAGAAGTTTTATGACAGGAGAGTGGTTGGTTTAGTTCTTTGTTCTTCCCCCACTTTTTCAGATATATTTAATTTTGTATGAATGATTGTTTTCCCTACATGAATGTATACACATATGCAAATTGCGCCTGCAGAAGTCAGAAGAAGGCATCAGATTCGCTGGAACTGGAGTTGAGGTTAGTCGTGAGCCATCATGTGGGTGCTGAAAATTAAGCCATCTCTCCAGCCCTTATTCATTATCTGTCCTGGTCATAGACTTGATTCTCCACTTAGACCAGTGTTCTTCTCCTACATGTATTAGCCTTCTAGTTAACGAGCTACAGAAGGAATCCAGGTGTGGTGGCGCAAGCCTTTAATCCCAGCACTTGGGAGGCAGGGCCAGGTGGATCTCTTGTGTTTGAGGCCAGCATGGTCTACAGAGCTAGTTCCAGGACAGCCAGGGCTGTTACACAGAGAAACCAGTCTCAAAAAGACAAAAAAATAAAGAATAAAATAAAATACAGAAGGCACCACAACATCATTTCCTTTTAGTTTTAAGAGTCATTTCTTAGTCAAGTGTGGTGGCTCATGCCTGTAATTGCAGCACTCAGGAGACTGAGGCAGGAGGATTGCTGAATGTGAGGCCAGACCAGCCAAGTCTACAGTATGAAACCTGTCTCCAAAAGAAAAAAATAAATTTTCCCACCAACAGTTGTGTTTATTTTGTGTAGATTTTTTTTCTCTCTCATGACCGTCCGTGTTCTCCCAACTAAAGATAATTCCACAGCCAACTCACAAGACCTTTGGCCTGAAAGGTTGAATTACAGCAAACAACAATTCCCAAAGGTTTCCCAGCTTGGAGGGCAAATGAAAGGCCCATTCTTCTGAAAGCTGTCTCTCCTGCCCTATCTTGTCATGGGGTAGGTGGAGGGTGAGCTGTGGTGCCAAGCGGCCAGCCAGTCCTGATGCCCTGGGTTCTGTTTGGTTCATGTCTATCCTGTTTACTGCTGAAGAGTTGAGAGGGGTTGATAATATCATATTGTACCTGATCACGCGTATATATAAACACACTTAGGTCAGCGCCAGGGATTGTGCCCATAGGCCTGCATATGTTAGACAAGCATTTTACTACGGAGCTACACCCCCAGCTCCTGCCCCCATCTTATGTTTAACTTTGGTTTGCCCAGGATTGCTCACTCACCTGTGCACTGGGTTGGCGGCTGCTTTGTCTCCCTCATATGGTTCCCGTGCTGTTGAGACCGCTGCTGTGCTGCAGATGGAGACTGCCTACCACTTCTCTCTCGTGATTCCATGGTCTTTAGCTCAGATCTGTGTCTTTGGAAGCCTTTGGCGAATGATGTGTTGCAAAGTGTGTGCTGTTTCCGCTTGACTACCACCTGCGACCAAGCTAGACTTGAAAAGGAACGGACAAGTACTGTAGACCTCTGTGTGCCAGACACTGTACCAAGGGTTCAGCATCCCTGTGAGATTAGTAACTAGCATTTTACATATGAGGAAGCTAATGCCCACAGACTTTGAAGGACAGAAATCAAACAGGTCTTTGTGACTAAGAACCCTTTAATAAGATAGCCTATAAGGTAAAATGGCTTTCCCATGCAAAGTCCCAGATTTCCACAAAACTTTTGACAACACCACCTTAAGGATGCTGTGAAGAAAGCCAGTCATTCTAGAGCAGAGCAAAGCAATGCAGAGGGCAAGGCTGTAAGGAGTGTAGCCCAGTTTCTAAAAAGTCACGAAGAACATGATCGATTCTGTCATTATGTTTCCCATTAATGAGCAGCTACTGTGCTTAGGCTGCTCAGTATTTAGTGTCAACAACCGAAGTGAGCAGACTTCTAGAGAGAAACCCAGCAGCTACTCGGAAGCAGGGTGGGTCCATACGAGCTTGAGTGAATGGTGCAACCCATGACATAACAGGAGGCAGAGAACAGAGTGGACTGTGTTTCTGCTCGAACCCCCTGGATTGTCAAAAGAGCCTGACTTCAATCTGCAGGAATAATCTAGGCAGGGAGGGGCTGGGCAGTGGTGGTGCACACCTTTAATCCCAGCACTTGGGAGGCAGAGGCAGGGGATCTCAGTGAGTTCAAGGCCAGCTTGGTCTACAAAGCGAGTTCCAGGACAGCCAGGGCTGTTACACAGAGAAACCCTATCTCATAAAGAAAAAGATCCCGAGGCAGGGAAAATGTGCCTGAACAAATGTGTGTAGCATTTAGGGTGTTGACGGAACAAACATGGTTGTGATGGAGGGACAGTGCTGGGAATTTGGGGCCAGTTAGTGTGTACTTGCTCAAAATTCAGCTAACCTGGCATAGTGGTTGTGTGGTCTCAGCATCTGGGAATCAGAGGCAGTAGCATTGAGAGTTTGAGACTACCCTGGGTTACTTAAAGTGCTGAGGAGAAGCAGAAGTACCCGGACATGAGCTTGACAGTGCTTTACCAGAGATCGTTAAGGCTGGGTTTACAGCACGCCAACTAGAATACTTTCTCACTGCAGGCCCAGATGACGTTCATGCATGGACCATCAGGAAAGCCGTGAAGGCTCCTCGGGCTGCAGGAAAGATTCACACAGATTTTGGAAAGGGATTCATTATGGCGGAAGTAATGAAAGACGACGATCTTAAAGAGGAAAGTTCTGACAATGCAGCTATGGCTGCTGGGAAGTACAGACAACAAGGCAGAACTTACGTTGTTGAAGATGGAGATATTATCTTCTTCAAATTTAATTCTCAGCACCTGAAAAAGAAATAAAGTTTAGCTCTTAACTGTAGCATATGTATGGTTTTGGTCTTGACATCGGGGTAGTTGTTTTTGTTTTTAACTCAAGTGTCTGACACTTGAAGGCACACAGTTGGAGTGGGACTCTTGTAAAAATCGTTACATTAAAATAGAAGTTGAGTTCTGGTTTCCTTTTGGAAGGAGAGTTTGGTTGGAGTGGACACAACAGTAAGGAGTGCTCACTGTCCTAACGAAGAACCCATGAGCATCAGTGGGTCCAGTCCAAGGGACCTAGCGCCCTCTTCTGGCTTCCAGGAGTACTTCACACTTGACATTTGCTTACACAGATGCATATAGACACATAAGTTAATAAAAACAATTTTTTTAAGGGGGAAGGAAGGGATGGAGAGATGGCTCAGTGGTTAAGAGTATTGCCTGCACTTCCAAAGGTCCTGAGTTCAATTCCCAGCAACC
>LOEQ01000063.1:739426-752916 GCA_001685075.1 Bramus lutescens
CTGGTCTGCCCCACAAAGGCTTTGTGGGTGCAGCCTGCATTCGCATGGAGATTAGTCAGGAGCTACAAGGAGTCTCCTGTTGCTCTGCTCATGCTATCAAGGCAGTAATTTAATGACTGAGCTCTCCCATGTCACAACAGCAAAGGTGGTTTTTGTTTCTTTTTTTCTTTCTTTTTTTGAGACAGGGTCTCTCTGCAGCCCTGGCTATTCTCCAGCTCAAGAGATTGCCTGCCTGTGCCTCCTGAGTGCAGGGATTAAGATGTGCACCACTGTGCCTGATTTACTAGCAAAGGTTTTGAGCAGGAAAGTGACCTATCTTTAGATAACGCCAAGGGCACCCATTCTCAAAGACTGCTTAGCCTTCAACCTTTTTACACCTGCATTTTTTCAAAGATTTATTTTTAATCATGTGGAAATGGGCGTGCCTGCCATACCTGGGGAGTGGGGTACCCGAGGAAGCTAGAGACAGTGGATCCTTTGGAGCAAAAGTTCTAGGCAGTTGTGATCTATTGGACATAGGTACTCAGAATCCAACTCAGACCCTCTGTGTGGTGGGTTGAGTGAGAATGTCCCCCATAGCGTTATTTATTTGAATTCTTGGTCCCCAGTTAATGAAACTGGGCAGGACTAGAAGGTGTTGTCACTTGGGGTGGGCTCTGAGGTTTCAAAAGCCCACGCTGGGCCCAATTTTGCTCTCTGCCTCCAAATTATAGTTCAAATGTGAGTTCTTGGCTACAGCCCCAGTACCTAAGTACCATGCCTGCCTGCTGTCTGCCACACTTCCTACCATGATGGTAATGAATTCATCTTCTCAAACTGTAAGCAAGTACCCAATTAAATTCTTCCTTTATAAACTGCTTTAGACATGGTGTCTCTTCACAGCAACAGAACAGTGATGATGACACTTTGGAAGAATAATTCATGTTCTTAGCTGTTGAGCCAGCATTTTCTCTTCAGGTCCCTACACCTGCATTCTCAAATAGCATCAGCTAGATCTAAATGTTAAAACCTAGGAGAAAAGTTATGGACTTTTCTGTAATGCAAATACACCGAGCTGTGACTGCCACCATAGAGTTCAAAGACATGCTGGGAGAAGGGTCAGGCCTAGACATACCTACTTTGAGTCCATCTACCTGGAGGGTTACCTGAAGCCATGAATAAGCAACTCAGGAGAGACATGGAGTCTGGGGGTCTAAGCATAAGTTGGTCATAAGGGGATGGTCACACTCAGGGAATGTAATGAGACATGGTTCAGAAAAGAAGAAAGCGCCAAAGCTGTAGCGAGGCCCAGGAAGACTCGGAAGAAGTCAGGCCACAGCTTTGGTAGAGAAGGGAAAGCAATGATAAAAGCTCAAAATGAGGGCCCGAAGGAGAAGACAAGGGCTTAGGAAATGGGCAATTCCAGCAGTGAAGGCAGCAAATAAATATTGATTTGAGAAATAAGGCAAGGCAACTCTATTTCCTGAAGTGCCAAGGAAAAATGGGGAGGCAGTATACAAAAGTACAGTAGAAGGGCTGAGCTCAGGTCTAACAGCCATAACAATCTCAGACTACCAAGAATGGCAAATAGACCTTCAACATGGACACCGCAGAAAGCGAGGGTTGGTCCCTGAGAGGGGGGTAGCTACTACCCTAAGATGACACAGGTCTGGTTCCTTTTGTAACAAGGATCAGAGCAAACCTGCACTACAGTTAGGGTGATACCATATTGCTGAGGCATAACAAGTAAAAGAATACAGAAGGACTTCTTCATTATATAATACCCATGCAGACAGTGTCTGTAGCGTCAAAATTTTAGCAGTTTCCTAACAAAATTATATGTGGTTGAAACTCTATTTTTTTTGGAATACATGCTTGGCTAAGTAAGTTACTGTGCTGTATTAAATTAGGTATTAAAATTTTAAAGTACTTGAGACCTAAGAAAATGAATTACAGGTCATTTCTATTTTGAGCAAAAATACTCAACAATACTCCAGAGGGACCCGGGGAGGATGAGAAAACATATTTAACACATGGCCCCCAGTATTCCTGTGACATAAAAGCCTTGTACAACTAACGGGGAAGATAAACCTACACATCCAAGCTCTCCTAACGTACTTTGAGTGCATTCTGGAGACACTGGTGATTCGGGTGCTCTGCGTCCTGTGCAGATGAGCGCATCAGCATCTAACACGAGGGCACTCCAGTGCCGTCATCTGTGCAGGAGGAGCAGACACGCTGCCATACCTCAGCTTTTCTCACACTCTGTACTGCTTTCTGCGCCTACACTTTTTACCAGGCAAGTTCTCAAACACAGACCAAGGTGAAGAGGCCAGCCAGGGGCTATGCATGCAGGGCAGACATAGAACACACTGAAGAGGATCAAGTTTTTACAGGTCCTTGTTTTCCTTTTAATCCAACTCCAACCCCGGTATGCAAGTGGTCCTAAGTGTCTGGGATTAAAGGTGCGAGCTTTAAATGGCCAACTAAAAGTACATGCCACCTTACCTTTAATTTTTTGCTTGTATTCTTCTGGTCGGTGGAGGTACATGGCTGCAGCATCACCATTGAGAGGATCTATGGGGTTAGGATAGGCCAACAACTGGGGCAGGAAGGACTCAAATATATTGGTAAGATCTGAGAAAAAAAACAAAACCAGAAACCGTTCATTCCTGGGAACATGCAATTTTACCTAATGAACTGGAGTTCAGTAGTCAAGAATGGTCACTTTAAACAAAATTATTTTATTTTTATCTATGAGTATGTGCTTTAAGCTGTATTAATTTATGTGCATCATGTTCGTGCAGGTGCCCATGAAGATCAGGGGTTGTTGGGTATACCATAGTTAAATTCTCTACAAGAGCATTAAGCAGTCTTTTTTTATTTTTTAATTTTATTCTCTGTGCCTTTCACATCATGCTTCTCGATCCCACCCATCTCCTGTCCCCTCAAATCAGACCCCTGCAATCTCCCCCAAATTTAAGATTCAAAAAAAAGGAGAGAAAGGGAAGGGTTCATCATGGAAGCTGCAGTACGACACAGTGAGTCACACAGTAAACCCTTTATCCACACACGTCTTACATACAGGCATTCATCCCCCAAAAAGCATTGGTTTGGTTTGAGGCTCCTGGTTTGGGCACCCACGGGGACTCTTCCTGGATATTCCGCTTCGGGCCTGTGTAAGCCCTGGGTCCGCAGGCCCACTCCCTCCCTCCACACTCTAGCAGGTCACAGATGGGGTGAATACTGGGATGAGGTTCTGGGCCTGGTAGCTAAAGGATTGGTCAGTCTGCCAGCTCTCCCATCTTTGCCACCAGGGTGAGCTCTCTCCTGCATTCCCTGGCTAGTTTACCCCCTTGCAGCCATGACACCAGCCTGGTCTACAGAGTAAGTTCTAGGACAGCCAGGACTGTCACACAGAAAAACCCTATCTCCAAGGAGAGGGGAGGAGGGAAAGAAAAAAAAAGGGCAGAAACCTATACAATCACTTATAACCATAAATAACCACAGACAGATAAGCAACCCACTGGCAATATTAACTCCTGTCTCACTGGCATACCCACATGATGTCTGTACATAGCAAAACAAAACCCCAGTTACCTAGTGCTTTATAAAGGAAGAAGCCTTGAAAACCTGGGTATAGCACAGTCCGCACTTCCCCAACTTCAGAGATGATGTGGTTTCTGCCTATCAACAGGGAACTTCAGACCCAAGTGCCTCCATTCCTCTTCCCACTCCAACTACGCTGCATATAAACACTCCTGTCCCTGAAGGGAACACCCAAGGAACAAAAACTATTCCCTTGTTCTTACTGGATTTGATCTATTTTTACAATGACTGCCTACATGGATGTTTTGCCAAGCCTCACAACCTGAGATTTTGTGGTTCCCCACGGAACGAACCTAGGAGTATATGGAAATATTTCTGGTCACCACAACAGGGTGGGTTGCTACTGACACCTACTGGGTGAACCAAAGATGCTGTTAAAGTGTTATAATACTTTAATAATTCACAACAAGAATGTCTGAAGGAAAATGACACTTATGGCAAGGTTGAAAAAGCCTATGTTACATATAAAAAAGGGATTGTCAAACCAGGCGGTGGTGGTGCATGCCTTTAATCCCAACACTCGGTAGGCAGATCTCTGTGAGTTCTAGGCCAGCCTGGTGTACAAGTCTACAAGAGCTAGTTCAAGGACAGGCTCCAAAGCAGCAGAGAAACCCTGTTTCAACCAAAACAAACAAAACAAACTTTGTTTAGTATACTTCTGCTGCTGTGGCACTATGTAGCTAAAGGTAAACAACACAAATGGGCATGTCTATGCTCCAGTGAAGTTTTATATAGAAACTGCCAGCCCTGCTCTAGAAAAATCCCCACAAAGCAAGGGATGTAGCGCAGTGGTAGAAGGCTCACTTAGCATGCCCAAGGTCCTAGGTACACTCCCCACCATAAAAAAAAAGAAAGAAAAAAAAGGAGAAGAAAACCTTTTAGATCGCAGGTTCTTTCTGCAATATATTCAGTTGTGTTTCAAGGGAACATGGAGTTGAAAATGTCCTATCTGTACTGCTCAAAACATCTGCCACTATCACATGTGTCTGCTAAAGATACGGTGAGTGTACCAGGAAGTAAGTTTTTCATTTTATTTAAACATAATTTTGAACACCCATACGTGGGCAGTAAACAGATCCTGTACCAGGTCTGGGTAGCTTGCTCGGCCTGTTCTCTAGTGGCTCCATCCTGAATGTGAAGACATGCCTCAGAGGTTTCCACCTAGACTTTTAAAAGACTGGCTGTCTTCACAACAGTCCCATGAAAACAAATTATAGTAAAATCGCACAGCAGGACTAAAATTTTAACCAAGAAGACAAAACAAAACACGTTCCCCCTAAGACTTTCATTATCATTTATAATTTTAAAAAAAATCTAGGCTGGGTGTGGCAATGTATGCCTTTAATCCCAGCAGTAGGGATGCTGGGGCATGGGATCTCTGTGAGTTCAAGGACAGCCTGGGCTACAGAATGAGTTCCAGGACAGCTAGAGCTGTTACAGAGAAACCTTGTCTCAAAAAATCAAAATAACCCAAGCTGGCCTCAAATTCTTGATCCTCCTTCCTCAGCACCCCCAGTTGCTGGGACTATAGGTGTGATCTAGCACATCTGGTTTGGTCGGAGGCACTTTAAGCTTAGGTGAGTGCTGCACTAGAATCAGCACTTGGTGCCACTACCAAGTCCATTTTACAGTAACTCTAACTTGCCCCAAGAGGCTGGATTCCCACCTTGCTGCCTCTGTCAATGGTTGAAATATACTGTTTCATAAGACGAGGCAAACTCTCCATGTCGGCAACAAAACTGCAGAGTTCAGGGGAGCCATGCATTCCTAGAGACAGGCTGGCCTCTCTCCAGAGTTTCCCCTTCTCTCAAGTGTGAGGCCAGCAGAATGGGCTTTGACAGAGAATGTCTAGGCTGCCTCTGCAGCTACTTCATAGTAGCAATGTGTTTATTCTCAAATCCCTCGGCACAGCAAATAGCCCATGCTGCTCACAGAGAGCTGGGGCCATCCACTGCCACATTTTTATGACAGGAGCGCTGAAACATTCCTACCAAACAACAACAAAACCTTTTAAAAATAAAGTCTAGGTTCTGTTCTCTTTGATGTTCTGAAGGGTTTTGGGGCTACAGAAATACTGCAGACCACCTATTATATAACCAGGTTTGGCAATGTCCCAGGAAGAGATTTGACAAACTTTCCTACTACTTTTGAGTTTCCTCAAGCTACCAATAAGAAGCTCTGCCAATGTGTTTGCTCCAAACAGATAAAAGAACCCTTAATTATTGGTTCTTCCTTCCTGTGTTAACACAGTTCTGATCCATTGTTACAGATGTGCTGAGTCACACCTGTAAAGCAGAAAAGCAATAAAGGAGAAGTTCACATTAGCTGTGGGTGGAGATGACACCCCCTTTGGGCACCAGGAGCCTCTGGTTCACCACCAGGAAGTAGTGGGAACATCCTCAAATGGGCAGCAGTGACAACAGGGCAGAGCAGCACAGTCTGTACATGAGCTTCGCAGACTCTCCATTCCAGGTAAGACACAAGGCTTGGAATGGAAGGCAGTAACAGAGCACCAGGAAGGCTTTGGCACCAAAACAAACAAACAAACACCCAAAATATTGGCACTGGCAGAGAAGATACAAACTACAAACTAAGATATAAAGACAGTGAGCTAGGCAGTGGTGGCGCACGTCTTGAATCCCAGAACTTGGGAGGGGGGAGGCAGAGGCAAGTGGATCTCTTGAGTTCGAGGACAGCATGACTGATGTACAAAGTGAGTTCCAGGGCAGACAGAGCTACACAGAGAAACCCTGCATGAAAAACAAAAATAAATGGGACTGGAGAGGTGGCTCAGCGGTCCTGAGTTCAATTCCTCCACGACCACATGGTAGCTCACAACCATCTGTAATGAGATCTGGTGCCCTTCTGGCCTGCAGGCATATATGCAGGCAGAAAACTGCATAACAAGTAAATAAATCTTAAAAAAGAAAAACAAAACAAAAAATAAGTAGATAAATACATAAAAGAAATAATGACAGACATCTTAGGAAAAATTCACAATGAACTCTGTAGCCCAGTCTGGCACTAAACTCCAGAATGTCGAGATTGTGAACATCCTTTTTCAGAATGAATTTCTTTCCTAGACCATTTTTTCAAAGTATTAGTTTAAAAAAATCTTTAGAGGCCTCTTCATACATGCTACAAGTCTGTATACACACACAGGGAATTCTAGTCCATGCATTGCTTGTCTCCAAAGTCCAAGCAGGAAGGGAGTGGCTATTTGTGTGTAGATTTTTGGCTCAGTGCCAAACATCTGTGTGTGCTGCTGAAGAGGCTCTAGCTGACAAGCCTTCCCTTCAAAGCCTTTTTTTCCCTTCCTGAGTCAGGCTTTCCCTACTTAGCCCTGGCTGGCCTGGGCAGAAAAGCGCTGTCTCCGCCTCTAGATTAAAAGGTATGTGTCACATGTCTGGCTCCTGAACAGGGATTTTCCTGCATACTGTGTCCACTACCTCCTCCAGGAGAGGTATTCCAAAACACAGGCAAGACTATGGATCTATTTTAGAAGCATTAAGGGGGCTGCCTCAGGAGAATACATAGGAGTAACTATCACCAAATGCACTGTGGACACCTGGCTTTGTAAATTCCATTAGGCTGTACTACCTTCATCAAGATATTTGCTGCTCAATAATGAAAAATGGATGAATGTAGTGATATTTTGTTTGTGATCTAATAAATAAAGTTTGTCTGAAGATTAGAGTGCAGAGATAATAAGCCACTAGTTAGCCATAGAGGCCAGGCAGTGGTGGTATACACCTTTAATCTCTGCACTAGGGAGACAGGCAGAGAGATCTCTGTGAATTCAAGGTCATCCTGGGTTATACTTAAATCTGTCTAAAAGGGAAACAGCTCACACAAAAGTAATGCCAACACTTGTGATCACACACCTTTAATCTTAGCACTAGGAAGGTGGAGACAGGAGCATATGGTTGGGCAGCAGAGACGAATATATGGTGGGAGGAGGTGGGAGGAGACAGAGGCTCAGATGCAGTCTGAGGATTCAGTCTAAGGATTTGTGGAGATAAACCTTTTGGTCTGAGGTAGAGGTAAGAGCTAGTGGCTGGCTGTTCTGCTTCTTTGATCTTCAACACTAACCCTTATATCGGGCTCTGGGTTTTTATTACTAACACCAATTATAATTTGTACTACAGAAAGCCTCAAGTCTAATCTCAGGCCCCCACTAACTTGCTCATTGATCTTCTAATCTCTCCTCTCTGCACCTCAACTTCTTCACCTGTAAAAAGAGAAGTATAATAATACTGTTGTTCTTCATCAGGATGTTTCACACAGCACTAAAATAACTATAAAACACATTTCAGACTAAAGGACTAACCTAAAATATTAATGTGAATGTGCCATCTCATCGGAGTAGATTCTAAAACAAAGAGAAATTCTGTTGTTTCTCTTTCTTATAGCCCACCTCCACAATAACACACTCCCTTTAACAGAACCACACCTAGCCAGGCCTCTGTGAGTTCAAGGCCAGTCTGGTCTACAAGAGCTAGTTCCAGGACAGGCTCCAAAGCTACAGTGAAACCCTGTCTCGAAAAAGCAACAAACAATAATTTTCATATGATGGGGCTGGAGAGATGGTACAGAGATTAAGAGCACTGGCTGCTCTTGCAGAGGTCCTGAGTTCAATTCCCAGCACCCACATGGTGGCCCACAGTCATCTGTAATGAGATCTGGTGCCCTCTTCTGGTGTGCAATGCATAAATAAACAAACAAAAACCCCACACCTACTCCAACAAGGCCACATCTCCTAATAGTGTCACTCTCTTTGGGGGTCATTTTCTTTCAAATCACAACTGTTTATTATTATTATTATTATTATTAAAGACAGGGTCTCATTGTGTAGCCTTTGCTGTCCTGGAATTCACTACACATACCAGGCTTGGCCTCAAAATCAACCCACCTGTCTCTGCTTCCTGAGTGCTTGAATTAAAGGAGTGCACACCATGCCTGGACCATTAGTTACTTTGTTAGAGTTTATTTCCTCGTTTGACAGGTGTACCTGAGTACACGCACTGTTACATGAACACTGGGATTAGGTCTTCACGGTTCTACAGCAAGAACGACTGAGCCACCTCTCTAGCCCTGCATCACTTATGTTTGCACAGGTCAGTCCACCATCTCAGATACCAGCCTAAAGGAGGCAAGATTTATTGGCAGATGTTTACATCGAATGGCTGCTTGGCCCCATGGACTTTTGGACAGAACACAGTGGTAGTGGGAGCAACGTACAGAGGAGGTTCTTGCTGCTCAGGAGATAGCAAGTAACAGCCCAGTACTGGATCTAAGCTTTGACAGCACACCTCCAATGATGCACTTCCTCCAGCTAGAGCCACTCAGACAACAACGCCTCAGTAACCAGACAATCCTATACTGCAGAGAACTTGCACAGTTACGGGTGAGAAAAATCTTGATAAGGGGGCTATAAAAGTAGCAGACATCCCCTGGAATAAAATTTAGTAAAGTTAGTCAGGAATTTTCTTAAGTAGGACTTAAAAACAAAGTAACATTCTCTAAAATAAATGTTGCTGGAGCAACCCACCACGGACCTCCTACAGCACCTGTGCACCATACACTAATAAACTGTAACTGCATCATATCAGGACTGGGTCATGCTTCACAACTTACTTGCTAACAGATGTATTCAAGGGTGTGCTATAATTAGCTGGCTTTGGTGGCCCAATCCTGTAAACTCATGAGGAAGAGGCAGGAGGACTTTAAGTTCAAGGCCAGTCTGTGCTACACAGTGAGATCCTGCCTCAAAATAAAGAGCAAAAACCAGATACAGTTATGGGAGGGAGACTTTAGACTGTGTGTAGATGAAATAGAAGATCTGCTCTCATGAGCTACATACACATGTGCTTGTGTTTGCTGTGAAGTCTGACAGACAGAATGTCTATGCAGATAAAACCTAAACAAAGAAATTAGCAGGAATTAAGAATTTTAACATACATGATATGTTTAGTGAATTTGACTTATTATTTTGGCTTTTCAGTATTTTGAGCTTAAAACAGCTTTGTTCTATGGGAAAGGGCAATAGCAAAGATGTAGCATTCTAAAACTTGGAGAACACTAACATGTTCTAAGTGTCAGGTCACCAATCTGAACATAGGAACCAATCACATGAATGTATGCATATTATTTATTTACTTACATATTTATTGTGACATTGGAGATAGAACCAGGGCTTTGCACGCAAGTGTTTTCCCAATGAGAAACATCTCTAGCACATGGACCATTTAAAAGCATTCTAGGCTGAAAATGGTATTCCTTTAATCTCAGTACCTGGAAGGCAGAGGCACGTGGATGTCTTTTGAGTCTGAGTCTACACTGGTTTATACAGTGAGCCTACTAATACTAGGCCAGTCAAGGTTCCATAGTAAGCTTCTGTCATAAAATTGGGGCTGAAGGGATGGTTCAGTGGTTAAGAATACTGGTGGCTCTTCTCAAGGACCTGGGTTTGATTCCCAGCACCCACATGGTGACTCACAACTGTCTGTACCTTCAGTTCCTGGGGGTCTGATGTCCTTCCTCTTCTGGCCTCAGAGGGCACTAGGCAAGCATGTGGTGCAAAGACATACTATAGGCAAAACATTCATCCATATAAAATAAAAATAAATTTTAAAATCAAAATAAAGCTATCTAAACTCATAAACATAAATTCTTTACCGTTAATTGCTTAACTGTAGTTCCTTCCCCAATGTACATCAACTGAGGCTGATCTAAAAATGCTGACTCCTATCTATCTGTAGAGGATAATGCTCACTGCCTAGTCAATCTCAAAACACTTTTCAACACACTGGGGTGGCTTTTAGGTCACTATAGTTCAAACCTAACACAACCTTGCTTATCTCACACTAAGAGTTGTAATTAACCTTCCTGAAATGAAGGTTAGTTAATCTGTAATCAATCAGCCAGTGGGATTACACTAAGTTTGTTATTAAAACTTTTAACTACTAGGCAATAATTTAGTTGTTGCTAAAGTAAGGGGAAAAAAAAAGCCAGGCCCGATTGTTCCAGCACTTGGGAGGCAGAGGCAGGCGGATCTCTTCTGAGTTTGAGGCCAGCCTGGTCTACAGAGCGAGTTCTAGGACACTTACAGCTACAGAGAAAGCCCGTCTCGAAAAACAAAAACAAAAGGGAAAATTTTTACCTATGTATCATAAACACGAAAAACAAATCAGGGCTACCTGTCTACATATTTAAGAACTAAAGTTGGACCCTGTAACTACAGAGCCAAGAAACAGGTCATCTTTGTTGAGTCCTTTTTTGCCTGGCTCATGATCCACAACCCACAAAGCCTGGCTACTACATGGTCTAAAGCTTGCCCCCAGTGAATGCAGCATTTCTAATCTACTAAATTCTTCAATCCAACAACAACTCTTATCATTTTCCTAAAATAGCTTCCTTCTGGTCTACAAATATGACTTCCAAAGACTTCCAACACATAAAGAAGGCTGGTCATGGAGTTAGCTATATCCTGTCAAAGCCAGCAAATCCAAACCTCACAAACTTCTTTGTGTTAACAGGTGCCATTTCTCTCATGTTCTGACAAGAAGCTGAGGCTACACATACATGGACGCAACACTGAGTTTTTGTGCCCACCAGGAATAAAGATACACACACAAAGGAGGGCATGTGAGTTCCAGGTGAGCCTGGTCTACAAAGTGAGTCCCATGACAGCCAGAGCTATCTCACAGGGAAACCCTGTCTCAAAAACCAAAAATAAATAAATAAAGACAGACAGACAGAGAAAGTCCACAGAAACCTGTCAGTGTAGTCACACTAAAACACCTACAAACAGCTGGGCATGGTGCTCAATGTGCCTCCTAAGCACTTGAGAGGCAGCAGGAGTGCTGTGTTGTTGTTCACAGCAAGGCCCTGTCTCAAAACCCTTCAAACAAAAACAGAATCTAGAAAGAACAGGCAGGAATGACAAGGCATTATTAGTTGTTTTCAGGCAATGCTTTGCTATGTAAATAAGACTCACCTAGAATTTGCACTCTTTCTGCCCTGGCCGCCCAACTATTATGATTACAAATTTGGTCTATTAGCACACCTCATAAAAGGGTTTTCCTGTTTTTGTTTTTTTTTTTTGTNNTTTTTGCATAGCTGGCAGAGGCCTCTACCACTGAGCTACATAACACAACAAAGCATAACTGACATAATTATCTTTAGCCAAAATATTAATTTGAAAAGTATTTGAAAAGGAGATAACTATTTAGAAATTTGCTCTACCCCCATGCCTGAGAAAATTTTGTTTCTCTTGCCTAGTCTCCAAGTCCTGACATTCCTTCTGCCACAGCCAATCCTAATTATTTATTACAATGTCCAGGTGACTCTAGGGAAGTTAACAGTCAATGTTGATTTTCAATGTCAATAAAAGCTTATTCCAGGTTAGCAATTCTCAGGGTAAGAATTGTAAATGGCCCAATTCTATAAGAAAGCAGTCTTTCACCCCACTTGTTCACCACTTGATTCATAATATAATTTATTAGATAGAGCAGTACAATGAAGGGGGCAAGGGTCAAACTCACCCAAGACTAAAGCTGTACTGCAGTTAAGAAGTCTCGGCCTCAGGAGTGGGGAGTGATAGGGGAAGTACACAAAGAATATATTTTAAAGAAAATTTACAAACTAATAAATAGAAGGTGTGGTGGTTTGAATGAAAATGGCCCCCAAACGGACAGCTACTATTAGGTGGTGTGATTAGCCTTATTGGAGTAGGTGTGATCTTGTTTGGAAGAAGGGCATTACTACTGTCTGTGGATGTGGTCTTTGAGGTCTCATATGCTCAAACCACACCCAGTGAGTCAGTTTACTTCCTGTTGCCTGCAAATCATGATGTAGGGACACCTGTCTACTTCTTCAGCACCATGTGTGCCTGCACACCACCATGTCCCACCATGATGATAATGGACTGAATCTCTGAACTATTAACCAGCCCCAATCAAATGTTTTCCTTTATAAGAGTTGCCATGGTCACAGTGTCTAGTCACAGCACTACAAACCCTAAGACAGAAGTAGAGCTTTAAAAGAACACATGGTTATAGGGGACTGAGCCACAGCTCAATAGCTAAGAGCACTCACGCTCACTGATTGTTAAGTGACAAGAGCTCGGTTCCCACATCTACACTGGAGAGCTCACAGCTTCCTGTAACTCAGCTCCAGGGATGTGATGCCCTCTCTTCTGGCTACAAGTCTGTAGTAGGAGGCCCCGAAATAATCACACAGAAACCATATTATTTGCAACACTGTTTGGCCAATAGCTTAAGCGTATTTGTGGCTAACTCTAAAGTCCTAAACTATCCCATCCCCATTCATCTGAGCATTGCCACATGGCTGTGACTAATTGCCGCCAAGATTCCTACCAGTGTCTGTCTCTGGCAGGGCTACGCTACATGACTTCTCTCCACTCCACCCTTCTTTCTCCCAGCATTCACTTTAGTTTTCCCCGCCTAGCTCTATTCTACCCTATAAGGCCAAGCCATTTTATTAACCAACGGTATTCACAGCAAACAGAGGGGAATCCCACATCACATGTAAGCATATATGAAGACGTAAGAATACCCATAAACAAAAATATTAAACAAACATCAAATTAAAAAATATTAAACAAAAAATTTAAAAGCAATCCATGGCTTAATGAACTTTACCCATCACTTATTTCTTTGGAGATTTATTATTTTATTTATATACATGCATATTTCTGTGTGAATGACTGCTGCCTTGGAATGGGTACCTTCAGAGGCCAGAAGGAGGAGTCAGATCCTGCCTTAGTTGGGGTTTCTATTGCTGTGCTAAAACATGACCAATCCAAATCCATCATGAAGGGAAGTTGCCATGCCTACGCCGGCACCTGCGTGACAGAATGTCTCTAAGGTGGGAGTCGG
>LOEQ01000063.1:753616-764791 GCA_001685075.1 Bramus lutescens
TCTTTGTTTGAATACTTTATAATGAAAGCGTGAATTCAGTAAAAATTACAGCAGATTAAAAAACACTCGTGTGTGTCTGTCTGTCATTAGCCAAGTCCTGAGTTCTCCTGTTTTTCATCCCGTTCTCCCTTGGTTCGTGGGTCCCGTGAGGACCGGTCCATGGCAGGAAGTCGGGGCAAGAATCCCAAGAACTGAAGCAGATACCAGGAGGAACACTGCTTAGCTTGCTCAGTGTGCTGTGCCCTCCTACATCATTTTTTTTAATTTATTTTTTCTCCCCCTAAGACAGGGTTTCTCTGTGTAGCCCTGGCTCTCCTGGAACTCACTATGTAGACCAGGCTGGCCTCACAGAGAGATCTAACTGCCTCTGCCTCCCAAGTGCTGGGATTAAAGGTGTGTCCCACTATGCCTGGCTCTATATCAATCAACCATTAACCAAGAGAATGCCTGCAAAAGGTGGTGGGTGAAAGGGGCAGTGGTGCATGCTTTTAGTCTCAGCACTCAGGAGGCAGAGACAGACAGATCTCTGAGTTTGAGGCCAGCCTGGTCTACAGAGGGAGTTCCAGGATAGCTAGGGTTACAGAGAAACACCGACTCAAAAAAACAAAACATCAAAAAAAAAATACCTAAGGTTCATCTCATGGAAGGATTTCCTTAGAGCTGGTCTTACAAGGTAGCTTGTAAGGTACCTGATGTGGATACTAGAAACAAACTCTGGGTGTACACCAAGTGAGCTTAACTGGTGAGCCATCCCTCTCCAGACTCTCCATCAATTCTTAAATTTCATTTGTCTTTGACCCTGAAATCCAGAACCCCTTGGCTGCAGTTTAGTTTCCCAGTGCTTTTCTCACGGATGTCACAGAGCAGGAAGGGACGTGAGAAAAGGTGCTGCTGTGCTATAAGCTAAGGCATCTGCTATTTGCTTGTAATGTTATTAAGAGCACATCAGATAACCACCAGATAAATGCTAGATAGAGAACTTCAAACTGGTGACATCATCTTTACAGAAGTAACTACATTACCCACTGTAATTAATTCTCTTGCAATATTAAGTAATATAAATCACTTGGTGATTAAATTATGATCATTCCAATTTGGAACTTCTGAACCAACAAGCTTCATGTGTACTTGGCAAAGAGACATGAAAACAGAAGCAACGTGCCAATCATATAGGCTACCAGTAATTGCCTTTATTTGGTAAAGGGGATGAAGGACTAAATTTACTGCTAGCATGAACAGTGCTTAATATTATGGTACGGCAAGTACAGATCTTCAGCTTCAGCTGGAACTGCTATTCTAAACACACTTGTGCCCAGTGAACTGCACATGTCCCTGGCACACTGAATAGCAGCTGCCTTTCTGCCAGTTTCCTCCCTGCTTCTCTTCATGGTACTCAGAAGTGCTGTAACAAGTTTTGAGTCCAGGCTAGCCCTCTGCTTTTCAGTGGTGTACTCATGCTGACAAGTTATCTTTCCCTCACTATTTAGTCTTATATTGGAAGAATTTTTGGAGTCTTTGTACTAACACTTTCTTTTTCTTTTTTTGAGACAGGGTTTCTCTGTGTAGCTTTAGCTGTCCTGGAACTCACTTCGTAGATCAGGCTAGGCCAAACTCAAAAGAGATCTTTCAATGTCACCCACTCCCCCACCTTCCCAAGTGCTGAGATTAAAGGTGAGCACCACACCACTGTCTGCCACAGCCCTCTTAAGAACTATCGCGGGAGGTGGATTGACTCAAGACACACCAATTTTGTACTAGCCCTTGATGAGAGAGGCTTTATCAGACTGCAACGAAGGTTCAGTTCTCAAAGTCAGATAAATGCTAAAAAACTCCCACAAAACTTTCATTGGCACTTGACCAACTCTACCAGTACCTGACACACGTTGAATTTTCCAGAGAAATAGTTTTGTTTAGGGCAAATGTCAAAGCAATCTTCACATGCTCATTTTACCTTTGACTACAATCTTCAGTATTTGTTTTCCTGTACTTACCTGAAGCGTCAGAGTGGCCACACTCATGTTGTGTAACACTGTGTACTGTGGAAATGTACTTTCAATTCTCTTTGACCAACGTGGCTTAGCACTTGTTGCTTATTAAATACTTTGCAAGAAAATACAAGAACAAACACTAGCACCCAGTAGTGTGATGGAACTTTAGTCACATTGGCTTCTACTCTTACTTTTTTTTTTTTGACAATCTTACAGCTTCTAACAGGAATTTTAAAATGCTGCAGCAACTTTGCAGACAGATGAAAGTACACGACTGCATCAAGAATTGTACATCGAGGCTGGAGAGAGGGCTCAGCGGGTAGAGTACTGACTGCTCTTTCTGAGAACCCAGGTTCTGTTCTCAGCACCTGCAGGGTGCCTCACAACTGTTAACTCCAGTTCCAGGAGATCTGACACATTCTTCTGATCTCTGCAGGCACTGCACACACACAGTGCAGACAAATACATGTAGGCCAAACACCCATACATATAACATAAATCTCAAATTTTTTAAAAGTTGTACAAAGCACTGCTCAAATGCCCATCATCTGATAAATATATCAGTAAAACATGGTAACAACAGAATATTTAGTCATGAAAAGATTCTGATACACATAACAGGGATGAGCCTTCTAAGAATATGCAAACTGAACGGAGTCATCACAAAAGGGCACATAGTTGAGAAGGAATGTTCAGAGCAGGTAAATCTAGAAACATTAAAAGTAGACTGGTGGTTCTCTAGGGCTGTGGCACGCGCCTGTGTGTGTGTAGCTAACAAGCATCTTTCTACTGGGGATGGTGGTGATAGCTTGCATATAACTGATAAGGTTTTCTGGACAGTTGTATAGAAGTTAGTGAAACTGAATCTATCTTACTTGAGTATAACTGGAACCTGGCTGTCATAATTTGCTACACACATTTCTAAAGTGTGAATGCAGCTTAAGAAAACACATCATTACATCAAATAGTTCAGGCAGCTGGAGAGGAATGTACTATCTATCCACACATACATATATGTACACACACACACACACACACACACACACACGCAAAATCATCCTTGGCAAAATCACCCTTCGAGTGTGTGCGCTCTGGTTGCCTCATCTTTTTAGTTTAAAAAATAGTTGAAACTTACTGTACAGTAGGCTCTGTTATAGGAGCATGTGTGTAAAAATACCACACAAGTCCCTCCCTTATTATTCCACTTCTTACAACTGTGGTCAGTAACCCCGTAAGGAGGGAGGGGATGAAAAAACATAAATCTTTTGAACAAAGCAACAACCAAAATCAAACAAATAATGAATCCAAAGATCTCAGCAGTACGTGTCTGTGCTGCACTGTGAACTTTACTGCAGCTCTGGTTCTGAACACAGATGTGCATTCTGCACTGCATATGCCACGATGCTATACCATGTCAATGAATGCTGCCTCAGACACCTCAGCTCAGGCCTGAGACTTCAGTATGTCAATAACTGTCATGTTTTTACTATGAAAGTTTTCTGCTCTTACATAAAAAAGGGCTTAAGCAAAAAATACTTTCAGTATTTCTATCATTTTTCCTCTGCATATAAGTATCAAGTTAGCAGTTCTAACATCTTTTGAAATGTTCCTAAACATGTATGTCATCTTGTATATTAATCAAGGTAGCCCTTTCAGTGTTGACCATTATCAACCAACTCTGAAAAACAATCAATATACTTTATACTTAGTAGTATTAAATACTCAGCCAATATTTGTTTAAAAATACACAAATTCAATTTCTATTAGCATACAAGTTTATTTTCATTTTTAAATGGTAAAACCATATGCATGCCAAAAATTGTTTTAAAATAAATGTCTTTGTGGTTTGTTACTAGTAGATGTTTAATTTGTATATGTGTTGTATATGCCTATATATATCCAGGGTCAAAAGAAATTTCTTAGGCTAGGGGCTAGAGAAAGTTAATTATTATTATAATAGTAATTAATAATAATAATAGTTAAGCCAGTGGCAGCTCTTGCAGTGGCCCTGGGCTTGGTTCAGCACCTACATGGCTGCTTAAAGTCATCTGACCTCTCTTCTGGCTTCCATAGGCTCTGAGCACAAAGGCAGTACATAAGCTTACCCTTAAACATAAAAAAGAAATCTTTAAGATCAGATGATTATTTTGTGAATCTCTTAAAAGATCCAATTTGTAGACTTATAAATATAACAGTACAGAGAAAAACAAACAACATTAATAAAAAAGTTTTTCTTGAGCTAAAGGGGGTTGCAAATGGACATTTATGAAGTCCTGCTCTAAAGGAGCTTACATCCAGTAAATCAATAAACACAAAACAAAACAAAGGCTATATGATGGGCTGCCTAGGAAGGGAGGCATCTGAGAAAACAGTGCCTGAGGTTGAGAAAAGGACAGAATTCAACAGAGAAAATACTTCTTGAATGTATGATCAGGAAGAAAGGGATGAACCGCGAGCTGCTGGCAACTAACCATCCTTTCCTGTTCCTCCTCCAGCTCCTCCCACAGAACCCCTCCTTGTCTTCTCAAGTCTTTTCTTTTGAGAAAAAGTCTCTTGCCTGGGCCGACTTCAACCTTAGCTCTGGGACTAAAGGTGTGCGCCTCCATTTGCAGCTCTCATAAGTCTTTAAGGAAACCATCTCTGACAATGCAGCTTCAAGCGACCTTTCCCTTGTCTTCTTGTGCCTTTAGCAACTCTCAGCTATTAGTCATTCTTTTAACCCTTTTTAGTGAGAGGCATAG
Organism: Bramus lutescens; assembly: GCA_001685075.1. NCBI lineage: Eukaryota > Metazoa > Chordata > Mammalia > Rodentia > Cricetidae > Bramus > Bramus lutescens. The sequence goes on from LOEQ01000063.1 coordinate 758,346, forward strand.
TGATAACTGTAAGTCCCAGGACTTAAAGACAAATCAGACACACACCCAACAGTCCCTAAGGTAGGTAACAATCTAGCAGAGCAAAAAAAATCAATAGGCACACAAAAACAAAATCAAGTCAAAGTGGGATGGATGCAAGAACAGTAAGATGAATTCTGAGATTACTAACAGCAGAAACAGTGCAGGAAAGGTTCAAGTGGTAGGAATACCAGGAGACGGGAGTGTCTAATTATGACTGTGGGTCTAGACTTGTGGGTAAAAATAAAACATTTATTTTGCTTTAGCATTACTGATTCACTTTAAATAGACTTTTAATTATTTCAGCTCCCCAAGCAGGTATCAAGCCAAGGGAACCAAAAGCTTGCTACTTACTCCTCCTGCCTTTGGGATATTCAACACAGTAGTTTCCAGGGCTGATTCAGTCAGCTGTTCATTTGTTACAATGGGTCAGTCTCAACTTTCAGAACCGAGGGTGACTAAGAGATCCTCGGAATGCCCACCACAGCATGTTTCAGAATACACCCACAGAAAGCTATTTGTATATGTCCGCACCTTTAATTCGGAATCTTACAAATCGTACTTATTTTTGTTTTTAATTTTCCAGTCAGTCTTCCTGTGTAGCCAGCAATGCTCTCAAATTTCTTCCTGCCTCAGCTTCCTAAGTGCTGGAGTTGTGGGTACGGGTCACAACACGTGGCCCACAGAATTTTTGTTTTTAAATTTTAAATGTTTAAAATTACATCTATTTGTTGCGAAGGTGGGGCAGTATATTATTACTGTGAATGCAGGTACCTGAGGCCAGAGGTGTCAGATCTCCCAGAGCTGAAGTTACAGGCAACTGCCAGCAGCTTGACATGGGTACAGGAAACTGAACTCGACTCCTAAGCAAGAGCAGCTTGTTAACCATTCTTTGTTGTTTTGTTTAGGTTTATTTTATTTTTTTTTTTTGAGACAGGGTTTCTCTGTAGCTTTAGAGTCTTTCCTGGAATTAGCTCTTGTAGACCAGGCAGGCCTTGAACTCACAGAGATCCGCCTGCTTCTGCCTCCTGAGTGCTGGGATTAAAAGCGTGCACTACCACCATCTGGCACTGTTAACCATTCTTGAGCCATCTCTTCAGCCGTTCATTAACTTATTTTAAATTTGCATCACTAAACTGAAGCTTGTGCTTTAGACTGTTTCTTTTTCCATGGGTGTTTGTGTATAGTGTGCACATGTTCTTCCTACTTTAGTCACCGAGGCAGGTCTCTCAATCAAACCAGAGGTTCCCAAGTCAGCTGGCCAACTTGCACAGGGAATCCCGCCTTTGACTTGAGAGACTATAGTTACAGACAGGCCCATGCCCAGCTGGCATTTTCCTAAGTTCTGGGATCCAGATTCCAGTCCTCATGTTTGTGCTGCAAACACTTATAACCACTAAGCCATTTCCCTAACCACCCTCCATTTTTCCCCATTAAGTAAACCTTCCCACTCAGCCCCTCAAAATTCTTTCCCATTCCCAACACAACATAATAGCCACTGAAGAAAAACCAAACAACATTCTTTTGGGGCAATATGTCGCAGTATCTCCAAAAAATATTCCACGGCCCAACTCACCATAAAGAGCTGTCCAAGTTTGATTAATTACATCTAGACACACAGTTCCTGACCTGAAACAGATGAAAAAAATGGCACTTTTAAAAAATTAGAAATCTTGCGGCATGTTTCTGGCAGCTAATTTTATCAAAAACACTCAGTAGCATCCTTTAAGATGTAGTGGGGAATGTGGAGATGAGAAGCACAGGTATTTACAGGCTCTTTTGTGCCTCGTTTACAACCCACAAGGAACAAGAGCAAGAATACGAAGAAAACACCTGCCCCAGGTGTTGAGAATCAACCCAGGGAACAAGAGTAGATACACCTTGTATTCCGAGGGCAGAATTTCACTATACAGTCAAGTGTGTTCATATTCTGCATCTTAGGAGTCCTAAAGGTAGCATATGAGCCTGACATTACTGCACTACAGATTTAAGTATTACATCATACTAACTTTCTGAATCTACTTTCCTGGGGTGACCTAAGAGAACATCCTATCATTAGGATGGTGAATACATAAGGTATTAAAGATTAAGGGACACATAACCTACACACAAAAGGTTAATAAAAACTTCCTATGCAGTTGTTAAGACAGAAAAAAACTGAAGTTGGACAAAGAAAAAATATAGTCCAAATAACCAGCACTAGAAGGACAAGACAGACTATGATGGAATCTTTTAAAAAGTCATTAAGAAATAGATAATTGAGATTAACTAAAATGAAACTCTCATCACTCATATTTGTCTCCCAGGGCTGCAAACAGTAAACCCATGTGTTGACAACAGGTTTTGAGCTGCGTCTATACTTAAGAATTGAGATGTGGATTATCTCAGCTGAATACCAAAGAAATGAAAGGCCCAGTCATGAAAATGGAAAAAATGTGACAGTTCAATCAATAATTGTACTGGAACCTCAATGGTTCATATCCCTAGAACTCTACAGTTTAACTGACCATACAGTGGTACCTCCTCATAAAACCCAAAGGATAACTGAGGGGTCTTTTATAACAGTGAACAAGAGATGACCTCTAATTAATCAAGGACAGCTGCTGCTAAAATTTAAACATTTTTAAATAGTTACTTACGCTTCATCAATGTTGGGATGGAAAATTTTATTCATGAATCCTGCAAAAAGAGATGTTAATTAGCAGCACAAAGTATGCAGAGAACAATTTTAACTTGTCGGTACTGGAGACCATTTTAGGATTGGAAAAGATAGCAATACTCAGATTGCTATTTCCAACTTAGGTCTCTGGCTACTTAGTAAGACTATATCCACCCCAACTAACTAAAACACAAGAATCCTAAAGCAAGCTTTCTGTATAAGATAACCTTAACAGCCACTGTTATGTATGCCACCATACCAGAAGAGGGCACCAGATCTCATTATAGATGGTTGTGAGCCACCATGTGGTTGCTGGGAATTGATTGAACTCAGGACTATGGATTATGGAGGAACGTGCCAAAAGGGAATGTGTAGTATTAGTGACTTATAACTAGTGCCATAATAACACTCAGAAACGTCACAGCACCCAACTGCTGGAGCTTCACTGGAGGCTCTGCGCTTGAGCTTCAGAAGCATATTTACAGGCATCATTCTGCCACACAGCGGCACATGAACGAAGCTGCTGAAGTTACAACATTGCTTCCAAACCACAAAATGTCACAACAGTGGCCAAAGCAGCTCCTCTGAGTCTATTCACTCAGCCAATTCTGATTAAAATTGAAGATAGCCAAGAAAATACAGCAAGGACTTAAAACATTCTCTAAGATAGCTGAATCTGTCAGAGATTTAACTTTTAAAATTTATTCCTAGAGGGCTGGAGAGATGGCTTAGGTTAGGAGTGTTGCCTGCTCTTCCCGAGGTCCTGAGTTCAATCAATTCCCAGCAACCACATGGTGGCTCACAACCATCTATAATGAGATCTGGTGCCCTCTTCTGGTCTGGTGGCATACATGCAGACAGAACACTATACACAATAAATAAATCTTTGAAAAAATTATTCCTATAGAAAAGTATAAACTTAAAACTTCGCTGTTTAAGTTCCAAGGAGGAATTTATTCATCTTACTTAAAATTAATGATGTAATAATTATATACAAATGCAAACAATATCCTAAGCAGAAACTTTACCTGTAACTCCATATTCAGGAGATCTGACATCCTCTGGCCTCACATGGCACAGACACACACACATATATATACACATAAAATAAAAAAATTAAAAATAAAGAAATAAAAAGAGACAAAGTAGGCCTTCGAGAGAGTTCAGTGATTAAAAACTGCCTGCTCTTCCAGGGGACCTGGGTTCAATTCCCAGCACCCATGTAACAGCTAACAACTATCCATAACTCCATTTCCAGGGAATTTGATCTCCTCTTTTGGCAGTGCATGCACACACATAATGCTCAAACATACATGGCTGTAAAAATTCATACATACATTAAAAACTATTTAAAAAGGAGAGACAAAATACTTGGGTATTTTTGCTTTTTCTACACAGCCAGTATGCACACAGATAAGAAGCTGGAAGCAAACAGACTCCAAAGTTAACACTGCAGAATTCTCAGCTGAGACACTTTTGCAGTTTTCAAATCCTAACGCTCCCCACTTCCTTACAATCCATCCTCAGTGTGAAAAGCCCACGAGTGTCAAGTGTTTGAACGACAGCTCCAGTATTTCTACATATTTCCTTTCTTGGTTTAATGTTAATAGTTAAAAACCTTTCAAATAAACAAAACAATATAAAGTGGGTTGTTTTTGTTTGTTTGTGTTTTGGTTTTTGAGACTTGGTTTCTTTGTGTAGCCTTGATTGTCCTGAAACTCACTCTGTAGACCAGGCTGGCCTTGAACTTATTATAGGGATCTACCCGCCTCTGCCTCAAGGCATGCACTACTACTACCTGGCTCAATATCAAGTTTTTAAGGTAGATTTAACTACGTGTGTATTAACTAGTGCTAAATCTTCTAAAAGAAAATGATCAATAAAACCAACTATTCTGAGATCTCACATCTTAATTTCCTCTTGTTTAAATAAAACAAAATCCACTAAAAAAATCAAAACTCCCTCAGCTTGTGAAGTACATGGCCCCCAAGATCTGTTGCACTCAAGAATATACTATCATCTCACCCATAAAGGATTTCAGAGTTTGACCTCATACCTGCAAATATGTCCTCCCCATGTCTCCCAAGCACTGGGGTTAAACCAAGGGTCTCACTCATGCAAATTTGAGTATTCTACAACGGATCTACCCCACAGCCTACAAGAAATGAACAGGAAACAAGACTGAAGCACTATGTTTTTAACTAAGAATGATTCTCTTATACGAACTACAGTAGTTGGTAACTACTATTAATAATTCAAAGATGCTCTTGGTACTTAACACCCCGCTTCTGCTAGAACCTGTAGTGAACAACAGGGAAGCAAAAGCTCTCTGAACTGACTATAGATACGGCTTGTTCTGGAGAGCTCTGTACAACAAGCATGTCATGTGTTGGATTAGAAGGTGGCTAGTGTTGTGAAAGTAAAAAAAAAAAAAATTAGGAAGACAAGAGGCAGAGGTTGCAATTATCAGGTGGGGCCAGGAAAGATTCCGGGGGGTGGGGTGGGGAATGCATGACAACATCTGGTTCCCAAGAGAACATCTACACTAATGAAACAGCCAGATGAAAAGTACACCAGAAGCTTGTTTCATTTATACTTTAGAAGATCAGCCAAGATACTAGCTGAAGTGAAGGGATGAGGAACAAAAGACAAGGTGTTGGGGCAGAGAGAACGTTAGCCATCAAGAAGGGACAAGCCACTGACAACAGCATCTCAACATAGTCTTATTTTTAAACAAATGGCTGTCAAAAAGCAAACAAAAAGGCTCAATAGGCTCCTAGCACCTTCAATATTTGTTAGATGAAGCAATGGAATATCTCAAACAAAATGGAATGAATGGGAATTGGGAATCCTATGAGAGGCTTTTAGTTTATGGGAATTAAGCCTCAGCAATCTGATGCTAGAGGGCACCTTAAAGGACCGAGAATGACGTTGGTGAAGAGCTCTGACTACATCAAAGTTGTCCATGAAAAATTAAAGTATCCCCCCCTTTTGGCTCTGGCCTGGAGAGTACAATTGGAGTCCATACAGTTTCTACACTATTTTCAACTAAATTTCAATTTGGCCAGGTTTGAATATAGGAGCATATAAAAGAAATGCCAAAAACTTCATAAATATACTTTTAGTAGCAAAAGATTTGGAGCCCAGAGCCCAGCATCTGGTATGCTGCTAAGAATTAACACCATCAGGGGCTAGAGAGATGGCTCAGCAGTTGAGAACACTTCCAGAGGACCTGGGTTCAATTCCCAGCACCAACATGGCAGCTCACAACGGTCTAACTCCAGTTCCAGGAGATCTGAGTCCCTCAGACATACCCACAGACAAAACAATGTACATTAAAATAAAAATAAATTTATTAGAAAATAAAAAAGTAAAAGAATTAACACTATTGCTGGGCAGTGGCGGCACAAACCTTTAATCCCAGCTCTAAGGAGGCAGAGGCAGGCGGATCCCTGAGCTTGGTCTACAAAGCAAGTTCCAGGATAGCCAGGACTATTTCATCGAGAAACCCTGTCTTAGGGGACCAAAAAAAGAATACCACCAAAGTTTTGAGAAAGGGCAAAGTACTAAACTGGCCAAGGGTTCTGGCCCTGACTCTGCTACCACCTGCAGGCTTTATTTGGGCCAGTCACCTCATTTCCAAACATGGGTCTGTTTTGTCATCTTTGAAGATAAACAGCTGGACTGTTTCATTTTTTTAAAAGATTTATTATGCATACAACATTCTGCCTCCATGTATGCCCGCACACCAGAGGAGGGTGCCAGATCT
>LOEQ01000063.1:764848-775220 GCA_001685075.1 Bramus lutescens
GAACTCAGGACCTTTGGAAGAGCAGCCAGTGCTCTTAACCTCTGAGCCATCTCTCCAGCCCAACTGTTTCATTTCTAAAACCCCCATTCTTACTCAATTTCTAGAGGTGCTATGAGCGCCAAAAATCTAGGATTTAGTTAACAGTGCCTAGAGCTCCAAGAACAGAGGACTTTAAAGGAAATGCCCAGCAAAGTCATTAAAGGACAGTGACTTTGAAGGGCAGCACCACTACGTGGAATGAACGTTCTCGAACACATCCATAACTACTGTGCTATACTACCAGAGTGCCAAAGAAACCCACTGCCTATTCCAGAGTGAGCAATATCAACTGACAACTTCACCTTCAAGGACCAGGTACTAACAGACCAACACTACCGGAGAAACCCTCTCAGACCACAGAGAGATCTTCCAATTGCAGACTTTTATTTAAAAAAAAAAAAAATTTCTTTCAAAAATTATCTTTTGAGAATTTCATACATGTATACAATGTACTTTGATCATATTCATCATACTCCTACTTCCAACTCCATTTGGATCCTTCCCCTAACAGACTACCTGATGCTGGAAGGATATACCAGGCATCTGAAGGGTGGGGAGAATACGAACATGAATGTGTGTGTTTCAGACATGGTCTGTGCCTTGGCTGGCCTGGAACTTGCAATGAACCTCCTTTGAAAGTACATAGATTATAGGTATATGCTCAGCTCAAACTGTTAAAAAACAAAATAAAACCCAAAGCCAATCAATAAAAATGAACATTATTTCCTTTACATTCACTCTTGGACAAGCTGTGTGCAGAGTTTCTGATAAAGCCATTTATAGTCTGGACAATGCTGCCAACAGTGAAACTTGTGGGTTCGGAAGAGAAGACTGGGAAAGAACAGACCAGGAATTCAGAGAAGGAAGGTTCTCAGGCCTAAGCCTGTTTGCCCTGGTACAGTCTCCTTCCTTTTGGCAATACTGCTACCACACTAAGGACTATGTCCGCAACAAGAGAATTTCATCCAATACTTGATTCCATTTGACCATAAACTACTATGAAGGTGTTTTTAAGAGAATGTATTTTGAAGACAGCTTTTACGGAAACATGGTGAGTAAACGTAGCATGTCCTAGAGACAGAGACGGGGGGGGGCACACTAAAGACTGACTTCAGGGTCCCACATATACTAGACAAGTGTTCTCCCTGAACATCAACTTTTCATAATCTTTAAGTGGCTTTAATATTTTACTTGATAGCTTCATACTAATGACCAAATCTATAGGTGAATAAACATGCTGGGGTCAATCCCCTTTCTGGAAATTCTGCCAAATTTATCTTGATGATAATGCAAGGTCAGAAGTGATTGAGGATACACGGCAAGGAAAGAAAGGCAAAGGCAGAAGAGTAGCTCTATCCCAGGGACAGAATGAGCCAGGACTGAAGTGGTTGAGATTTGCTGTGTGGCTGATGCAATTTAACTGTACGAATCCCCATGAGAAAATAATAAGTGACAACGTTCACTTAATGTTAGGACGCATATGCCCACATAAACATTCTCAGAAAACAGACAATTCAAAACCAAGTGTTCTGCTTTCTAAAGTAGGCATTTAAAATATATTTAGGGGTTAAGAATACAGCTTGGTGGTGGAGCTGGTGCTTATTTAAGTATGAAGCCCTGGGTTCAATTCCCGGTACCAAAAGGCCTTTGCCTTTCTTTCCTAGCCACGATTACAGAAACACGAAACTAAAAGGTATCTTTTCCTGCACTGTCTCAGGATATACTTTTTTTATAGAGTCATAGCTTCAGTCTCCGCTCCCAACACTTGGCATTGGAATGATCCAGCTGTGTGCACTATCGGGGCAGCAATCTCTTCACAGTGGCCTTCCCCACAGTAGAGATGGAGCTGGGCTCTGTTCAGGTGAGGAACCAAGTAAGGAACTCACTCTCAAAGTCCTGTGTTAGAGAAATTTCTGAACTGAGGCTGAGTTTCTGGAGATCATAACTTATCGAGGTTCCTCTCTTCCGCTTCTGTCTTCCTCTCTTCTGCTTCTGTCTTTTTCTCTGCTAATTTGGAATCTGAGGACTGGGTGGGTAAGAAAAGTGCATTTATAACTAAGCAAAGGTGAAAGGTCGTCCTTCAACAGTACTTCTCTTCTACCAAACTACTAAGTTACCAAAACCTTTAGCTTACCTGCTGATTGTTTCATTTTTATCTTTCAGTGTCTGCTCATTCATCCAGTCACACTGTGAGATCTGGAAGGATTTTCACAGCAGCAGGAAGACAGTACAAAATTTCCAAGTTTCTAAACTTTTTTAAAGACATGTCTCACACTGTGTAACTCTTACTAGCCCGGAACTTGCTATGAAGACCAGGTTGGCCTCAAACTCAAGAGATCTGCCTGCCAATGTCTCCTAACGCTGGGATTCTGAAGGTATCTGTCTCTAACAATCAAAGTCATGGTTAAAAGCTTAGACTCACATCAGACTGTTTAACACAGGGAGCTCCTTAATCTCAAGACTAGATTAAGTAATGTCATCCACACACTAGAGGGATATCAGGAACATGAAACAACTTAGTGTAAGTAGAGCATCCTTACAATAACTGGCATACTGTAAGCACGCAGTAATGTCAATTTTGGCCACTAACAATGGTGGTGCATAGAACCTAGAACAGGAGACAGTGCAAATTATAGGTCAGCCTCTTACCCACCTTACCCACTCAGTCCAGAACGGCCATAGAGCTTAATCCTGTCTTAAGAAAACAAAAAAACCTAAAGACTGGGGTATACACCTCAGTGTTAAGAGGACCTAGAATGCACTAGGCCCTGAGTTCAATCTCCAGCATCCTTAATAAAGAAAACAACAACAAAAAGAACTTAATTTCATTTTATTGAGCTTAAGTAAGTTACCTCGCTCCCCCCATCTTTCTTTTTTGAAATAAGGTTTCAGTATGGAGACCAGGCTAGCCTCAAAATTAGAACCTTCTTGCCCCAGCCTCTGAAGTGCTGGGGTTAAAGATGTTCCCTATCATGCCTAGCCAAATAATTTCTTGCTGTTGTTTGCATCCTAGAAATGAAACTCTCCACCATACACAAACATCACTTAAAAAATTTTTTTTTAATCTTTATTTTTTGAGACAGGGTTTCTTTGTGCAGCTCTGGCTGTCCTGGAACCTGCTCTATAGACCAACCAGGCTGACCTTGAAATCACAAAAATCTGCCTGCCTCTGCCTCTCAAGTGTCGGGATTAAAGGAGTGCACCACCACCATGAAGGTTTAAATTTATGTGTATGAATGTGTTCACAGAGGCCCAAGTAGGCTGGAAGAAGGCACTGGGATGCTCCCTGAAGCTGCAATTATAGGCTGTCCAACATGGGTATGGGGTACCAAAGTCTATCTAGTCTTCTACAAGAATAATAAGAGCTCTTAACCACTGATCCATCTCTCTATCCCCCCACAACCATTTTTTATAGAAAATGTCAAAGTGTGTCTGTGATTTTGATGTTGATACTACATTTCATATAATTGCATCCCAATGAAAATATAATCTACAATACTCCAATAGTAATTAAACAGTATTCTGACAGAATAAAAACAAAACAATCAGAAAAACCCCACCAGAATGTAGCAAACTCCATAGACTTGGCAACTAGTTATGGTTGTCTCTAAAGTGCCTGTCAACAAGGGCTTTCACCAACACCAGAAACACAATTTTTTAAGTGCTGTGAACATGCTTTTCAAAGGGAACTAAGACATAATCTACCTTCTGCCAAGACAGGGTTTCTCTGTATAGCCCTGATTGTCCTGGAACTTGCTTTGTAGACAAGGTAGGCCTTGAACTCATAAAAGATCTACTGCCTCTGCCCACCGAGTGCTGGGACTAAAGGTGTGTGCCACCATGCCCAGCTTGACAATAACTCTTTTTAAAAAAAGAATTTCGATTCAAAGGAAAAAGAAACTGGCTCGGGAAGTGGCTCAGTGTTAAAACCTTTGCTGCTCTTCCAAAGACTCAAATTTGGTTCTTTGCACCCATACTGGGCAGGTCACAACTGCCTGTAACTCTAGTTCCAAGGCATCTAATACCCAGTTCTGGCCTCTGACACACACACACACCTGTACCAGGTGGTATTCATTCATATACACATAAATAAAAATAAATCTAAAATTAGCCTTATCATAGGTTAAGGTTAATAAAAGGAAGTTAAGATTACAAGTTTGCATTCTAACATCAAATCTTAAGAAGAAATAAATGATCTAATACCAAAAAATATGTCAGAACAACCAGCACAAAAGTAAAGATCACCCATTTTAAAGTAGAAACTTAGATGACAAGATGGAATTTTTGTATAGCCAACAGGAACAATGAGCTACCCAGAAGCCATACGTTATAAGATGAAAACCCTAGTGCCAAGAGTAGACTGCTTCCCTACTGGTCAGAGGTTCTCCTGAGGCCTTCAAAACAAATAAGCAACTACCACTGTTCTTGCTTGGTAAGATCCTACTGTGTAGATAGCAACAACACCTTGGTTGAAGTACATAAAGAAATCAAGCTACAACTAGTGAGATGCCACCTGTTAGCTAGCCCTCGGTGTCCAGAGGTGCTATGTTGCTATTCAGGGAGCAGTGGAGAACTGTCACCAACAGTCTTGCTCAGCTATAGACTCTGTCTGCAATGATAATGACACACTAGGTAAGAAGAGACCACTGGTGCAACAATGGCATGTTTGATACGGGAGTAACCAAGTACTTTCTGATTGGATTTGCTGTCTGTTCCACAGGAGGGAATTCATGTCTGCTACTGCAAACCCAGTCAAAAGTCTGTGGCTGGGAGCCATTGCTGTTGTTTTGCTAAGTGGTCAGGATATGCCTGTCCAATTGCCTTCTAAATAAGCATGTTAAGCCCACACAGATTAGTGTTGCTGTTAGATTTAGTCTAAGGTTCTCTTTGCAGTGGTCAAAGTGACTCATAACTAGCCAGAGTACTGAGAACAAGTTACTGTCTAATGTCAGTTACTAATTGCCATAAAAGGGACAATCTTACCACTCCTCCAAAGCTCAGGAAACAAAGCAAAAGGTCAAAAAAAAAGTCTGTAAGAGCCAGGGGAAGGGGGTGGGTTTGGTGGGGTGAACACTGACAGCAGGGCATATGACTGCTGCATTCTTGAACTTTCTGCAATTCTGATTACATGCATAAGACTCCCACAAGACTGGACCCACCAACATTATCATGTAATAGGGGCCCATGGAGAACTACCCCCTGTGAAGATTTACACAAAGTTAAATGGTCAATATGGGATGCAGGGACATTTTCCAGTGGTACAGCTAGTTGGGAACAGAAGGGAGAAAGGCAATTAGCTGGAGTGTGTGTAGGGGATAACTGGGTAATAATAGACATATATACACATATGAAAGTGTGATACTTATTATGAATAAGTAATATATATATATATATAAACAACATCTTTTAAATGGCTAAGTCCTCTTCAGGAACATACACAGGGAACCCTTGGGAGGAGGGAAAGCTATTGCTCTACTGAACAGCAAGATGAATTGATGAATTTATATGACATGGGTCATCTCAATAGGACCAATTTAGTAATGACTGGCTTCTTTGTGATAACTTTCGTACTTGGTACCCAGTTCTCTCTCTGCCCCACCCCTATTTACTATCACCATAAAGACCATATTCTTACCCTCTTGACTTTTTATTTTTCTCCTCAATAACTATTCCTCTATTTCATTCCACTTCATATTCCCAGGACACACCAAGAACTGTCATATCTACAAACAACAATGCCTCTGGGCCACGTTTCCTCTCCTATACAGTCTCTTTTCCTAACCAAGGATTTTCTGATATTCAGCTTCTTCCTACCTGCCAGCCCTTATTCAACTTGAGACTGAGGAGCTACCACCACCATCACTCGGCAGCAGTCTTCTGCAAACCCCATGGCCTTCCCACAGAAATGGCTATCTGCCTACCCAGCTGTTCCTCTGCATCCCTCCTTGGAGTTGCTCCAGCAGCACGACCACTACTGCCCAAAAACCCACAAAAGCTCACGTGCTCCACATGCACAGTAGTGTTCTGTGACTGACACAATCCTTCCACGTATTGCAATTATCTCTGGATTGCCTATAACTGAGGCAATGCAAATGCTATGCAATTAGTTACATTTTATCAGTCAGGGAATGCTGTACACATTCCTTAATAGATGAACTAACTTTCAGATTGTTTTTGGTACATAGTGGGTGGGTCCAGTCAGTGATACAGAATCCTTGGGTTTAGAGGGCAAGTTGTACATTAGGGTGACATTAAATAGAAATCTATCCATTCTAATAGCCTTCAATGCCATAGGCCCAGAGTATTTGCTGGGTATGAGAGTTGCCAGCCTTCAATGCCATAGGCCCAGAGTATTTGCTGGGTATGAGGGTTGCCAGTAAAACAGAGCATTATTGGAGTTTCCATCTATATACTGAGGTTTTCTGTTGTTGTTTTTTAAAGTTTGTTTTGTTTTGTTTTGTTTTTAGTTTTTAGAGAAAGCGTTTCTCTATGTAACAGTCCTGGCTGTCCTGGAACTCACGTTGCAGACCAGGCTAGCCTTAAACTCACAAGGATCCACTTGTCTCTGAGTGCTGGGATTAAAGGTGTGCGCTGTCACCATCCTGCTCACACCTCATTTCTTAATCAGCCTCCCAGCCTGGGACACTAGTACTTTCAAATTCTTCTTGTTGGGCATACTCTTTCCCTGATCTAGGACGATGAGGGCTGTCTTTAAGTATTAAATGTACTTGATTAGAGAGGCTTAGAATTAATTCTTAAAGATCTAATGCAAATTTACTATCCCATTATATCAATTCTTTACATAAAGTAATCAGTCATTTTAAATTTGCTAGAAGAGCATCATGCTCACTTCTGTATCCCTAGCACTTGAGCTACATCATCAGCAGAGCAGGAAACCAGCAGACTGGGCGAAATGAGCCACCACCTGTATTTTAATGGACTCTCCGACCGTTCATTTTCAGAGCACCTGTGACAGAAAAATTTCACAGCTGCATTCTCATAGTAATGACTTTTAAAATGTTTCATAAAATCTTTCTACTATGTTTCTCTACTAAAATTCAAAAGACAGCTATTTGAGATAGGAACTGCATTCAAATCATTGAAGTATGGAGGGACGCAAGTGATCTAAACGGGACGTTGTTGTCTTGGTTAAAAATTTCACTTATTTAATCAAATATTGTGGTAGCCCAAGTAAGCCTTTGTTAAAAGTGACTAACCCCAAATCTCTCACGATTGACACACTCCTCTCCATTCTGAAATTTCACCACTTACCTCAGCTATGCACATTAGTTCTGGGGGAGTAACTATAGACTGTTTCCATCCAGGAACATATGAAATAGAACTAACTAAGCATACTAAGTTCTATAGTTACTCATACTATATTACAAAACTTCATTCCTAAAATAGTGAGGTAACTTATTATTTTTTTTTTCAAGATAGGGTTTCTCTGTAGCTTTGGTGCCTATCCTGGAACTAGCTCTTGTACTGGCCTCGAACTCACAGAGATCTGCCTGCCTCTGCCCCGAGTGCTGGAACTAAAGGTGTGCACCACCACCAACTGGTTTGTGAGTCATTACTATGAGAATGCAGCTGTGAAATTTTTCTGTCACAGGTGCTCTGAAAATGAACGGTCGGAGAGTCCATTAAAATACAGGTGGTGGCTCATTTAGCCCAGTCTGCTGGTTTCCTGCTCTGCTGATGATGTAACTTCTGACCATAGTGAAATGTACTACCCTTTATTACTAGCACAAGCATAAAAATGTGGTTACTAGAGTAGCTTTCAACTAAAAATGTATCATATTAGGAAATTTAAGACGGATTTTGATTAGTGTGACAACTTAAACTATCCTACTTAGATGACAGGCTGGTCTGGTCTAAAGGTCTGTGCTACAGGGCAGTACAGTTCACTACAGAGTCAAAGAGCACCTTAACTCCTGATCCCTCTGCTTCTGCGGTCAGGTGCTGGGATTATACGTGTGTGCCACCATGCCTGGTTTACTTTTTATTTTTAATTTATAAAATAAAAGAATTTCAAAGGACCTAAGACCAACCATATACACTATTAGACTGGCTATAAAAAAAATCACAAACTCTGTAGCTCAACCAATTATTACTTCATTTAAAAAAATCATTACTCTTTTTGGCTACACATAAAACAATTTGTTGTTGTTGGGGACTTACAATGTAGTTCTGTAGAACAGGCTGAAACTAGAGTAACATCCACCTGTTTCTAAAGCGATGTGCTACCATGCCCAGGACACACCAAGCACTTAAACAGTGGTGGTGGTGGTGCTCAAGTGCATACACAGTATTGCCCTTTTCCGACACGTACTCAGCCGTGCAGCTGTTGCACGTCTTGCACTGGGGAAGCTTTCTCTAGCTAACAGACAGAATCTGGAGAACAGAATGAGAGCTGGCAAAGCAGCTTAGTTTAAAACAGTCTTCATGGGCTGAGGACTACTTGGGATTCTGAATGTTTCTAAAATTCCCATTTGCATCCTCACATCTCCAACACTTTGTAATGATATCAAAATATGTCTTTTTTAATAAAAACTCTTCTTTACACTCTTTTCTAGAGGCACTGCTTCATACATCTTCTAAGGAATATTTGGTACTTTATGTTCATCTATTCTTACCAACCTACCTAATGTCAAGAAGTGTGGCCACACACTGAGTATTTAATGAGTCAATTAACAACAACCACATAGAATTCACCTAATTCTAATAGGGTCCCATGTAGCCCCTTGAATCCTTGACCCTCTTGATTCCACTTCCTCATAGTGCTGACACTTCAAGTAATTACCATTTCAAGTAATGTTCATTTTTCCTGTTTTGTGTTTATATAAATACCATTTAGGTAAGGTCGTGATATGTTGCAAGGCTGATTTCCAACTCCTAGCCCCGAGCAATCCTCCTACCCCAACCACCTGATTATTGGGACTACAGAGGCATGAAGCACCGAGTCCAACTTCCTATCTTTTAAAGAGATTGGGGGGGGGGTGTCAATATGTTGTTCAACTGGCCCAAACTTGTATGCTCAAGCAATCCTATCTCAGCCCACTGAACAGCTACAAGTACAGATGAGCACCACCACATAAGATCCTGGCCAGTATCTTATTTTCTAGAAAGGAAATCACACATGGGATGAGTATCAGTTTTATGAAGAAATGAGAACCTGATAACCAGTGATTAACTGGTAACTCATGCATGCCTAACTGTAACTATATATCGTCACTAGTAGTTAGCTGCAGTGCTAACAGACATACCAGATATGCTCTGTCTATCGCTGGGCATTGGTGGTGCACGCCTTTAATCCAGCACTTGGGAGGCAGAGGCAGGTAGATCTCTGTGAGTTCAAGGCCAGCCTGGTCTACGGAGAAAGTTCTAGGACTGGCTCCATAGCTACTGAGAAACCCTGTCTTAAAAAACGGGAAAAAAATAAAAAAGAAAGTCTGTCCACAAATGGAAAAACAAAAAACCCTAGAATTATTGTATGCAGTGGCACCTGTCTTTAATCCCAGTGCTGGAGGCAGAGACAGGCTGGAGCTCACTGGCCAGTGAGCTGTGAGACCTAGGTCCCAGCGAGAGAGATTGTCTCAAAAACCAAGTATATAGCTCCTAAAGAACACCACCTGAGGTTGACATCTGACTTCCATACACCAAAAAGCACACGTGTCTGCACATTAACTCATACACACAAATTATATGCTCATCAGTATCTTAAAATCCAAGCTAAGGTTGATGGTATACAATTGAGAACAGGAGGCTGAGGCAAAAGGACAAACTGAAGGCCTATTTGAGTCTACAGAGGCGTGCGCATGTGCTAACATAAGATGTTTTATTTATTATTTATCTATTTAAGGGCTAGGGGCTGAAGTAAGGGCCTCATACATGCCAGGCAAGCACTCTGCCACCAAGCTATACCTCCCAATTCCACATCTTAATATTTAAGAGCTTAAATTAAACTCAAGAACTGTAGATACTGGGACATTATTAATATGTATGAACATATAGTTACTGTTTTATATATTCTTAGCTCATTTAAAGCCATATATGCTGTAAATGTGCTTATCTTAATGGTAAATAATAAAAACTGAAAAAAAAACTGTAGATACACCAGACACTATATGAGAAAGATTTTAGACAAATAAGTTGAGTTTATCTCATTTTCTTTCTCTTCTGTTTAATTCCAACTCTACAACTCAAAAACTAAGCCTTGCCTTTTCAAAAAAAAAATTTATTTATTTATTTATTATGTATACAATATTCCATCTGTGTATTATGTCTGCAGGCCAGAAGAGGGCACCAGACCTCTTTACAGATGGTTGTGAGC
>LOEQ01000063.1:781837-795719 GCA_001685075.1 Bramus lutescens
CTGCTGCAGAGCCGGGGACAAGGGAAGGCAGTCATCTGCCGAGACAGGCTGGTTAGACTAGTCAATGTGGACACGCAGTACAAGAATCCTTTATCATCTGGGGTGTTACAAAAGACTTCTTTTACTACATTAAAAAAAAAAAGTCTGCAAGTTCTTAAGATGCTGCTGCTAAAAAACCTGTCAAACCCACAAATCACCTTTTATTCATTTCTATGTTATTCACAAAATATTAGTTCTTACCTACTTAGTGTTTCACCTTAAGTCCATTTCACTCTTAAAATACCAGCCACCCACAACCTTATTTCCCTGAATGGCATTATGGTTACACAATCTAATATTTAAAGGTGAATACCAAACTGTTGAGAGATAACTGACATGCTTGGCAAAATGTGTCTATCAGGATTTTAAGTGATTTTTATATAGTGCAGAAATCTTCCAAAAAGTGAGACAAGGGCTAAGTAAGCTTCTGCCACAGGAATAGCATGGACAGGTCAGGACCTAGTATTCAAAAACATCAGGGTGTCCTCAGCTCATGGATAACGCCTTCATCAAGGAAGTGGGTTCCAGAGCTGTCCCAGGAAGGACGAGGGTAAAGAATGTGCTTTTGTTTAGAAGCTGACACTTCATGGCCGCTTCCCTCCACATTGAGACCAATCTGTTTCCAATGCTCCTTAAGAAATGACCACAGAGGGAAGATGAGAAACTGAGCAGCTGTAAAATACCTATCTGTCAAGGTGAAAATTATCACATGAAGGAATACTCAAAGAATCTTCTTATGGACGGACATGCACGGTGATACTTAATATTTAAGATGTATGATATCTAGGATTGGTCTCCTAACAGCCCAGTGTGGGGCACAAGACACACAAGAAGTGACGCTGGTCTTGAACTGCGGGGTCTCAGTGATACTGCCTGCTGTAAGCCGCCTGCTATGGGTTCTGGGAAACAAACCCTAGTCCTCTTGCTTTAAATGCAATATAGGTGCTTTGCCTGTGTGTATGTCTGCATCATTTGTGTGCAGTGTCCACAGAGGCCAGAAGAGGGCATCAGATCCCCTGGAACTGGAATAAAGATGGTTTTGTTTAGCCATGTGGGTTCTGCAAATTGAACCAAGTCCTCCCTGGAAGAGCAGCAAGTATTCTTGAACTGCTGAGCCATCTTCCTAGACATCTTATTTTTCTTTCGTTTGTTCTTTCTTTTCTTTTTTTTTGAGGGGGTGGGAAGGAGTGTTTCAGGACAGAAGTTTCTCAGTATAGTTCTGGCTGTCCTAGGAACTCGGACCAGGTGAGCCTCAAACTCAGAACTCAAAGAGATCCACCTGCCTGCGAGCCACCACTGTTGAGCTATCTGCACACTATGTGAAAATGTATTGCTGTGATAGTGTAATAAAAAGCTGAATGGCCAATAGCTACATGGGAGGTATAGGCAGGACTTACGGGCAGAGAGAGAGAACTCTGGAAAAAAGTGGAGTTGCCAGCCAAACACGGAGGAAGCAGCGTGGACAATACAGAAAGATGAAGTTAACGAGCCACTCAACAGAAAGTAGATTAAAATCAATGGGTTAATTTAAGTTATAAGAGATAGTGGGACAAGCTGGGCGGTGGTGGCGCACGCCTTTAATCCCAGCACTCGGGAGGCAGAGGAAGGCGGATCTCTGTGAGTTCGGGCCAGCCTGGTCTACAAGAGCTAGTTCTGGGACAGACTCCAAAGCTACAGAGAAACCTTATCTCAAAAAACCCAAAAAGATAGTGGGACAAGCCTAATCTAAGGTCGAACTTTCATAATTAATACTAACTCTTTATGTCATTATTTGGGAGCTGGCTGCAACACTATCCCATTTTTGTTTGATTTCAAACTTTTTCTCATAGGCTCTGTAAGAAATAATAACATAGTAATGAAGAGAACTTTAGCTTCAATAAGCAAAATTGTTAAGATCTTAGCCTTTAGAGTTTAGGAATAGACAGAAAAAAAAAAAGAATTTAGGAATTGCTGGGCCGTGGTAGCACAGTGGGCAGAAGCATTAGGATCTCTGTGCATTCAAGGTCAGTCTGGTCTACAACACTTGAAATGTCTAGATTGGATGAAGAGTTCAAGGCCAACCTTGGAACATAGTAAATTTGAGGCTCATCTTAGCAACAAGAGAAACTTTCTCAAAAATGGAAGGGGGCAAAGCCTCCAAAATCTATGAAATGACCTCATTTTCCTAAGGCACAATACTTAGTCTGGGGAAAGGAAACCATTAGGTGATACAGATTTTAAGAAAACAAACTTCACATCAAGATGGCTCTGTCAAGACAATAAATCAACAGTTAACATTGCAGTTAAGCTTAAGTGGTTTGGGACTGGGAACTTGGTCTTCCCTAGCAACGGAAACAGGAAAGTGGAATGAAGGGAAGAGGTAAGAAGTCGCAGAATAAAAAATGGCTTCGTCAGGATGTCTATAACCAATCCAATCACAGTGAAAGAAGAAATATGACTTTTATGAACCCAAGACAACCAGCCTCTGGACAGAACAACCTAGAATTGGTGACTATAAGTTGCACAAAAGCATGGTGCTGGCTAGAATGAGGTACTTGGACTGCACTGGCCGGGCAGTGGTGCTGCAGGCCTTTAACCCCAGCACTCAGAAGGCATAGGCAGGCAGATCTCTGAGTTTAAGACCAGCCTGATCTACAGAGCAAGTTCCAGGACTGGATCTATAGCTACTGAGAAACCCTGTCTCAAAAAACCAAACCAAACAAACAAACAAACGAAAGAAAGATTAGGCCCCAAACATGACTGAGGTAGAACTGTCTCAAACTTGAGAGTAACCAGGGCTACAAAGCAAGCTCCAGGACAACCTGAATTACAAACTGAGAGCTTTTCTCTAAAAAAGAAAAGAAAAAAAAAAGTGTGTGTGAAGGTTAGTGTTCTCCCTATGAAGAATAGAACCCTTATTCAAGAAAAATAAAAAATAAAATAAAAAGAAATTCAAGATGCTAAAAAATAAAGCAGTACTTAGAGGCAGAGGCAGACGCAGGTTGATCTCTGTGAGTTCCAAGCCAGCCTGGTCTGCAGAGTGAGTTCTAGGTCAGAGCTACATAAAGAAACACTGCCTCAAAAATACCAAAAAAAAAAAAAAAAGGCAAAGAAAATAAGCAGGGTCTGTGGAGATGGCTTACTGTTCTTCCAGAGAACTGGTTACAACCATCTGTAACTCCAGTTCCAGGGGATTTGATGCCCTATTTCAGGCTCCACAGGCACTGTACGTAGATGGTGCAGACAAAGACAAAACACCCATACATGTAAAGTAAGAGGGTCCAAGTTTGGTTCCCAGAACCCATATCACATGGCTTACAACTGTGAAAAAGTCAAGTGAAACCTGTAACTTCACTTACATAAGACACAATCACATTCACACAGAAAAATAACAAAAGAATCTTAAAGAAAATAAGCACAAAGAAAAGTGAGAGAGTGTATGTATATGTGTGAAGGGGTTCTAGTTATGAAATCCAAGTGTAAAGAACTAGGGCAAATCATTATTTTGTTTCTCTGAACCTGAAAGGAAACACTACAGGGCAATCAACAAATAGGTAAGTATCATTATCTTTTAAGGTCAAGAAATTTTATGCTCTGTATTTTCCCAAAACCATTTTTAAGCTTTCTGTATGAAATAATAGGAACCCCTTAAACTGGTCTATGTGGAAGAAAGTGTGGTTCTAGTCTATCCACAAAAGAGCACAGACTTCATTTCTACCAGAGCTTGTTTACTAAATAAAATTCCACACATCTTCCACATAAGCACCAGATGCCAAACAAAAATCACTCTTAAACAGTGTCTGCCTAAGGGGAAGCCTAAAAATATAGTATGGGAACATAAGATATACTGATTTAAGTAAGAAATACAATCCAGGCACGGTGACTCATGTCTGTAATCTTGTACTCCAGAAGGTAAAGCAGGAGGGTTGATGATAATTTGAGGCTACCTTAGACTACAGGGTGAGTTCCAGAAGGCAGACTTGGACTAAAGTGTGGTACCCTATTTCAAAGATCAAGCTTTAAACTCCAACAAAAAAGAAATAATAAAAGCAAATACACAACTAGAATTTGTAATCAGAATTCTTCCAAGGCCAGCAAGATGGCTTTGCATGTAATGGTACTTGTCACTACCCTGGTGGCTTTCAGTTCAATCCCTGAGGCCTAAATAAAGAGAATGGATTCCTGCAAGCTATTCTTTGATTCTCATACAAATACCATGGCAGGTACACACACACATACAAAGACTCTTATCATGCATGTAACAGTACAGTAACATCAAACTTAAGTCTACACAGTATCTTAAAATCAATGTTATTTGGACACACAGGGGTAGGAATAAGCTTAAGACAGAGGTAGTAGGATAACCCATAACTCCAGGCTTAAGAGTGGAGGCAGAAGTATCAGGAGTATAAGGTGGTCCTCAGGTACACAGTGAGTTGGATATTCTGTCTCATAAAAAAAATTAAGATAAAATAAAAAACAGCAAAGGCTTAAGATAGGTGCAGAGAACATTAAAAGTTTATTTTGATGAAGGAATGCTAGAACGTAGTAAAGTAAGAAAGGGCTGGGCAAGAACTGATAGTGGGGCCTCAGGATATCTGATCTGTAGCAGGGCTCCAGTATTCCATGCACAGTTCATGTCAGTGTGCTTTCAGGGATGGACAAGTTGTAGTGTGCAGAACAGGGAAAAGACAGGGCCAGCAAAGAGGGGGTCATTCTACTTCTACAAAGACAAGGGTCACAGGAATGAGAGGAGACTTAATAGACTCTGCAGTTGACTGAACAGGGCACAAGCATTATAAAGCTCTAATGTCGCTAAAATGTTGGCTTTTTTTTTTTTAAGACAGGGTTTTACTACGTAGTCCTGGCTGGTCTGGTGCTTGCTATGAAGTCCAGGTTGGACTTGAGAGCTGCCTGCCTCTCCCTTCCAAAAGCTGGCATTTGGTTTTGGTTTTTTTGAGACAGGTTTCATAAACTCATTATACAGCAAAGGAAGATCATAAACCTTCCGAGCACCCCAGTTACAGGTGCACATTACCATATCCAGCTAGTAAGTGTGGGTGTCCAGAGATCAATAGTTCCCCACCTTACTTGTATGACTTCAATAACAAGGAATGTTCCTTAAAACAAGACTTTTAAAAATTTTAAATGTTTGTAAACCCAGAGGAAAAAAGGAAACAAAACATATATTTACATAAACTAGTTAGTTTACCCTTATGAAGAGGTGAGAAATTGCTTCTGTAAAGATCTGATGCAGGCAGCTTTGTTCCCTTTCAGGCTGTCCAACCTTTCTGACACTGTCATGTCTGCTGTCATCGGCAGAGATTTTGGGCCACATTCATAGCTGTCTTAAGATTCTTGCGACCCACATGCAGGTTAGACATGCCTGCATTTCCAGAGTATGAGTGGCTGATACCTGCTGTTCCCTTTACAGCTCCACGTTCACTAGGCACAGCAGGTGTCAATTACTAAGTGGCATTCAATTTTGGTTTCATACAAATTTAAAAGGACCATAAAACGGCACACACTCACTCAGTCCTCTTTAAAGAAACATGCACAAAGGAGTAAAAGGTTGAATTTCAAGTTCACTCACTGCTGAGATTTTAAGATGAAGAAAGCAAAGTATAAATAAATACAGTAGCTGCAGCTGCCTTCAATCCCAACACTTGAGGAGGCAGAGGCAGGTGCATCTCTGAGTTCAAGGCCAGCCTGAGCTACAGAGTGAGTTCCAGGACAGCCAGAGCTGCACAAAGAAACCCTGTCTCAAAAAAAACAAAAACCAAAAAATAAACAACAAACTAGCTGGCATGTTAAAAGTGATCCACTAAATAAGAAACTGTTTTAAAATGAGCTAGTATGCCTTTACTCAGCCGGGCCCATTTTCTACCGTCCATTTGGAAGAATTATAAGAAATAGTAATTACTGTCATAAGTTTATTTTTAAAAAGTAGTCTAAAATAATGTGGAAAACAACAGCTTCTTCTTGAATGAAAGTCTGCTTAAAACCCAGTAGACCCAGGCCTGGTGATGCAGACATTATCCCAATTACTTTTGAGGCTAAGGTTTCCCAATTCAAACCTACAGAGTGAGTTCAAGGCCCAACCTGGGCAACTTAGTGAGGCCCTGTTTAAAACAAAAGCTAGGGAGATGACCAGTGAGTGAGATCAGACTTGCCACCAAAACTGATGGCCTGAGTTCCATCCAAGAACCCACACTGTGGAATGACAGAACTGAATCCTGCCAGGTTGTCCACTGACCTACATACATACACGGGCCACAGCATGTAAAAACTCAAATAAATCGATATTTGAAACTGTCTTATTTATGCTTATGATTAGGATGGAAAAAGTGAAGGAAACTCAACTATGTCACTGATTTTATTTTAAAAATCCACAGAAAATAAGTAAAAGGGAAGAATTTTTTATGGGGATGGACAAGATAGCTTGGTCAGTAACAGTACTTGTTTAGGGTGCTCGAAGTCTAAGTTCAATCCCCAAAATCAGACCAGACGGGGTGATACATATCTGTAATCACACCACTGAAGCAGAAACAGAATACAAGGCCATCCTGGCCCATGTGAGTTCGTGTTGCCCTCACTACTGTTCGGAGTATCCCAGCTCAGTTCCCAGCACCTGTACATGCCTTCAACTCCAGTTCCTAGGGATCTGATTCCCTCTTCTGTCTTCTGAGGGTATCCAAATAAATAAGGCATTCATTCACTCACAGACGCGCGTGCGCGCGCACACACTATTAACGAGAAATACCTGCACTAGTGAGATGGTATAAGTTGTTACATGTGTGCAGCAGAAGCACAGAGGTCTGAGTTCAGTCCCCAGAAACTATACAACGTGCATGGAGAAAACCAGCTCCACAAAGTGGTCTTGTTACTGTTCTTACCCGCGATAATAAATAAAAAAAGAAATACTTTTACCACAGGCAAATCACTCCAATAAAAGTGCACAAAACCCTGGAAAATCAAGAGCAGGGACAGGAAAGGGCACTGTTACTGGATCGGCAATGTGATACATGGGTGCTGGAGAGCTATTTCCGGCACCATTGTAAGTAAGAGGTGGTGGCGGCAGGGCTCTGCCATTTGAACAGGACAGGACTGGTTGCTCCTAACCAGCAGATGTGATTGATACACCAACAAACATGCTGCTGCCTGGTACAAAAACAATATGAAAGTGGCTGTTTGTTTGTTTTTTGAGACAGGGTTTCTCTGTGTAGCTTTGGTGCTTGTACTAGAACTAACCCTTATGGACCAGCCTGGCCTCAAACTCAGAGATTCGCCTGCTTCTGTCTCCCAAGTGCTGGGATTAAAGGCATTAGCCACAAGCGCCTGGCTTTTTTGTTGTTGTTGTTTTGTTTGGAAAGTGGCTATGTTTTATGGAAGATGACCTAATAAGAGACAGATGTTTGAGATTTAAATAAACACAATCAGTAAAATAAAGCTGAACTTAAATAAGGTTGGGTACAGGTCGGAAACAAAAGTTGCTCACAGGACTACTTCTGAATAATTTGAGGCGGAGGAGACACACGACAATCATGTAGTAAATGAGGAGAAAACAAACCTAGACACAGACACAAGTGGGTATGTATATAGTAGGGAGTGCTGATGGAACTCCTGGATTCCTCTCTCCTGTGTGTAGCTCGGGTGCCACTGAGACGATGAATCAGAAATCAGCACAAATGGCTCAGTCATGATGTCACAGCAGGCACAGATATAGGGTGGGAGACAGGACACAGTACAGCTCCAAGTTTCTCAAGACAGATCTGAGGAAAAGCTTTCAATCTAAGTAAACCACCTCATACTAAGCATCATCTTAATTCTTTCCCATGATTTTCCTGCAAAAATACACATCTCATGGAAGAAACAACTCCAGTTTTCCTTTTCTTTTTTGACACAGTTTCTATGTGTAGCCTTGGCTGCCTAGAATTTGCTCTGTAGAAGAGATCGACCTGCCTCTGCCTCCTGAGTACTGGAGTTAAAAGCCACCCCCTTATCCTCCGGTACAACTACAGTCTTCAATCTTATTTCTGATCACTAACATCTCAGAAAAGCAAATGCCAAAAAGTACACTTAGAATCCCAAATTCAAGCTGGGAGGTGATTGTGGACAACCTTTAATCCCAGCACTTGGGAGGCACGGGCAGGCGGATCTCTAAGCTTGAGGTCAGCCTGATCTATGAGAGCTAGTTCTAGGATGGCCAAGGCTGTATACAGAGAAACCCTGTCTCCAGAGGGGAGGGGGCAGAAATCACAAAACTAACAAGAATCCCAAGTTATAACACTAACAGTTCCAATTAAATCTTAACCTATACAAGTCCTGTCTAGATTCATTCATCCAACTCACAGAGCAACTGACACAAAAGGCCTCTATCAGCTGTGCTGTCTTTCGTTTCCTGAAATACAATGAACATCACCCTCAGGGACTTTGCTGTCTGTTTCTTCTGCGTAGTTAGCCCCAACTTCCCAGTTTCTACAGACAGCTGCTTCTTGGGCTGGAGAGATAGCTCAGAAGTTGAAAGCACTGGTTGTTCTTCCAGACTTGGGTTCAATTCCCAGCACCCACATTCACAGCAATTCACAGTAGCTCACAACTGCCTGTAATTCCAAGATCTGGCACCCTCACACAGACACACATTGCAGGCAAAAGACAAATGCAAAAAATAAAAGTAAGTTATTTTAAAAAGAGAAAGACTAAGTGAATGTATCGAGAACAGTTGTGCGTTTTGCTAGACAGTGGGAAATGGGAGTGTCTTTAGCCAGCTCCCGGTTCCTGCCAGCTGTTATTGGGAAGGAAGGTGAGTGATGTGGTAGGCATGCACTCACAATCAGCCTAGTCTAGGAAGCAGAAGTTTTCAACAGGTGCCGATACTAGGTGACCTGACATTCCTGACATGAAGATGACACTTGAAAATAAATTCTGAGGTGAAGGCAGATGTAAACAGAATAGTACTGACGATGAGCCTAGCAGGAAGCATCGGCAGGGCTACCATCCGAAAGAAAAGGCTTGGTCTCTTACAAAGCACGGCTCCATTAGAGCCAGATTAAGCACATTCATGCACGTCAAGAAACAAGCTGACTTCCAGAAAAGGGGAACTCTATGAGCACCGAAACAAAGTCAGCAAAGATGCTGGCAGGGACCACTGAGACCCCAGAGAGAAGGACCGAGTGCTGGTCACAGCAGCAAATTAATAAGGCCATTGCATGCAGCTTTTGTACCAACCAGCTCTTTTTCAAACATCCTTCTTTTCATGGCATCTGACTCCCTGTTATGTCCACCCACACAGAGACAAGACACTTGTCCACACTGACAAATACTGGCTTTCCAGTTTTAACTTTCAGATTTGTGAGTTTAGCTCATCTGGGCCCAAGAAATTACCTTGCTTTAATTACATACTTAGGCAAGAGATAAGGGCAACAAAGGGGAGTTAGCCAAGCTTAGGATGTATGAACAATATTTGAGGGTAATAGCAACACTTTGACTTACTTGGGAATCATAAAATCCACGAAGAGTGTGGGACACAGATCCCAGTTAGGGCAATAAAATCTGAAGTCTCTAAAGGTCAGGATCAGTAAAGACGTCTAGTAGACATCTGACCATCCAAGACTGGAGCTTGGAAATGGGATGTCCTGTCACCTACCTTTAATTCTGGAAACATATTTATTCAAATATTGCTCCTGCACCCCTCCCCCGCAAAAAATCTGTCAACCAGTAAGAGACAGGATCTACTATGAAACTCTGAATCCAACATTTAAAAAATAGGCAGGTAAGACGCCCCACATTGTTTTTAAGAAAAGAGAGAGAATGGACTGCATAAGCTGTCCTTTGAACTCCAAATGATGTAAGGGAGAGAAAAGGGCTTAAGAATTAAAATGTAAAATACAGATCATGACTAGCTGAGGTTAATTCAAGTCATATATTCATCTCATCCCAAAGTCACTGTAGACAGGCCTGCCCAAGAACAGCATTTACACCTCAAATCTACAAACACTATAAACCAGGGTTTCACTTGCCCAAGGGCAGCCCATGTTACTGCTGTACCAAGTCTAGCGTGAAAACGGCACACAAAAGTCCTTTGGTATTTTCTTCTAACTCTGGCTAATGAGACAGTCCTGAAGTACCATTTTCTTACTGTCAGTAGATGGTCATCAAAAACGTGTGAGATGGAGACAGGAAAGACAGCTGCTCTTCCAGTGGACCCTGCTCCAGTTCCTAGCTCCTCATGGCAGCTCACAACAGTCTTTCACTCGAGTCCCAGTGGACAGGTACTAATGCCCTCATTTAGTCTTCTCAGGCACCAAGCAGCCGAGTGGTGCACATGCTGGCAAAACACTTATACACATAAAGAATTAAAATTTTTAAATATAAGATTTAAGAATTTAACATCTTATTGTTTTCAGAACTAAAGAAGTATGGTAACATGTCTTTAATCCCAGTACTCAGGAAGCAGATGTAGGCAGATCTGTGAGTTTAAGGCCAGCCTGGTATACAAAGCAAGTTTCAGGCCAGTCAGCTAATACAGTGAGACCCTGTCTCAAAATTTAAAAAAAAAAAAAAAGCCAATGAATAAGATAGAAACCTTTATATCTCTCAATCAAGGCTTCTACCTATTTTATCACTTTTCCAGAATTAATACCAATCAATGAGGATTATATCCAAAAATTTCTATTGTCTCTCCATTAAAAGTAAATTGCATAGAGGCCAGGCGTGGTAGCACATAGCTTTAATCCCAGCACTGGGGATGCAGAGGCAGGTGGTTCAGAGTTTAAGGCCAGTTCTGGGAGAGCTAGGGGTAAATCCTGTCTCAGAAAAACAAAAAACAAAAAAACAAAACCAGGAAATTATATGGGTCTATTACTGAAATATGCTTTCTTGTTTCAAACAGATGCATTCCAGCAAGTCCAGAAGGTTGTTCTAGAGGAATCCTATTGTGAAAGGATCAACTCTGTCTTAACAAACATCTTCAATTTCAGAACTACTTCTGAAATTTTTTTCGTCCACATTTCTGAAGCCAAGTAGCTGATTTGTTATGCCGATTACGATGTGATGACTGTCATTGCAGGCACAGCTAACTAACTATCTACACAAGCCCTGCCTCTGGACCTCAAGGACTGCCACGAAGGCCTCTGGTACATTTCCACTTTTCAGCCCACTTTCCAGGGCCAATGTGTTCCTCATATTAGAGAACTCCAGGGGTGTGGGTTACCATTGGTCTGACCCCAACAGCCCTTCCCTGTTGCGGAATAATATTTTCAGGCGTGTGACTTTTGTTTACACTGCATGTGTTTAACTCTGTGAAGCTGTGTTACTGTGCCTGTCTAAACACCTGATGGTCTTAATAAAGAGATGAACGGCCAATAGCGAGGCAGGGACAGGATAGGCGGGGCTAGCAGGCAGAGAGTATAAATAGAAGGAGAACCAAAACTGAGAAAGAGAGAACAAGGAGAGGAGGACACCAGGGACCAGCCACCCAGCTATACAGCGAGACACAAAGAAGTAAAGAAAGGTACACAGAAATAGAGAAAGGTAAAAACCCAGTGGTGAAAGGTAGCCAGGATAATTTAAGATAAGGAAAGCTGACAAGAAATTAGCCAGGCTAAGGCCTGACATTCATAACTGGGAACAAGCCTCTGTGTGTGATTTATTTGGGAGCCAAAAGTCAATAGAGTAAAATATCACACAACACTTCCCTAACGATTTCATTTCATAAGTTCCTAAGCTCCTTACTCAAAATGAAATCAGGATGTAATTTTTCCAGAATAAAAGTCAACTTAACGAACTTGTGTCTGACATTCACCATTTCAAACTATCCTTATTCATACAAATCTTTCTGTTAGAAAACCAATGGTACAGAGTTCTAAACTGAGACACCAACAATGCCTCTATTAATAGAATGTTGTTGCAAATAAAGCCCTTCTCTCTCAGAGGAAAAAAAGAAAATATCAAAACCATAATATAAGGAGCAAGGAGAAAAAGTCAGAGGCAAATGACTGAAAATGGGAGGAGCTGTGTGTGAACAAAAATAATTGGGGAACTGACATGACTTGGTGGCGGTATGCCTGGTACCTGCTAAGTGGAGACTGCAGGATCAAGAGTTCAAGGTCATCTTCAAGAGTCACCAGGGGCTACACAAGAACCTGTCTCAAAAAGGAAGGTGGGGTTGGGGCTGGGGAGATGGCTCAGGCTCAGTCAGTAAACAGGAGGATGGATCACTAGGCACCCACAGAATAAGAGCTTGATAAATCTCTAACTCCAGTGCTGAGGAGGCACAAGCTTAATTTGGGGGTAAAAAGATAAATTTTGGGGAGAAGCTAACTGATAAGCCTTGTATAAAGTTTAGTTCCAAATCAGGAGTGGTAGTTCATGCCTCTAATCCTACCAACTGGGGAGGCTGATAAAAGGGTTTCAATGAATTTGACACCAGCTTCATACCAAGTTCTAGAGGCACACATATGCAATCTCAGCATTCCAGAGACTGAGACAGAGGACTGCTCATGAGTTGAGGCCAAAGTTAAACTTTAAACAGCACTGCCCTGGTAGCAAAAAGGAGGAGGAACCAGACAGGCACAAAGGGACCTCAAGCTATGAGGCTACTGTAGATGGAGCATGGAGGAGAGGAAAGAGGACAGAATTATGCTTGCCACAAAGTCTGGCTACCTGCCTTTACTGGCTGGAGTCCATAAAGTGGAAAGAGAACCAACTTCACAAGTCTTCTGACCTCCACATGTGCACAGGGGCACATGCACCACCCACTACACACACAAGTAATTTTTAAAAGATTGCTCAGTACAAACCAAGTATACGTCCAAGTAAAGTTGAACTTTTTAAAAACTGGAAAACACAAGACCAAGCACAGTGGCATATGCATTATATCTCAGCAGTAGGAAGGTAGAGCCAGGCAGAACTCTTGAGTTTGAGGCCAGCCTGGTCCCAGGACAGTCAGTGCTACATAGTGAGACCCTGTCTCAACATCCCCTGCCCCCCCCCAAGGATTGGAAAACACAACCTATAAGTCCAGAAGACAATTTATTAACATGATTATAAAATAAAGAGAAGCCTATATTTTTATTTTGTATATACAATTCTGCTTTGGGCCAAAAACAAACCACTGCCCTCATTTCCTACCACCAATGTCCAGATACCATTCTAAGCACCTGTGGCCTGTGTAACTCATTTGAGCCCCACTGCTATCCCATGAGGACACCTTGGGGAGTGGGTGGAAAAGCAGGTCTGATTTCTCTGGTTCTGTACTTACCCACACTCCCATAACATCTGAAAACACAAGGAACAGTATCTGGTAACTAGTAGGAACACATGGCTGCTTGTCTTTCTCCCTCTGAGTCCAGTGCAGATCTTAGAACCCAGGTGGGTTACTGAATGAGCACCCATCTTAGAACTCCTACAGGATCGGCACTAGTAAGGTACTACTGTCAGGCAACAATGGATTCCTAGCGAGAAATACTAGTTCACAAACCAACTTTTTAAACCACCCTTCTGTGAACAAGATCTCTGTAAATCAGATGTTGCGTTAATGTACTCTATGAGGTTACATGATACATTTTGAGGAAAGAGCATACACTCTCACAGAGTCAGGCTTCAAGGAGCCTTATGAAGTTAACTTATTTTCTGAGACACTCCCTGGTAATGGAGGCCTCTCACCCCTTGCCACCCTGTCCATACAGAATTTAGTAGCTCAGGTCATAAAGAATTTAGTAGCTCAGAGTCAAAACTCCGGACTTGGGCAGTCTACACTGATTGCAATTTTACTTAACCTAAGCCTTACTCTCTTCTGTGGAACACCACTAGTTAGTTATCTCTTACAGTCACTCTGAGGACTGAGGAAGCCACACAAAGTTGC
>LOEQ01000063.1:870354-884512 GCA_001685075.1 Bramus lutescens
CTCCATGGCTAACTACTGTGGCTAGCCCTGCAGCACTCTGATCTTCAGGCAAGCTTTATTTGTTACAGCACAAACAAAATATCATCACCACAAACAGCACCCAAAGTTGACCTCTGACCTCCAGACATAAGCAAATTCCATATACCTGCCTGCAAAGAGGCTAAGTCGCCAGTATTTGGTTGACTCTTGAGGGACAGAAGTTAGATCTGGGTCCAGACATGGGCACCCAAAGCTGGGCTGACTGACACCTGGCCCCACGCCATCCTTAAATGTGGTTTGCACATGCAGCCAGGAATCTGCAGCCAGGGGCTCTTTTCTCCTCCTGGGAGTTCCTAGCTCCAAAGGCTGAGATTGTTTTGTAGACAAAAATAGGATCACATGCTCTCAAGTTTAAAGGAAGTCCCTAGCTGCGGCCCGCGACCAGTTTGGCTATGCCTCCCATGCCCTCAGCGCTTCTCTTCCCCACTCTGGCTGGCTGCACAGCATGCTGGTGTGCCCTCAAAGGCTCTCGACTGTTCTCGACACTCCAGAGTGGCCGTTGCCTCCACAAACAGGTTTTGCACAAGACAATAAGCAGCCCCCAGAGAGGGGTGCTTATTTATTATTCACTTTCCCACAGTGTTATTGTCCAGCTTTGTCGCACAGATTGTTTACCAGACCTTTTCGCTATTTATGCAGGTCAGAGCTGAAGTCAATCAGTCAGTTTTACCACCTCTCAGGATACTCAAAAGGCTCTTGAAGCTATTTCAGGAGGTCAGGGAGGGCTATAAAAGCAAATAAAGCCTTCTGAGCAGAGGGAGTCCTCTTAGGGGTGGGACAGGTTTTATCTCATGTAACTTTTTATATGAGTTTGTGTGTGTGTGTTCTGTAGGAAGGAACATGTCTGCAGGTGCATGTCTATGAGTATGAAGGTCAAAGGTCAACCCAAGTGTCATTCCTCAGGAGTTACCCATCTTGTTTTCTCAGATGGAATCTCTTTTTTGGCCTGGAGCTCAACCAGTAGGCAAGGCTGGCCAGCTAGTGAGCTGCTCCTGCCTCTACTTCTCCAATGCTGGGACTATAAATGTGTGCCACTATACTCAGCACTTTTATGTAGGTTCTAAGGATCAAACTCAGCTCTGAAGACTGTGTTCACACCTTCCAGTCCTCCTGTAATATTAATAAAGACAGAATCTCACATAGCCAGGACTGGCCTCACACTTGCTATGTAGCTGAGGAGGATGGCCTAGAAGCTTCTGGTCCTTCTGCCTCCTTCTTCCAGTTGCTGGGATTACGGGCACATACAGGCAAGCGCACCTCTTTATACTGCGCTGGGGTTCTGGACTCAGGCCTTTCACTGAATGAAGAAAAGAAATAAAAAGGAAAGGACATGACTGCTCCTAGGTTCTGTGTAGAAGAAAGTTTATTATAGATATGTGGGAGAGAAAGACAAGAAGATCAACTGAGTAAATTGGGAACGTGGGGGTCACAGGAAAGGGTAGAAGGGGAGGGGAGAAGAAAAAAATGTATAGCACAATAAAAACAATTAAAAAAAAAGTATGTGGGAGAGACAGGGACATCTAGGAGAGTCCAGAGCAGACATGACCAGGCTGAGAGAAGGGGAGGGGGAGGGGAGAGGGAAGAAAGAGGAGTGGAGGGGAAGAAGGGGAGAAAGGGAAATCAGGCGCAGCAACCAAGAGGCCCAAAGAGAGTAGATGGAAAGACCAGGTGACCAAAATGGCTCCGTTTATATAGGGAAGGGCAGCTAGGGGAAGGACAGCCCAACCCCTGGGCTGGAGAAGCTTAGGGTAGGGGTCAGGGTATGCTAGCCAGGAGGACACTCTAACAAGTAGGGTCTGAGGGATGAGTAGAGCCTGGCAGCCAGGTCTACTTTGACCTGTTAAGTAGGCACCTCTGGTGTGGGAACTCCTTCTGTCTATGTGTTGCTTTTATTGGTTAATAAATAAAGAAACTGCTTTGAGCTTATAGCAGGGCAGAACAGAGCTAGGTGGGGGAAACTAAACTGAATGCTTGGAGAAAAAAGACAGAGTCAAGGAGTCGCCATGTAGCCATCCACCAAGGGCAGAGGAGCCAGAACCTTGCCAGTAAGTCACAGTCATGTGGCGATACACAGATTAATAGAAATGGGTTAGATAAAGATGTAAGAGCTAGCCAATAAGAAGCTAGAGCTAATAGACCAAGCAGTGATTTAATTAATATATTTTCTGTGTGGTTATTTGGGGGCTCAGCAGCCGGGAACAAACAAGCTGCCTCCCACAACACACCTCAGCTGTTTGTCCAGGATTTGAAACCTACTACCAGGCAGGCAGTCTACCAGCTGGATGACAGCTGCCACCCTGCAGTGTTGAGTTCTCCCTCCAGGCATCTTTGTCCACTCAGTTATACACTACACTCCGAAGACAAAAGATCTGTTGGTCCTCTGCTGGATCCCTAACACATGATTAGCCCAGAGTAGCAGCTGAAATAATGCTTGTTGAATGAATGAAGGACAGGACACAATAAGTGATATTAGGATCAGTAAGCAGTAATGGGACACTGTAGCCAGCATTGAACTGTAGGGCTCCTCACAACTCAGACATGATGACCTACCTAGAGAGAGAAAGTTAAGGCCTGAGGGCATAGATTTCCCCCCTGAGATCAGACAATCATTGTACTGCCGGAAGATTTGGAAAATCTTTTGGGATTCCAAGGAGGAGAGCTAGATCTAGACTAGAGAGGGCTTAGAACTGAATAGTAGTTTTAGGATTTGGTTAAGTAATGTCCTAGCAAAGCATGTTGGTATATGCCTGTAACCCTAGCGCTTGGGAAGCTGAGGCAGGAAGATTCTGAGCTCTAGGCTAGCCTGGGCTACAAATGAGACCCTGTCTCAAAAACAAAACAGCAAAAATTCAGAACGAATGGACGAATATCTTACAAGTGTTGACTGAGGTTTCTGTCCTGCC
Source organism: Bramus lutescens (assembly GCA_001685075.1). Taxonomy (NCBI): domain Eukaryota; kingdom Metazoa; phylum Chordata; class Mammalia; order Rodentia; family Cricetidae; genus Bramus; species Bramus lutescens. The sequence continues at coordinate 873,297 of LOEQ01000063.1, forward strand.
CGGTCCCACAGTCGTTCAATCCCAAAGAAACACACAAGAGGCCAACATTAATTATAAACTGGTTGGCCTGTTAGCTCAGGCTTCTTATTAACTGATTCTTACATCTTACATTAATCTATTATTCTTGTCTGTATTAGTCACGTAGCTTGGTACCTTTGTCAGCGAGGGATTCTTATCTTGCTTCCTCTGTGACTGGGTGAGGACTGCAGACTGACCTTTCCTCTTCCCAGAATTCTCCTGTTCTTGTTGCCCCACCTCTAATTCCTGCCTAGTTGCCCCACCTCTACTTCCTACCTGTCTACTGGCCAATCAGCATTTTATTAAAAATAATACAAGTGACAGGGTACAAGACCATTGTCCCACAGAATACAAGGATAAAGGCATATGGGGGTGGGAGACTGGGATTATAGCTCAGGGGTAGAGCACTTTTGGCTAGCATATGTTAAGTATTGATTCTAAGGACTGGCAATGTTTAAATAGGTAAGGGTTTGAGAAGATCTAACTTGCAATGTGGAAAGCCAGTGCTAGCCCATATGGATTCCAGGGTTAGATCCCTAGGGTTGGGGCCCTGAACAGTGCACACTCCCGCATTCTTACAGAGGGCAAGGGAACCCAGAGTTACAGCTCAGCCCTACCAGTGAGCAGAGTTCCCTTATGCCTGCCCTCTGCCACTCTTTAGACCACAGTTGTTTTTCCATGAAGCTTTTCAAGAATGCAGATCTGGAGAATTGACTGACCACTGAGGGAATTTGGCTTGTGTGAGTCACTTCCCCTGGGGTTGGTCCCCGAAGCTGCTCACAGGATCATGCCTCTGGATCTGGAGGTCTAGGCCTTGGATCAAGGTGACTCCATGTGTCATCAACCAAGCTTGGGCCACGACAACAGTGTCCCAAGTGGTCGTGTGATCTGTGCTGACTTGCCATCTCTCACACTGCTGAGCCACTTCTTTCTTGGGGGAAGGGACTGCTAAATTGTGGTAGAATATGCATAAGTAAATCTTGCCAACTTAGCCATTTCACTTGCAGGTAAATGTTAAGGTATACACAGTGTTGTTCAACCACTGCCATCGTCACTGTCCATTTCTAGAAGTTTCACATCATCCCCGACAGAAAACCCTTTTCACTTTCTTTGTTTCTTCTTCCCTTACACTCCAGGAGTTTCCAGTCTCTCTCTCTTTCGTTCTTGCTCTCTCTTCCCCTCTCTCTTTGTTCTCTCTTTCTGCCTAATCAGTGGAGTCATAGTCATAGTCACACATCTTAACATTTGTTGGGGACTGCCCATGGTGTCTTGTACCTTTAATCCTAGTACTCAGAAGCCAGAGACAAGCTGATCTCTCTTGGTTTCAGGGGTAGCCACAATGAAAACACACACACACACACGGCTTATTTTGTATGGTATGTTTTCCAGGTCTGCATCAGACTTCCATTTTGGTCTATTTCTTTCTGGGTGGTTTCGAGCAGGTTCTCTCAGAACACAGGATGGCCTCTAACTTGCTATATAGCTGAAGATGATCTTGGACTGATCCTTCTGCCTTGAACTGATCCTGAGTTCTGAGAGTTGTAGAGGTGTGCCACCATGCTTGGAGTGTTCCTAAGACACAAGGTCTCTTTCCGTAGACCAGGCTGGCCTAGAACTCTCTATGTCAGTCAGGCTGTCCTCAAACTTCTAGCGATCATCTGGACTCAGCCTCCTTCAAGAACTAGGATTACAGGCATATACCATCACACCCAGTCCTATGTTTAATTCTTTTGGGCACATACTTGGAAACAGAATTTCTGGGTCATGATAGGTATTGTATGCTTATAGATAGCCCGAGTGCTAGGATTAAAGGCATGCACCACCACTGCCCAGCAATACCTTGGCTTTTGAATTATTTAACACCACATCAAACTCTAAAAGATGAACAATATTAATCCTCATTTTTATGAAGTACAGAAAATTTTAGTAATTCTCTGAAGGTCACAAAGTAACAAACAGCAAAGCCAGAATTTCATGTCAGGGACTCTGGCTTCAGAGCCCACATTTTAATTTTTTTTAAAGGAAAGGTCTTGGCTAGCCTGATACTTACTATGTAGCTCAGGCTGGCCCTGAACTCATGGCAATCCTCTTGACTCAGCCTCCTGAGTACGGGGATCATAGACATACACTACACTGCACAGCCCCAGAGACCACATTGTTTGACCATTGTGGTAGCACCAAGTAGTCAGATGATGAAGTGAGGAAAAAATTGTGTGTGTGTCATCGACAATAAATTCTACAGTGTTCACAGCTGTTAGCTGGTTTCCAGTCGGGAGTGGGGGAGAGTCCCGAGGGAGGGACACCAGTGAGGTAGAGAATAGACACACAGAGGCATTTAAAGGCACTGGGTAGAGGGTCTACTGAGCGTGGTCAGTTTGGGAAGACCAGATGCAGATGTGTTGTCTCACAAAAGCCCCACCAACCAGACAGGTAATCCCAGTGCTAGAGAATGCTGAGGCAGGAGGATTGAGAGTTCATGGCCAGGCACACCCACACAGTGAGATCCTGCTGAAGGAATGAAGAGGGCTCGAGAGAAGGCTCCATGCACGGAACAGAGTTGTCCCCGAGGCTTCCGACCTTTGTGGCTGGGATAACTATGACAACGTTGACCAAAAGTGGGCTGTGACTTCTTCTAAGTTTGAGGTGACACCGGGACATCCAGGTGGAGACATCCAGGAATCTGTGAGAAAGGGTGATGAGCTAGACAGGTCTGGACTGGTCAAAGGGCAATGGATAGACGTCTTTGGAAGAAAACAAAGAATAGCTTGTTAGAGGGTGGCAGGGTCCCCAGAATCCCCACCCACACTGGGATGATCCAGTGCGTTCTGGTCCTGTGAGCCAGCAGGTCCTCGGCCCTCAGCCAGCAAGAAACCAACAGCTAGTGCTGCCACCCAGGTGGAGGGCCAAGCCCCTGAGGGCCAGACTTAAGATGCAAAAACATCCTTTCAGCTTTGCTTTAAAAGGACCAGGCTGCATATTTTTCATACCGAATATTTTAAAAGATTTATTTATTTATTATGTGTACAGCATTCCTTCCATGTCTCCCTGGACACCAGAAGGGGGCGCCAGGTCTCACTATAGATGGCTGTGAGCCACCATGTGGTTGCTGGGAATTGAACTCAGGATCTCTGGAAGAGCAGTCAGTAATCTTAATCACTGAGCCATCTCTCCAGCCCTCATACTGAACATTTTATAAGGGATGTTGGTGTAAAAGTTTTGTGTCACAGCTGATAGTAGCAAAAAGACCAATCTTAGTACAAAGTGATCCAGGCCGGTGATGCTGAGTCAGGGAGGGGGCATTGGGGAGAAATGGGGTACACGTAGTCTCAATCTGTTCTATTAGTTACTCATTAATCACAGCAGGGCAAATAACAACAGAAGAAGAGATCAGGCATTTTTTGTTGTTTTTGGGACAGGTGTAGCCCTGGCTGTCTTGGGACTTACTCTGTAGACCAGGCTGGCCTTGAACTCATGTAGATTCACCTGCCTCTACCTCCTGAGTACTGGAATTAAAGGCAGGCATGTGCCACCATGCACAGCTGGAATTAGGCATTTTATCTGAGTTAGCACAACTAGCATCTTCTCGCCCAAGCACTAACCAAGGTACACACCCTGCTTACTTCCAAGGTCAGACGGGACTGGGTGTGAACAGGGTGACGTAGTAACAGACCAAAGTAACTTCTCAATTAAAAATACTGTGTCCTTGTAGTGATTTGAAAGAAAATAGCCCCCAAAGGGAGTGGCACTATTAGGAGGTGTGGCCTTGTTGGAGTAGGTGTGTCATTGTGGAAGAGAGCTTTAAGGCCATACTCAAGCCACACCTAGTGAGACAGGCCACTTCCTGTTGCCTGTGAGTCAGGATGTAAGAACTCTCAGCTCCTTCTCCAGCACCATGTTTGCCTGCATGGTGCCTTGCTTCCCACTATAATGATAATGGACTAAGCCTCTGAGCTGTGAGCCAACACAATTAAGTGTTTTCCTATATAAGAGTTGCCATAGGCCGGGCGGCAGTGGCACACATCTTTAGTCCCAGCACTTGGCACACACACACACACTGTTGCCACAGTCATAGTGTTTCTTCACAGCAATAGTAACCCAAAGTCCCCATGTGTGAATCTCTTGAAGGATACGTTGTCACTTCTTGAATAGTCCAGTCAAATAATGGAATCCAGCTGGGCATGGAGTTCACACCTGTAATCCCAACAAGAGAGAGGCAGAGGCAGAGGCAGGAGGATTCGCTGTAGGTTCCAGGCTAGACAGGGCTGTACAGCAGGACCCTGTCTCAAAACCAAAACCAAACAAAAGGACCAGTAGGCTGGCTCAGTGGGTAAAGGGGCTTGGGGCCCAGCCTGACGACCTAAGTTCAGTTCCTGGAACTCACATGGAAGAAGGAAGGAGAGGAGCAACTCTTGTAAACTGCTCCAGATCTCCACAGGCACACAATGGCGTGCACACAGAAAGAATTTTGTTTGTTTTTTCAAGACAGGGTTTCTCTGTGTAACAGTCCTGGCTGTCCTGGAACTTGCTTTGTAGACCAGGTTGAACTCACAGATCCGCCTGCCTCTGCCTCCCAAGTGCTGGAATTAAAGATGTGCTCTGCTACCACCCAGTTTAGAAAGAATTTTTTTAATTGATAAAAGCAATATCAACAGGAAGAATGAGCCAGAGATTACGCGCCTGTAATCCCAACACTTGGGAAGTGAGGGCAAGTAAGGAGTGAGCTCAGGATTACACTCGAGAAAACAAAACAAAACAAAAGAACGGAAGCCCTGAGTTCTGTTCTCAGCACCCACGGCACCCACATTCACATTCAACAGTTCACAACTGTCTGTAGCCTCTAGCTCCAGGAGACCTCATCCCTTCTTCAGGCCTCCTTGGGTACCCAAATATAGGTGAGCTTACACACACATATACATAAATAATTAAAATAAGATTAGAATATAATATAATTAGAATATAATCATCAGAAAACACCATACATATTCAAACTGGGGACATTCTTCAAAACAACCGGAGCCAGGCCGTGGCAGTGCAGGCCTTTAATCACAGCATCCAGCACTCAGGAAGGCAGAGGTAGGAGAATCTCTGTGAGTCCAAAATCAGTCTGACCTACAGAGCGAGTTCCAGGACAGCCAGAGATACACAGAGAAACCCTGTCTCAAGAAAACAAAACAAACAAAAGTCTCATCTGAATCCTGTTCTGGTACAAGCTGTCATTTACCTCTGGGAAGCCAAGTTCCTTTGTTCCAAGGCAAAACTACTAAAATTGATGTTGCTGATGAGCAAACATGAAGGAGCAGTTTATTGGGACAGAGGAGGCAATAGATATTCCTGTCCTGGCTCCACAGAATAAAAACTGCCTTCAGGAGACGGAGGAAAGGGGCGGAAGAACCTGGGCAGAAGGAAGGAAAACTGATTGGGGTAGGTGTCCCCTTCCTCTCCGGATCCTTGATCTTAGTTCAGTGGACAGATATTCCAGTGTTTTGACATTATGATACGACATTGCCATCTGCAAAGTTCATGAATCAGAAAACTGAGTTGCAATTTTTTTTTAAATCTCTTCATGTTTTAAGTAATTGTATGATTCTATGTTGGGTCTCATTCATAGCTATCTTGCAGTACTTGAGACCCTTGGCTGTGGATTGGACGTGTCTTGTAGTGTAAGGGTCAGAAGCTAGCCCAACTAGCCGGGCAGTGGTGGCGCACGCCTTTAATCCCAGCACTCTGTGAGTTCAAGGCCAGCCTGGTCTACAGAGTGAGTTCCAGGATAGTCAGAGCTATTCCACAGAGAAACCTTGTCTCAAAAAAACCAAACAAACAAAGAGCTAGCCCAGCTGCTCATAGTGCTTTTGAGGCAATGGACAAGCTTGGCACTAAATTGCATAGAGAGTTATCCCCATATAGACAAGGAGCATTGCTTCTTGGATCCTCTGGAAACACGGCGGCTTTGACTACCCCCAGTGGCTTAGGGGTGTGCAAGGTCAGCCGGTAGGAACTAAAAGAAGAGCAAGGGAGGCCCGTATATGTTGCTCTGTGATGACCAGCCCTGACAGACTGGTCTATCTGAGAACACATGGAAAACATTTGGGATTCTCCACAGTATTCAAGGGCTGGGACTAGATAGGCATGGTGGCTCTTATTTGTAATCTTAGCATTTCTAATGCTGAGGAGGAGGATCAGGAGTTTGAAGCCAACCTGGGCTACATAGTGAAACCTTGTCTCGACAAACAAACAATTGTAGAACATTCCCACCCTCTAATGGCACTAAATTCCTGCTTGGGTAGATTTCAAAAAGGCTTGTCTTTCTTGCCTTGAATTGATGTCTGTTCAGCAGTTATTGACAGTTCTGACATTTGTAACAACCAGCAGTCTCTTCTGCTTGCTGCTAGTTCAGGGGTTCAAAGATGGGGCCCAGTCCCAGGAGATTGGAGTTCCTGATCCCAGTGAAAAGGACATCTGCCTGCATCACCTCCTGGTCCATGGCTTGCTTCTCAGCCTGATTTCTGGTGACTTTTTCCTCTCTTTATTTTTTTTCAAGGCAGGCAAAGAGACACATCGGGACCGACAGGGCCTTGAGTGAGACATCTGGTCCCTGGACTCAAACTCACAGAGACCTACCTGCCTCTGCCTCCTGAGTGCTGGGATTAAAAGCACGCACCACCACTGCCTGGCTTCTCGGAGCTTTCTTCCTGGGGCCTTTGTTTTCCACACCACTGGTCTTCTGCCCTTGACCTAGTCTTTCACAAAGCTTTTGATTTTGAGAGGACAGTGTGGTGGCTAATCTTGCTTATCAACTTGACACACCTGGGAGGAAGAACTCTCAATTGAGGAAGTGACTCCATAGGACTTGCCTGCGGGAGCATCTGTGGAGTGGAGGTATTTTCTTGATTGCTAATTGATGGAGGAGGGCCCAGCCCACTGTGAATGGTGCCATCCCCGGCAGGTGGGATTAAGTTGTACAATAAAAGCAGCCGAGCAAGCCAGGGAGAGCAACCCAGTCAGCAGTGTTCCTCCACAGTCTTTCTTTGCTTCAGTTCCTGCCCCAAGCTCCTTCCTGATTTCCCTCAGTGATGGAGTTGTAAGATGAAATAAATCCTTTCTTCCCCCAAGTTGCTTTCAGTCAGAATGGCTCGTCACAGAAATATATGTCAAAAGGAACTAGGTGAAAGATGGGTCTGCGACCCTTATTGTGTTTCAGGGATTGAACAGAACTCTTGATCACGTTTTGATCACATTGTCTCTGGGTGCTGGGATTGCAAGTGTGGACCACCACACCCTGCCAGTCCCAGTTTTAAATTGTCATATTGTCTTCATGTACACAGTTGCGCTTGTACTCAGTGCCCTGATTTTCTTGTCAGGTTGTATAGTGATAAAAGTCTCCTTGAGGTACAGGTTCCAGGTTCTGTCCTGGGGAGTTCCACCCAGAGCCCTGCCCTGTGGTGTATACTGAGGCTGGCACCTCTCTTGACAGACACCTGCTATGGGAGTCTAGCTGCTCCCCGCCAACCATCACAACATTCTGTGTGAAGCCATCTGAGAGGCCAGGGTTGGGAGGCACCCCAGGTTGGCAGTGTAGCCGGAAAGCCAGTCATTATGACTCTGAGGTCATCTTTTCAGTCAGCAAGGCCAGAACTAGGTCTCCCTCCCACCTCTCCCTCCCCCCCAGGGAACAGTCTGTTGTCAGGCTCACTTCAGGACAAAGTAGAAAGCATGAGGGTCTGTGGGTGGCCACAGGAGGGCTGGGGCTTGGATGGCAGAGGGTGTCACTACCTCCTTTAATGATGTGGGAGCCACAGGGAGGGAAGGATACCAGGGATGGCAGTATTCACTTCAGGGCTGGCTCTTGGCACTCCTGGGGAGCAGAGAGCTCATTCCTGTAGGATGACTCCCTTAAAACACTGTTTCTGTCCAGCATGATGGTACACATCTGTAGTCTCGGCACTTGCAAAGTAGAGGCAGGAGGATCGAGAGTTTAAAACCATCCTGAGCTACAAGAGAATCTGTCTCAAAATTAAAAACGCAAAGCAGGATGTGGTGGCACAGGCCTTTAACCCCAGCACTCAGGAGGTGTAGCCGGCAGAGTATCTGTGAGCTTGAGTCTAGCCTGGTCTACGCAGCAAGTTGCAGGCCAGCCAAGGTTACATAGTGAGACCCCGCAAAAACAAAGTCAAAAACAAACAAACAAACAAAAAATTCAAACAACAACAAACAGGGTTGAGCTGGATGGTGGTGGCGCACGCCTTTAATCCCAGCACTTGGAAGGCAGAGATGGGTGGATCTCTGTGAGTTTGAAGTCAGCCTGGTCTACAAGAGCTAGTTCCAGGCTTCAAAGCTACAGAGAAACCCTGTCTCGAAAACAAACAAACAAACAAACAAAAAAACAAAAACAGTGATGGTCAGACAGCTCCTGCCGTGAAAGAAAGCCTGCAAACCTGAATCTGAATCTGGGGACCCACCTAAGTGGACAGAGTCAACCCCAACGCTGTTCTCTGATCCCCACACTTATACTAGGATAGACCCCTCCAACACATACACTAAAAAGACAAGTTTGTTTGGTCTTTTTTTAATTAAAAATCAGGGACTGGAAAGATGACTTAGTAGTTAAGAACAAGTATAACTCTTCCAGAAGACCTGAGTTCAATTCCTAGCACCCTGTCACTCTGCCTGTGACTTCTGCTCCAGGAGACCCATGGCCTCCTCAGGTACCCACATATGGAACACACACACCTTAGAAATAAAAACAGAAGGAAAACAAACAACATCCACATTGTCTCCCATGTGTCTTGTCCTCCCCAACTCATAGACTCCTTTTGGCTTATTATTATTATTATTATTATTATTATTATTATTATTATTATTATTAAATGTGTAGCCCAGGCTGGCCTCAAACTCGTGATTCTCCTGCCTCTGCCTCCTTCAGCAAATCCTACCGGTGTGTGCCACCACAACCGGCTGGCTTATTTTCTAAGCAGAATCTCATGTAGCCCATGCCTGCCTTAAACTCACTGTTTAGCCAAAGCTGACCTTGAACTCCTGATCTCCCAGCCTCTGCCTCCAGAAGTCTGGGGTTATAGTTTCCCATTTTGGTTTTCCAAGGTTTTCCTTGCCAACAGCATGCAGATAAGTCCTGCCATGGAAATCCCCTCAGGTTTAAACATTGTCCTTCCAGACTCACAGAGGGTGCCCCCATCATTGTTTGTTTGTCAAGACAGGGTTTCTTTGTAGCTTTGGAGCCTGTCCTGGAACTTGCTCTGTAGATCGGGCTGGCCTTGAACTCACAGAGATCCTCCTGCCTCTGCCTCCCAAGTGCTGCGATTAAAAGCATGCACCACCACTGCCCAGCTCATTCTCAGTTTTAATGCCTTTTGAAAAAGTATTTTCTAACCCTATTGTGATTTTAAGGCTGATTTTTGAATCAGTACCCATATCTGTCCTCATTTTACTTTGGAAAACCCCTCGGCTAAGCTTATGGGAACTGAGCCCAGATCACAGCTGACCATACAGAGTTCGGCAAGAGAGTCTGGGCCCCTGGAGGGCCAGTGAGGTTCAGGGAGTAGATAGGTGGTGTGGAGGGTGTGGTAGGAGGAAGAAGCATTGCCTTGTTCATTCTCTGCCTTTCAGTTTTCTCTGTGAAGTGATTTCCCAGAGGCTCTGGGCCCTGAGCTCCTGTGAGGACCTCATAGTGGGCCCTGGGCCTTTTAGCTCTCATCAGGCCCCTTTCAGGCTCTTTGCTAAATTGGACGTTTCATCTGCAGTGCTAATCTGCCTCCACTGACTTTCTGAGGGGAAAACATGTAGGAAGTACTGTCACCAAGAAGGCTGAACACACCCAGAAAGGTGCTCTAGACTCCCTGTGGCCTGCTGGTCCAGCTCCAGGCTCAGGTGGCCTCAGGATATATGACTCAGGTAAGCTGTGCTGGTCAAACAAGCAGTATCCAGAGCTCAGCGGGATGAGCCTATAATTAGTCCTCTTGTTGTCAAACCACCATCTCCTAAGGGTGGCCGGCCTTGCTGGGCCCCTAGCCAGGCCTGGAGGAGGCTGGCAAGAATGTGCTTATCTCAGTTTGTGCTTTGTTGCCCAAGGTGCTTCCTGACGCTTCTATAGCTGGGCATGGAGCTGAACCACTGGCACCTGTGCTGACGGTGGAGCGCTGCCAGGCTAAAAGGACTCGGTGGAGAGCAAGGATGAACAAGGAGGAAATTGTGGAATGCTTTTCCTGAGCCCAACACCCATCTCTTTTCTTAGCAGAACTGGAAGCCTGGACAGACTGGAGACATTTGACTGGGGAGATGACTGACCTCAGCCAACATGGTGACCAGGTGTTTAGATAAGGATTGCTTAGCAACCCGTAACACACATTAGCTCCCTGAATTCTCCAGCACCTCTGGGACATTGCCACTAACTACTATTGTCCTTTTACGTATAAAGAAACAGAGGCTCTGAGGGGCCCGGCTCAGAAGCACAGACTCATGACAAGTATTTCCAGGTTTTGAGTCCAGATGGCCAAATCTAGAATGACTCCAGGCTGGCTTGGCCACAACCTCTGTGTGATCTTGGCTGTCTCTTCCCACTCTGGCCTTCAAATTTCTCAGCATGAAATGCCAGGGAATTAGGCCATAGTCTTTGCAAGTCTTTCTCTAGTTCCCTGGCTCTACAGGTACAGAGCCGGTGCTGCATGGAGGTTCCCCACCCCCCTTCTCCACCCCTGGACAGCCCTGTTTACTTCTGATGGTCAGGAGCAATTTCAGAGGCATCCGACCAGGTGTCAATGGACTCACAACCTGGTACGGCTGACTAATGGGGCAAAGCTGCTTCCCCACTCCATTCCTCAGTTTCCCCCACTCGATCAAGGGGCAGTAATGACCTCTTTGCGACCAGGGCAGCCATGAATCAGAGTTAATGAGCATTAGTCACGAGTTTTGGAATTCTCACAAGCAAAGGGTCATCTACCGGCCCCGAGCTGCACAGGGGTGGCCGTGACGCACTGCTCCAGCCTGCTCCAGCCCGTGCCCATGTCCTCCAGGTTTTGTTACTGGTTTACCTTTGTGGGTTGGCCTTGGGGTGACTCAGCCCAAGTATTGATGACACCTTGGGAGGATTGGCTTTGGTGCTGCCGTGTGCCAATGGCTTATTTCCTCTTTTTTTTTTTTAAAAATATTTATTTATTATGTATACAATATTGTGTCTGTGTGTATGC
>LOEQ01000063.1:973242-988007 GCA_001685075.1 Bramus lutescens
GGACCTTTGGAAGAACAGGCAATGCTCTTAACCACTGAGCCATCTCTCCAGCCTTGAGCAGAGAGTTTTTAACATGGATAACTGAGTTATGTGGTACAAGTGGAAAAAAACACACGAGAAATAAGAAATGGGGCTTAGGGGCTAGAGAGATGCTCAGTAGTTAAGAGCTCACACTTCTCTTCCAGGAGACCTGAGTTCTGTTTCCAACATCAGGAATTCACAACCTCTTGTAACTCCAGCTCGCATTGTGAGTTTCTCTGTGGGTCTTTGAGGCACACATATGTGGTATATACACATACTCATACAAGAATGATAAAAAGAATAGATCATCGAAACCTCACACCTGCCCATCTGAGTCATTGTCACGTCCCTTCTCCTTTCTGACTTTCTCTGACTTCTCATCAGGAAGGGTTGGAGGGCTAGCTGTTGTTCTCTTGAATAATGGAATTCCTGTATTTATGTGTTCGACAGGTTTTCCTGCAGCCCGAAGATGTCACAGTTGTGTTCAAATAAAAAATGGTATGGAGTCTAAATAAAATTTTGATTCATTTCTGTAATCTTACCTGCTGAGAATGACTGATTTCCTGGTTAGCTCCTCTAAAGGGGTGCATAATTTTGGACCTCACTGAATTCTTGTAATTTAAACTTATAGGGAACTCTAGAGAGTTGTGTCTCTTCGCAGTTTTCAAAATGTAAACCAGTTCTGTGTCTGGGCTCCCTCTGTTAAAAGAACTCTGAAGTAGATGGTAAATAAGCTTTTATTGTACTACTGGCTCTTTCAGTGTGATTTATGGTTCTAGCACTGTGAGTGCTTGCATAGTAAGACCTCAGTGCACGTTGGGCTAAGATTGTAATAACTTCTCCAGACTATTATAGCATAAAGTTTATTCTGTTCCTCTATCTGATGTCAGAATTCACAGTTCATTCCTTGGTCCTCCTATAGCAAAGTCCTTGTATGATTTCAGAAAGTAGCAGCTACTTTAAGCATGGTAACAACTCTTCTTTAGCAAATATTCCTGGATTTTAATGTACAGCACATTTTATAGTTTTTATAGTTGATATACCTCCTTGAGCACCCTTACTCTCCTCCCCACCTCTGGGAAGGGGTATATGCAGAAACTGATAGCCTATATCCTTTTGCATCCCAGTTCAGATTTAAGTAGTACTTACCTGCCATTTTATGTATATGCAGGGCCTTTTAAAAATTATGCTTCTGCTTTTTGGGTAAGATTTATAGGTAGTGACACTGTTCTGCTTTGCCTCTGAGAATGAAGCTGTGCTTTAAAGTTTCTCTTGACTCCTAACCAAAAAAGTTTCTGGTATATTTTATAGTTTAATTAAGTATTGACCTAAACTTGTCCAGACTTGAATTAGCTATTTATTCATTTGCTTTCTGGAAGCCATGCATCATACAGTGGGAACTTCTGGGCCTTTAAAAGGTGACATGGCCCTTGTTACAAGTAGATCATTAGTTAAAATTAACCCACCCAGAGCTATGCAGATCAAATGAGTTGGGGGTTTTTTTGTTTGTTTGTTTTTTGTTTTTGAGGAAGGCCCTATTTTGTGGCCCCAGATTGCATATTGCAGTGAGCATTTCTCCTAGGTGAGATTTTCTATGGGGAGGATATTTGTCACTAGGAATTTTAAAAAAGCATACATTTTCCAAGATGTTATTAAAAAGAAGAGTTTGAAAACCTGGGTTGTAGCTGTGTTTTTTTTTGATTAGTGTTTCTTGCCTAGTGGGATTTTTAGCTTCTCTAGGAAATGGGGATGGGATGCAGTAGCTAGCCTTCCCCTCCCGGGGCATCCTCCTGGGGCTGCATAGCCACTCTCCTCCAGAGTGTGAGCTTTCTCCAGACCTCATTTCCAGCCTCCTGTTCATTCACTTTCTGTGCCTGGAACCTAGAAATATTTAAATTTGAGAGCCCTGACATGAGCCTCCTTAGAGGCCGCCATCCTTAGTCCCAGTGCAATCTGTTGAGGTGTGGCCCACCTGTCAGCCAACCATATGTTCTCCCGTAAGACATACTGTAGCCTTCATTTCCTTTGTGTGCTATTGCCTTTCTCCTTTCTCGACAGATGTTTTCATTTGTGGGGGCTATAATGGAGAAGTGATCCTGGGAGACATCTGGAAGCTGAATCTGCAGACTTTTCAGTGGGTGAAGCTCCCTGCTACCATGCCAGAGCCTGTTTACTTTCACTGTGCAGCTGTCACACCCGTGAGTTTTGTTTTAAGTCATTCGTAGATGGTAAGGAGTACTAGCAAGGAGAAAAAATGCTGATACGTGCAAATTTTAGGCTAAGAAAAGGAGAGAAAAGTACTGTCACAACCAAGTTTAAAAGAGCACTGAAAATGTAAAGGAAATTTAGTATGTGGTATTTGAGGTCCTGACAGTCAATTCTTAGGTGTTTCCTAAGAAGGCAGAATAATGTGATTATTTAGTACCATATTATCGAAGATACTGTAAGTACCTTTATTTTCATCTTTGTATTACCCAGCATTTGATAGTCTGGATACTCAAATACTCTAAATTTAATTGTTAATAAAAAGTTGTTTGTAGTTTAAATTAACACACACACACACACACACACACAAAGCCAGGGGGTGATGGCACACGTTTTTAATCCCAGTACTCAGTAGGCAGAGGCAGGCGAATCTCTGTGAGTTTGAGGCTAGCCTGATCTCCAAACGAGTTTCAAGACAGTTAGGGCTGCACAGAGAAACCCTGTCTCAAAAAAANAAAAAAACAAATGAAAACCAAAACACAATATAAATGAATTAAAAAACAAAACCAAACCATAGAACTGGACATGGTAATTCCACCATTCAGGAAGCAGATCATTTGAGCTTAAAGAGTTTGATCCCAGCTATTTTCTTTAAGAACACTCACTGGAGAAGCACCTCTGCATGGGGTCGGGTCAGTGGGAGGTTCTGTGTCTTGGTGCTGGCTGTTGAGCCCGGGCTGGGGCCGGGCAGTTATACAAGTGGTGTACATGATTGCACGTCCAGCCCGAGGGACTGTTCTGTTTTGTCTCACCTTCATTCAGGGTGTGCTGCTCCTGCACTCTGCTGACATCTCCACCTTGGTAGCTCTTTCTCCTCTATTTGAATTTGTCGTCTTCTAACTGTCGTTTGTTCATAGGCTGGTTGCATGTACATTCATGGAGGAGTCGTGAACATCCATGAAAACAAACGGACTGGGTCATTGTTTAAGATCTGGCTGGTGGTACCTAGCCTGCTGGAACTGGCATGGGAGAAGCTGCTTGCGGCCTTCCCCAACCTAGCAAACCTCTCCCGAACACAGCTTCTGCACCTGGGACTAACACAGGAACTCATCGAGCGCTTGAAATGAGGATTTCCGGCCTGTTCATTGATACTTGGAAATGTTAATTTAAAGAGACTCCTTTATTTATGGGCAGTGGAGTGTGCTACAAAGAGGATTGGTTACCCTGATCAAGGCCTTATTCAGAAAATACATCAGATGCCTTTCTGTGAATGGGTTTAAGTTTATGGACATCTCACTCTCATGTGCTTTCTTCTTTGCTCCCCTCCCTCCTTCCCCAGTATGCACCCCTACATGCATCCCTCTCTCTTGATGGAGCCATGGGAATATCTAAAGTACCTTAACGAGGTTAGGAATCAAGAGAGAGAAATTGGTTTTTGTTGCTGTTTTTTTTTTAATTTTATTTTTATTTCAAAGAAATTCTAAACATATTGACCGTGTCAGCTAATACCACAGATTAAAGCATTATCATCAACAAACACCAAGTTTAAAAAGCCAGCAACCAACAATGGTCTGAGAGATAGAAAAAGAAGATTGACCTGGAACATCTTGCAGGTTGTTCTTAAATTTGGATATTGAATTAGTGTTTCTGAGATGTGTCTGAGTGGCTGGACTCAGGCAGCAGTGATTGATGACTTGGCACAAAGATATCTAATCTTGATGAAAAGAGACAGTTCAGCAGTATTTGAATAGTGAGCCCCTCAACCTTGTGATGCCCCCGTGGTTAGCAGCGGCCTGCTGAGATTTAGCGCTGTCTGTCACTGTTGTTTTCTGTTGTTGTCTTTCAAATTAAATGTATGGTGTCAAGTTCTTTCCAGGCAGTTTTGAACTTCCCCTGCACTTATTAATGGCTTTAAATATGTCTTTAGCTTCTTCATGGGGAATTGTCTGAGTGCGTGGTGTAAATGTCAAAGGACAGTAGAGTAGAGCACCCGCTCCCTTCAGACTCTTAGCTTAGCTTCTGCTTGGGACGATGGGCTTTGACTATCACAGCAGCTGTTTCCTTTTCAGAACTCGTTTCTTTGTAGTCTCTGGACCTTATTCCTGCATTTTCTCAGGCAGTTGGTTCTGGATTCCCTCCTGAGCTTGGTGCCTCTTTTGCTGTCTGCTTCAGTATACACGATGCTGTAATTGCCTAGTAACTGGATAAAAGGTCTTAAGGAAGAGGCGCAGCTTACCCTTCCTCTAGAAGCAAGTGCCATTTGAAAACCAGCAGGAGGAAGGAATGAGACAGGGTCATTTGCTTTTGTGTGTGTCTAAGAGATTTTAGCTCTGGTCTGTTTTGTTTTCTTAACTCTAAGAAGAAAAGAGACTTAAGTTTTACTCATTTCATCCTCAGACTGCTAGAAGAGTTGAGGGAGTCACTTGTGTGTAACTCATAGGTGTAGGCAATGCTGGAAGCCTGCAGGAGGGCGAACCACACCCTCCTGCAGGCCCCTTAAGGAGGAGACATGTGCAGGAGATTTTGAACACATTTTTCCTTTAAGTGCCTCTTTTTCACCTAGCTTTAACATTATTCTTTTTCTTTTAGCCCAGAAGAGATCTCTGTAGCTTGTGTGGATTTAAAGTCACCTTTGAGTCACAATTAAAAAGTTCTGCCCAGTGTGCAGTTCTAGGTCTTTGACTTCTCCTTGCATCAGGCCTTACACTCCATCCATGTGGGTTCTTATTGGAGCCTTTGCCCACCATCTGTAAGAAGCACTTATCTGTGAGTTTGAGTCATTTCTAAGGAGGAAGGAAATGGAGCTGCTCTTCTAGGATTCCCATCCCCCAAATCTCGCCATTCCCTGTTGGTGTGGCTTTGGCTTCTTACCAGCAGAGGCGCCCTCTCCAGAGGAAGTAAGCCTGAGCCACTTTGTGAGTTCAAAACTGTGTGACTCCAGGCCAGGTCTCTGGACCATGACAGAACTACATCCCAAGCTAATAAGCCATGTTTTCCAGGGTGACAGAAGGATTTTTGTCATTGGTTTTATATAGGGACCAGAGACTGAGTTCAGCCTCTGTGCTTTGACTCCCATGGTCCTTGGAATACAAGAAGGCCTCTGGTTCTGTTACACCAGAAAGTTATGAAGAGGGGTCCGATTCAAGCCTTCTGTAGGCAGTCTTCTTAGAGATAGATGTTAGAGGCCTGACATGAACGACCATGTGTATCTTCTAAGTACATGTCTGGTCTAGAGTGTCTAGAACACTAGTGAAAGTGCGGGGCAGCTGGGAGTGCTCTAAGATGCTCATGCGCACATGTTCTGGATGCCAAACTGTAGGTAAGGACTCAGAGGAAGGTGACTGGGTGTCCTCTGACGGTCACCAGCATTTTAGTTTCTCTATAACCAGCACTTACTTGGATTCCCAACGGCATCACCTGAGTGGGAAAGGTAACGATGCCTGCTGCTCCTCTGCCACTTTTGAGGTATGCCCTGCCATCTTCTTGCAGACCCGGAAATGGAAGTGCAATATGTAGAAACATGGTCTGCACAGACTGTGTAGATGCGATGACTATAAAGTAGCTACACTACTTTCTGTACCTGTCCTGGGCACATCAGTTTATTCCTTTGGAGTAAAATTGTACCAAGGATTTTCAGTGTGATCATAAGCCAACTTCTTGGTAAAGCTGGATATTTTCCAAGTTCATGTTTTCTTATTCTAGTTCATAAAAAAATTACTGTTCCTTGGTTTGTAAGAGTTGAGATTTTTTTTTCCATTCCTGTTTGTACTCTCTCCTATATGCACGTCTTGCCCAGAAATAAGGAAGTTCACTTGAGAGGGTTGCCCAAGTGAAGAATTAAAACCTAACACTAGTACACTTCTCCTACATGTACACTAATTTATCTGAGAATGTAATACCTTATTAAATGATGCTTCCATCACGATAAGGTATTTTCCACTTCACAGAAAAACTGCAAACCAGTATGTAATAGATTAAACTTTCCCTGCTTTTCAGGGCAGACGAACCCTTTCCACTGGCAGCAGTCCTCTTTCAGGGCCTAATGACTTGATATAAAAGCTTGCTTTATAGCATTCATGTCCAGCACAGAGCTAGATTTAAAAACTATATATATAATGAAAATATTAACATTTCTAGATTAAAAAGTATAACAGTGACCTTTGGTTATCCACAGTAGCAAGATGAAAGCACAGACAGTGAAATCCATGGATAATCAGTGTTTCAACTTTCCTGTTAACAGTTTTTTTTTTTTTGAGACAGGGTTTCTCTGTAGCTTTGTTACTGTCCTGAACTCGCTCTGTAGACCAGGCTGGTCTTGAACTCACAGAGATCCGCCTGCCTCTGCCTCCCCAGTGCTGGGATTAAAGGCGTGTGCCACCCACTGCCCGGCTAAACAATTGATTTACTTACATATCTTTCCCCTTCCTGTTCCTCTCCCACAGACATTACCTTTTCAAGGGACTAGTAGTTAGGAAAGGAAAAGAAGTTCAGAGAGGGGCTAGCAATCAGCTACCACACCAGTGGCCCCATTAGCTTTAGAGGTGTTGAACACTGACAGGAAGTCGCAGTGGTCACCTGAGGTGAGATGGTGCCCTTGAGCAGGGTCTGCTGCTGAGTTCTGTACTGCCTCCTGACCAGAGAACTCTTCGATCCTGTGGGAAGAAAAGGCTGCGTCTCACAGAAACAGGAAACCCCATCATTTGAACACATCTCTTTAACTTGACAAAGTTTGCTTTTCCATTTCTTCCTTTGGGGTCACCTTCTCCAGTCTGATAGCCTGGTGTACAGGAAGGGCACACTGTCCTCTTGGACTGTGTTGGGTTTTGTCTTTTCTAGAATCAGCCTGGTTTTCTGTGGTCTTAGTGATACTTACAGTGACCCTCCCACCAACACTCTGATGTAGCACAAAAATCCATTTTCCCTTCTGTTCTTTCTTGTGTTCTGGTGTTGGCTTCAGGGTGAGTGAGGGTTTATTGTCATAGCCCTGCATTTCAAGAACTGGTTACCATAGGTGTAAATTCCATTGGTTCCCAGGTCCCTTGGAACTCTGGAAGCACTGGCAAGGCCCAAAGCAGGCTCGGTGGGGTTTAGGAACCTCCATGTGTAGTCACCCTTCAAACTTGGTGAGATTTGGAAGAAAAAATCTTCCCCTGTCTAGTGTCATAAACAGAAGTTCTGAGCTGTGCTTCAAAGGTAGTGCCATCTTGGTGTGCTTCCCACGTCGTTAATTTGTTTAAACTTTGAGAAGTTTTTTAAAGGCCCCACTTAGTCTGCACAGGCTGAGTCAGGCAGTTTGCAGAGAAAAGGCCAATTTCACTATGTAGTCGCTGTCTACTAGTTACACGTCAGGAATAGGCAGAGGCAGCAGAAAGCACGCTGACCGGTGCACAGGGCTCAGGGAGAGTGCAGGCATCTCCCTGGAGAGACTGGAAGGACAGGCTGGAGAGAGGACGGCCTTCCATCGCAGCTGCTCTGAGACTGGGCCAGGCTTGGCTCTTCCTGCAGGCTGCGAGGCCATACACAGTGCTTGCCTTATTTTAAAGCTATTTGCTACAGTCCTGTTAAATAGTGTGGATGTCCTTTTGCAGTCTGGTGTGCATGCCATGTGATCAGGACAGCTTTTCCACCTCCCCTGTTTTCCTACAAGCAAGTAAATCTCCCCTGAAATGTCCAGTCTGTACTTATGTACTTTGTCAGTGTTTGCTGTCGGTTTTCTAAAACAATCTGATCAATAAATCTCTAAACATATGTGGTTCAAGTCGCCATGGATTGTCTGTAGTAATTTGTGCACATGTGAGCTCCCCTGATGGCATACATAGTGGTCCGTCCCCACCAGAGTCTGCTTTGCTCTGTCACATCTCTGCGCCTCTACTGCCACCCCACCTGTGATGGGTTCTGTTTGCTCCCTTTCCAGAACTCCTGGACCCATGGGAGCCCTCTCAGTAGAGCTTGCTCTCTGCAAGGGAGCACCTGTGGGGCAAGCCCCCTCCCTGTGCCCTTTCATAGACCCCACAGCTGAGCATATACTGTTGAGCAGGTTTGTGGTGTTGAGGCTTCCTTGAAGGGTTGGAGAAGATACAGGGAAGTCTGGGGGATGTGAACTCTATGAACACTCTTAGGACTTCACAATCCAAAGAAAAGGCTGCAGTTGGAGTCCTGTCCTGGGGTTCTCTGGACATGGAACCACAATTCTTACCCTACTTCACCTTCTGACCTTTCTCTAGAGTAGACAAGGACATTCCATCCACATTGGGTCACTTTAAGGCCTGCCTTCTAGAATTGGACACACTCATTTCTATTTACATTGACTTTTTTTGGTTTTTCAAGACAGGGTTTCTCTGTAGCTTTGGGGGGCCTGTTCTGGAACTAGCTCTTATAGACCAATCTGGCCTTGAACTCCCTCTCCCTCCTGAGTGCTGGGATTAAAGGCATGTGCCACCACCACCCGGCTCCATTGACTTTTTCTAAGGACAGAATTTTTTTGGCTGTTACAGTGCAAATCTCCAAAGAGAAAGGGTTTGTGCTCCTTCCTCCACCATACAGACAGTCCTTTAAAGTGTCCTATGCCAGTCGATCTTTCCTCCTTCGGCTTGTTTTCCTCCTAAAACGCACCCCCTCAGACCTACCAAGAATCTGAAGTAAGTCCCTTTAACTTCCGTATGTTTGGCCTGCCAGGACTTTGAAATAGACTCTTGCTTAGAGAAAGAAAAAGAGGCATGGTGGCACACACCTTTAATCCCAGCACTCTGGAGACAGAGGCAGCCCGATATCTATGAGTTTGAGGACAACCTGGTCTACATAGTGAATTCCAGAATAGCTAGGATGACATAGAGACCCTGTGTCAAAACAAATAAACAAAAAGCAAAAAAAGAGACTAGTCCCCTAGAGCTGAAGTTCCAGGTGGTTATGAATTGAACTCAAGAACTGCCGAGCCACCCTCCAGTCTCTGAAAGAGTCTCTTCCTTGCATTTGACTGGGCTCCTAAGCAAGGCTTCTAGCCCCATTTTTGGCCTAGGGGAGGGGTTGCAGTATCTCGGTGGGTTTGCATGATTCAGCTTTTCTGGTCACATAAAATCCTAGTCTGTTAGAAACTCTTGCGGAGCTTAGTGTCACCGCATTACCTGTGGTTAATCTGTGGCGCTGCGTGCATGCTGCCTTCAGACACAAGTCCGTAACTGTGCTCTAACCCATAAGGCCTTCTGCGGGGATTTAAATATAAAGAGCCACACATGCCCCAACCACAGATTAGCAGTGTTAGAAAGGGATAGGGCTCGCTCTGCTCCTGCCTCCTGCATGTAACACTTGGGCCACTCAGAGGAGTTGGGTTTCCAAGGTCCCTTATAGGTCAGACACCTGTGAGTAGGATGCTGGCCAAAGACTGTACAACTCTATAACTGGCCTTGGGTGGCCACTACCCCTCAGTCCGATGCTCCAGTTGTTGGTCCGCTGTGCTTGGAGTTTGTAGGTGAGTGCCCCCTTTGTGCCGTGATCACAGTGTGATCAGGTTTGGACAGAGTAGGCTGTAAGAGGAGCAGGAAGCACAGAGCCAGCCACAAAGCTAACCTGTAAGCACTGGTTTATAGCTGTGCAGAGCTGACAGCTGACTCAGTTGGGAAGAGCGTGGCGGCACAGGGGGTTTGAACTGCAACATTCACATGGGTAGAAGGAGAGACGCACCTCCCAGGGTTAGCCTCTGCGCACAGCCATCGTTCAAAAAAATGATACACAGTCATTAAATGAGGTCTAAATCCCCAAACTTCAGTTCTGATTCAGCTGGCTTAAGAGATTTGGGGACCCTGTCCCACCACTGCTCATGGTCTTCCTTATCCCTGTTCTAACTGTCCATCAGAGACCTGCAGAGCCAAGGCCAGAATGAATGAACATGCTTGTCTTTGCCTGGTCACCCTGATATTAGGATGATAGTCTGATCACACAGGCTTATCAGTTCCCTCTCAAGAACCGCTGAAATAATAGTCAAATGCTGTAGTGTCATTTCCCCTAAAGTGGGGTTTTAATAGTGTTTCCTGATGCCATTGCGAGGCTGGAGTGACTCCGAGATATCGCTATTGCATAGCTGCTGGTCATTGCTGCTCTCTGGAGCACGGAAGTCTCAAACTGAGACCGTCATTTAGGTGACATTTTAATTAGTGATGAAAAGATAGTATCTAAAACAAATAACAATAACTAAGCATCACAGCCTAGACTGCTTAGTACTGTAGCACTAGACTAGAGTGGGGACTGGGGATACAGCAGGGACATGGAGACCTGCCCAGCACGGGACCTGTGAGCCCTGGGCTGGATCCTCAGCATCCCCCTTGCCTTAAAGCAAACAAGCACCTTGTTTTCCTGGATACTGCAAATGGATCTTGCTAAGTCTGTAATTTGAGGGACTCAGAGGGTGTGGCTGTTAGGTTCCTCACTAGCTCAGATACATCCTGGTGTTTGGGAACCTTTTAATTTAAGAACCAGTCCTAGAGGGGAAGAAATGAAGAGAAGGAGGTATATTTAAAAAAAAAAAAAACAAAAACACAGACAACCCACTCTGTTGTGTTGTGTGTGGTGTTATCTTGCCCAAAGCTTACTCCCTGCTATCTTGTCCCTTCATAGTCTCAAGCAAGAACATTATTGTGCCACTCTTTTTCTCCTTAGCCAGCAAAAGGAGGTGGAGGCCTTACAATGCCCAAGGAGATCCAGCAGGTTCCCATCCTGCTCCCCTAAGGTCATGACACCCTAGCCTCAGGTACAGAAGTGGGGCTTCTCAACTCAGGAAGCAGCCAGGCAGGAAGGCCTGCTCAGTACAGCTCCTTGGCTAGTGAAGGGACGGGGACAGCTGCACACTTGGGCCACTTACTATTCTGGTAACCCACACCAAGCCAGGATCTCTACAGCAGCTGTACGTGTGACATAAAGCAGGCATTAGGGTGTGTCTCCTCAGAAGGGACAGGCAGATCAGTTATCTTTCTTGAACCCTCTAACTAAAGCTGTCAGGAGTCTGGAGCTGAGAAGGCTCTGGTTTTTACTGCAAATTTCCAAAAGTTCTTCGGCCCCTTTGTAAGAGAGCAGAGGTATTTACAGTCAGGTGTCTGAGGGAGGCCCTTATTGACTTCAAGAACTCCATCCTCCAACAAGCAAACTCAGATTCAGGATCAAAGGTGTCAGCCACTGCTACTTGCCCACCCTGCGCTGCCTGGAACCCTTAGGAGTGATGAGCATGGGGCCAGCACACCACGGGTCCAAGACTGCACCGGCAACTTTCCCTCCTTGGTAGCAGAGCCTTATCTGCTGTCACGCCAGCATTTCTCCGTACACTTTCTACACAGCTAATTGGCGTGAAGCAGGCATGGTGTTGCGCATGTGCTTTTCATCCCAGCATTTGAGAGGCCCAGGCAGGTGGAGCTCTGAGTTTGAGGCTAGCCTAGTCTACATAGTGAGTTCCAGGACAGCTGGGGCTTCTCGAAACCAAACCAGAAACCAAAAAAAAACATACTGGAATATAAGCTTGAAGGGCTTAGCCTTATTTCACAGGAGGATAGAAGAGCTTAAAGCAAGGAAGGGGACCCTTCCCCCAGATGGGCGTGGCTCCGCGGAGCTGCAATGCAGCACGGTGAAGCCTGGGGCTGGGCCAAGAAGCCGTGCTAGAGGAGGACCCTAGGTCCCCCAGGTGTCACCGCCAGTCGTTTGTGCCGACAAAGCTCCCAGTGTGCACACTGCCGCCGAGTCAGGTCAGCATTTTCGGAAGGTAAAGATGGCCTCGTGTTTCACCGAGAAGCCGCCCAGGGTGTTTTCTCTGCCGCCCTCTGGCGGGCAGCTCAGAGCCAGGTCGTGTGGCCACCGAGGTTTGCAGCGACCCGTGTCCACGTTGACTGCATTTAGTGGGCAGGCAACCGGCTGGGTTGCCACGGGGAGCGCGGCCTTGCATTCTGGCAGGTTGCACCCAGAGGCAGGAGTCCCATCCAGCAAACGAGTTAGAGGAGAGTAACCAGGTACTGAGGACAGTGTAAGATGCCCTCAGAGGAGCACCGAGAGCTAGTTTTCCAGGGACAGCTTCCACCTTCTGGTGCCTCCTGGACGGGGAGGAAGCCTGCGACAGAAGCCGGCAGAACTGCGGGTGGAAAGTGAGGGAGAGCCCCTCCGGCAGCGCTCGAGAAGCTCTGATACACGGGGGTGGGGGGTCGCTCTAAGGCAGTTAGTTGGGAAATTTTAAGTTCGAGGTCACGCCAGGGACCCTTCTTGGTACACAGGGTGAGGCCACTTCATCTAGGGCACTCAGAGTACACAGAGCAAGGCCTGGACTTCAGCTCCCATCTCTTTATCCTGGGGTGGACACTTGCGTAATGACAACCTGAGGAACATGGCAACCACCCTGGAGCAGCACCCTCAGAGGATGCCCTGGATGCCAAGCCCTGGCCTGGGAGACACAGGAAGATCCGCGTGGAACTCAAACAGGGGTAGCATAGGTCTAGGACCTTTCCCGCTAGGCACGGGAGGAGCTTCCCTCCCTCCGCAGCCCGCACGAGGTATTGCCAGTGCGGTACTGCAGAGGGGCCCAGGGCTGCGGGGGAGAGCCACTTCGAACCGGAATGATCTGGTTTAAGGCAAGCTGATTCTCCTGCCCGCTCCCACTCCCCGCTTAGTCCTCCCTTCTCCTTCTGCGACAGGCTGCTTTCTGCTGCAGTCCCCTGACCAAGGTAAACAGGAGGGAGGGGAAAAAAGCTCTGTTTCCATGGTAACCTAGAGGGGCGGTCGATATGGTTCTCTCAGAAGTGCTTGTATGACTTTAGGGAGAAAAGAGGCCCCACTGGAAAAGCAACAGGGAGGAAGGGCCCTAGCTGTGTTCATAATGGGTCGTTCTGGAAGGTGATGTGGGCCCGGAGCAGAGGTGGTGAGGAGCATGACATCCTCCGTGAAGTGGCAGATAGGGTAGGGACCTGAGACACAGTTGCGCCCCAGGGACTGGATTCACATCAGAAATGCCGCTATCGACTCAGAAAGTATCGAAGAGGGGCCAGAGCTGCCTAGACCCTCACACCTTGCTGGCCAGTTCCAGAAACCTTCGTGGCAGCTCAGCTAAGAGGCAGCCCCAGTGTGAGACCCAAAGACAGGTTCTGTCTGAAAGAGACCCCCGCCCAGTTCGTTCTCCAGTGAGAGGAAGGCCCCAGCATCCTTTCCCGACTTGTCCAGCTCCTCAGTGTGGCATCAGATGAGAACTCCAGCATGGGGTGACACATGTGGGTCACCCCCCTCCTGCAGGACAATGACTGTCCTGTCACTCTCCAGAGGATGACTGAAGTCCTCCTTGTTCAATAATTACCACACCTTGAGGCTTCTCTGAGGCAGCAAGCTGAGAGAGGGTCAGAAACCTCTCCTGGCTGGCTTCCTCAGATGCTCCTTCTAGGGCTGGGCGAGGTGAGCAGTTTGCCTTGTCCGAAGCTGTCCTCTGAGTAGCTGGGGCTAGGGGAAGAACAGAAACAGAAGCTGTGGGTTGTGGTTGAAGTCTCTGGGGTTTCCTACCCCAGAAAGGCAGCAGGAGAGATACCTGTGGGACCTGTGTGAGGTGTCCGTGAGCCAGTGGGAGCACGTGATCTGCCTGGGTGATAGCTCTCAGACTAGAACAAGGCCACAAACGGCCATGTTTTCCTTTAACGGCACTCAGAAAGACCACGCCTCAGCTGTGTCCCTGGTTTTCGGGTTTCTCCACTGTGGTCGCTTTAGTCCAGCCACAGTGCCCTTGCCCTGCTCTTTGGATGATCAGGCATGCACAAGGGCTCACTCTGTCTGCAATGTTCTTCCTCCGATCCTGTGGTTCTGTCCTCCATCTCTAGTTCTTTGTTCAAATGCCATCTCAACGAGGCAGAATCAAAGCTAGGGGCTGCTAGGGAGACCCCAGGCCTTCGCCCTGACCCCTCGACAAATACACAGTCTCCCCTCCACTGGCCCTCCCTCCTCTCCATCTCCCTTCATGTTCATATTGCTTACTGCCTAACCGCTAGCTCCATTGTCAGGAGACAGGAATGGACTCTGCCTTGTTCTCGTGCTTTCTGTATCCCGCGGAGCCCGAAACATGGTAGACTTTCAGTAAGCACTTTGAGATGGCTGGAGGGTTGGGGGCCTAGGTGCAGAAGGTGACGTCCTCTGCCTATTCTGCAGGCTGCAATCAGAAGGCCTTCTACATACAGAGCAATGTAACACACACCCAGGAAGACCCGCCCGCAGAGTTAATGTGTCACTGCTAAATAGAAAAGAAGCTTTAGCAGGAAGAGGGAATGCTGCACTGTTAGAGGCTTGGTCACCACAGCCAGGCTGTGGGAATCCTGGACAACAACGTCTAAAGCAGGACTGGAGTGAGTGGAGTCACCCTGGGGTCCAGGGTCCTGCCCACTGGGTATAGGAGGGGGAAACAACAGTCCAAGTGTACTCCCTGTCTTTGGGGGCGGGTCCGGGGGGCTGTGCAGGGTCAGTAGCAATGGCTCTATCCTCTCAGCCTTGAGCTCAGGTAATGTACCAAGTAAGACCCAGCCCCCCCCCGTGCCCTGGGAGGA
>LOEQ01000063.1:1002856-1017196 GCA_001685075.1 Bramus lutescens
GGCGGATCTCTGAATTTGTGGCCAGCCTGGTCTACTGAATGAGTTCCAGGACAGCCAGGGCTAGGCAGAGAAACCCTGTCTCAAAATACAAAAAAACAACCAACCAACCAACCAAACAGATCATTGCTTTGCTGCAATACTGTTTGCTCGTTCTGGCAAGTGGCTCTCCTAAGGAGATTCTGGAACATTCACTTTGGTTTTAGGGGCAGGGCTCAACTTATTTACTTATGGATTCAAGGTCTGTCTGTGGAGAACCAGCTGGTTTCAGCCTGCCTGCACAGCGCTGGAATTAAAGGCATGGGGCACCATGTGGGCATCAGGAAGTATCTTTGGGGTCGATGCTAACCTTGGTGGTGGACTTGAGCCACCCCCATCTTGCACGGACCTCTTCTTCCTGACTCCATGGGATCCATCACAAACCCTCATTCATTCAGGGTAGAAAAAAAATGGAATTACTGATATCTGCCGAGACCCAGCTCATGCCTGATAATGTATCTGGTTATTCTACAGACTAGGTGGGAAGCTTACTCAGTGACCTATGGCAGTGTCACTGGGGCCCTGGTTGTGCCTTCCCACCCTAGGTGGTCAGACAAGACAAGCCTCCCAGAAGCCTTCCTTCCAGAGAGCCTGTTAATGTTCAAAGATTCTGACACAGGCCAGCCAGCCTCTGCTAGGTCTTCACTGCTCTGTCTTCTCCAGGACAGAGTGCTACTGTGGCCACACCCCAGGCTGCTGAGGAAGTCTGCAGAGCACATGGACTTGGTCCTGGGGCATCACTAACTGATTTACTTTCTCAGCAGTGCTGTGTAGCAGATACGGGTCTGGGAATACTTCTGCACTAGGAAAGCCTGTGTCTGATTGGCTGACCTTTCCGTAAGGGTACCTCTAGCCATAAAAGGTATCCCTGAACAGTAGTGTCCCCAGCTCCAACTTGTCACCCAGTCCTTGTTTGAAGAAAGCCATTCAGCCATTTCCAAATCTGTTGGTAGAAAAGCTGATTGCCGAAGGACACGGGTCTCATTTTCTGAAGGAAAATGTTGGTTAGCTGGCATGGTTAGGACCGGATCCAAACAGCAGGTTTAATCAGAGTGAGTCTCACGGGGGAGGGGGAGCGGAAGGGGCTTGTAACACGAACATTCCCAAAGAGTGTAGAGGAAGGATGAGCAGAGACAGCCAAAAGAACGACACAGGAGGAAGCAGGAAACAGCCTACACTGGCTAGAACTAAAGATACGGGGACAGAAGGCCCAGCTGGGCCCAGATTGTGGAGGGCTTTAAATGTCAGGCTAAGAAATTTATCAAGGGAATGAAACGATCAAACAGGTGCTTCAGGAGGATAAATTTGAAGCGAATGTGCAGGATGAACAGGAAAATCTGGAATCATGGCAACAATTAGAAAGCTATGAGATTAATTAGGCCGCTGCAGCAGCCCTGGGTGAGTTAACAAGGGTGTAAATGAAAGGAGTGTGGCAGAAATGGAAAGGGACAAGACACATTGTGAACAAAAACAAAGGACGGGTAGGGTCTGCTGCCTGACTGGACGGGGCCCGGGAGCTCGAGGGGTCAGAGTTGACACCAGAACTGTAAGCTCGGGCAACTGGTGGTACAATGGGCAGAGAGAGGGCTGTTCAAAGACCTCACTGGTCTGTAGATGTGACTGGAGTCAGATGCAGAGGCACAGGGTACCAACTGCAGATGTCTGACAGGTCCCGGAGGTGTAATGACGGAGCTCAGGAGAGAGGTAGTACATATCAATGAATTTGGGAATACGTGAATCTGTAGAATGAATGTGCTCACCGAGGAGACTCTCCAGTGGAAGAAAGGACCAAAGGCTGCCTGCCTTCTGGAGAAGTCACATAGGAGGTCTGTTATTGCAAAGCCAGAATGAGAAAGGCCCCTCTGCCGAACTTTTTTGCCATTCAAATATCAGCTTGAAGAATATATTAGTTTGAGAAAACCAAGTAACGTAGCACTTTTGTCTCAGTGGAAACTAAATTATGAATGCCTTTAGCATGCTCTAAAACAAATTTGGTTTAAGTAAAGGCTGGTATTGATAAAGAAAAATGTCACAGTGAACATCATCTAGATTCATGGATCTGAGTTAAGCAATAAAAAGGAACATGTGACACATATCCTAGGGCTAACATTTGATTTGCGGTATTAGTAGATATTGACTCATTTTAATACAAGAAATTGCTATATCAGAGGCTGGGGATATAGCTCAGTGGTACAATGTTAGATGTACCCTGGGTTCAATTCCCAGTAATAAAAACAAAAACCCAAACAGAACAAAAAAATGATGCTATATTTGCAGTACATTTTCTGTATAATAAATTCAAACTATTTCATCAGTGCAGATAATTATTTTATGGTTTTATCTTTATGCAGGGTTATTACTATGTAGCCTAGTTGGCCTTGAACTAATGATCCTCCCACCTCATTCTCATGCGCAGTTGAGGTTCCCGGCCTATCCCACCATGTCTTTACCAAATCTGTTTAAATAAAAGGTAATATTAAGTACAGTTCAATGAAAGACTTGTAAAGAAGTTGCTATAAGAACTTTACAGCAACCCACACTACGTATGTAGACAACTTTTCTTTTTACATAGTCAAGTACTCTTACATGCATTTACTATATGATATTTTTTGATGTTTACCATATAATACAAGGTTGGTGGTATTTTATGTGCTGTTAATTCTCTGGGGCTTTTAGTACAGTCTGTGCAGTTGTATCATCTATAGTACAGCAACTGATTCCACAGTATCTCTCAAAATCACAGATTTAAATTGTAACAAGTCCTTATATTTAGTGAGTTAAGTGATATGTTCTTTTTTTTTTTTTTAGGTATGAAATTTTTGTTCTAAATTCTTCTTTCTGTCCCATACCAGATGGCTCTTGACATGAGACGGAAACTGTGAATTTTTTTCTTTCTAAGTTTATTTAAATTTTTTTTCCAAGTGATATGTTCTTAAATGGGGAATGAGCACCTATTGAGAGCTATTGACAGCGCCTTTCTTTTGAAAATCACCTTTTAAGCTTAGGGTCAACCTTTAAAAAAAAATTCAAACCATACAAAATGGAATGCACACATCACCTGTCTAAACACAGGTGATGGAAGCAATCTTTAAAGACACGTGTGACTACTAATTAGTTCATATGCACCCAAGACAAGATGGAGCACCAGTACTCTATACTCCACCTAAAAACCAGTCATGGGAAGGCTACCATTGGGATCTTAGAGAAGGGAGTGGTAGGATGCCTAATGATGCCGTACAGGGACTCAGGTTCAGGCCCGAGCACAGAGACACACAAAGACACACAGAGACACACAGACAGACAGAAACCCACACCCACGCACACATGCCCTCTTCCCACAGTGGGCAGGAAAGAGGTGCTAATCAAAGCAGTAACAGTTTCTTGATGTCCTTAGACATTCAACTAAAGTTTAATTTTATCAGTTAAATTTAATGCAAGTGTGACCTTTCGAGTTGCTAATATCAAACCTCTTTTAATATTAAAAAAAATCCAACAGGGGGCTGGGGAGAAGGCCCAGCAGGATTAAGTACTACATCACTTAGAAATTAATTTCATTTCAGCTTTAGGCTGACTTGTAGAAAACTGGGGAAATACAGAGACACAACAAAGAAAGCTAGCGAGGTTCATTTTGAGTACTTACACTACTATACAACAATGAAATACAGTTTGTGATGGTGAAGGATGAAGGGTTGATTCTCACTGGAGTCATAATGGAGAGGATGCACTAGGTCACATCCCGGGGCTGGAGGTTTAGAGACATCCAGTGGAATTAATATTTCGTGGGGTAGAAAACACAGGTGCTGTTATATCATAAGAAGCTTCCTAATAGCACGTTCTTGTTACAACATCTAACAAGTCTGCAGAGCACACATCCTATTTCAGAAGAGGCGCTTACTCGTAGATGTTCGGCTCCAACTTCTTCCAGGACAAATAAAGCCAAAGTCCAAATGTTTGGGATTAAATGATGGACTACTCTCCAAAAATCCATAAAATATTCACACCAGAGAGCCCAAGGTTAACTCTCCTACAAAGAAAGAAAGAAAAAGCTTTAGCTGAATTGCTTGTGCAAGTATCTAAGGTCTCGTTCTATAAGAATACTGTCTAACGGAGACCAGCTGAAGTGACTCAGCAGCGGAGCCAGCCACACAGCTCAGCAGGTGAGTTCAAGTACTGGTGACGACTCTAGGAACTGTTTAAAAGTTATGTTTAGAAAAAATAGGTTTATAGGGTGCTGAAAATTAATTTTTCAGTCAGTGGTAGTGGCGCACACATTTAATCCCAGCACTTGGGAGGCAGAAGGGGCAGATCTCTGAGTTCAAGGCCACCCTGGTCTACAGTACTAGTTCTAGGACAACCAGAGACAGAGAAACCATGTCCCCAAAACAAAAAAAAGACAATCCTCCTGCCTCAGTTTCCAATGCTGGGATTATAGGTATATGCCACCACAGATGGCCTTAACTATCTGCTACTTTTTTCTTAAAAAAAAAAGCATTTAAAAGGATTTATTGTTTTATTTTTAAAGATTTTATTTTTATTTAATGTGTATTGGTGCTCTGTCAGTCTGTATGTTGAGTGAGGGTGACAGATCCCCAGAACTAGAGTTATAGACAGTTGTGAGCTGCTATGTGGGTGTGGGAATTGAATCTGGGTCCTCTGAAGAGCAGCCAGTGCTCTTAACCACTGAGCCACCTCTCCAGCCCCTCATTGTTTTATTTTTGTGTGTATGTTCATTATGTTTGCTGATCCTTGGGGAGGCCGGAATAGGGTACTGGGTCCCTGAAGCATTGTGAGCTGCCTGGTGTGGGTGCTGGGAACTCAACTTGGGTCCTGTGGAAAAGCAGCAAGTAATTTTAATTTCCAAGCCAGGTGAAAAATATTATTATTTTTAAAGAATTTTTCTCTTGATTAAAAAAATAAAAATAAACCACAAGGGAGGATGAAGAGATGGCTCGGTGGGTAAAGACCTTTCTGTAACCATGAAGACTAGGGGTCAGATCCTCAGCATTCCTGCAAATGCCAACTGGGAATGGCAGCTTGTCTGCAATCCCAGTGTGGACAGGGGAAACCTGGGCAAGCTGGCTAGCTAGCCCATCCAAATGTTGAACTCTAGGTTCAAGTGGGAAACCCCAATATACTGAATAGAATGTTGGAGGAAGATACATAGTATCAACTTCTGGTCTCTACACACACCCACACACATATACACGTGGACACACATACTGACACATGCACACATACCACACATACATACACAGGTTAACAAACAAGAAGTAAAAAAAAAATAAAAATAAAGATTTAGGGGCTGAAATTGCCTACCTCGGTTCAATTTCTATATTGAACAAGCATTATTTTTGCAATTGATAAAGAAATTGCCTACCTCGGTTCAATACCCAGCACACACACAAACACATACAAATAAAAAGAGATAAGCATTTTTAAACTATACAAGTTCTTTTTGGCCTTAAATTACTGCTCAATAAAGTTCTTGAGGGTTTTTTCTTTTTGTTTTTCAAGACAGGATTTCACTGTGTAGCTCTGGTTGTCCTAGAACTCACAGAAATCTGTCTGCCTCTGCCTCCTGAGTGCTGGGATTAAAGGTGTGTGCCACCCAGCCCAGTGAAGTTCTTGAGTTTTATGCGTGTTATTAAAATCAATTATTACATCAAAATAGTAATATGGATATTTAGAGGAAAATAAAAATTTCAGAGTGCAACAGGACACACCCAATGCCTTCTGTTGTCCATGAGTGTTCAAGGGTGCACACATCCTCCCCCTCACACACACACCAAGAAAACTCCAGACTGAGAAACTGGGCATGATGGTGCTCTCCTGGAACTCTGGATGGAGGTGGAAACAGGAAGACTGTAAATTCAGGGACAGTGTGTGGTAAGTGAGGCATGGACTGAAAAAACAAAACAAAAAATCTCCTCTAAAACATTAAGAAGTCCATGCTAGAGATACAGCTCAGAAGATACTCACCACGAACGAAGCTCTGGTTCACTGCACAGCAGTGCCAAATGTCCCAACAACCTAAGTCCTCACAAGCTAAAAGCTCAGCAGGTATTTAATATTTTCAATTTAATTCATCACATGCAAACAGTCTTTCAGGAGCCAGGCACACGCCTTTAATCCCAGTACTCTGGAGCAAGAGGCAGGGGATCTCTGAGCTCAAAGGCAGGACATCCAGGGCTACACAGATAAACCCTGTCTCATACAGACAAACAAACCCCCAGCCTTTCAGAAACACTAAGTAGAATCAATGATTTTTTTTCTATTTAAATTTTAACTTTTTCCTGGGTCTGAGTGATGTGGGATATCCTTCTATACACTACAAAATGTGTTGCTTTTGGGCTGGAGAGATGGCTCAGAGGCTAAGAACACTGGCTGCTCTCCCAGAGGTCCTGAGTTCAATTCCAGCAACCACATTGTGGCTCACAACCATCTATAATGAGATCTGGTGCTCTCTTCCAGCCTGTAAACATATATGCAGACAGACACTGTGTGTATAATAATAAATAAATCTTAAATTAAAAAAATGTATTGCTTTTATTGGCTGATGAATAGAACTGCTTTGGCCTATGGCAGGGCAGAATATAGCCTGGTGGGAAAGCCAAACTGAATACAGGAAGAAGGAAGGGAAAGTCGAGAGGGATGCCAGCCAGTTGCCTAAGGAACAACACGTCAACAGACCAGTAATGCACGGCCACATAGCAATACTTGGAGTAATAGAAATGGGTTAATTTAAATGTAAGAGATAGCTAGTAAAAAGCCTGAGCCATCAGCCAAACTTTTATAATTAATATTAAGCCCCTGAGTAGTTATTTGGGGGGCGGGAGAGAAACTTCTGGTTACATCTAAATGTTGTGCCTGCATGTATGTATGTGTATTGTGTGCATGCCTACTGTCTGTAGAAGCCAGAACAAGGTGTCATATCTCCTGGAACTAGAGTTAGACAGCTGTGAGCTACCATGGAGGCTCTGGAAATTTAACCAGGGACCTCTGCAAGGG
Organism: Bramus lutescens; assembly: GCA_001685075.1. Lineage (NCBI taxonomy): Eukaryota > Metazoa > Chordata > Mammalia > Rodentia > Cricetidae > Bramus > Bramus lutescens. Next base: position 1,009,901 of record LOEQ01000063.1, read on the forward strand.
AATCCAGGGCTCTTAATAACTGAGCCACCTCCAGTTTCAACAAAGATTTTGTATATTAACAATATACTTGCTGCAATTACATATCCCATTCTATATATGCACACACATACATATATTTACAATGAAACCTTATGAGAAATTTTAGAAAAAAAATATGTACCTACTGATACTGACAAGTGCCTAAGACATATCATAAAATTAAAAGTCAGCTCAAACAGCTTAAGTTTGGGTGTAATTCATTTTTAAACAAGGTGAAAAATACAAACTCATTCCTCAGAGTTGTCTGGATAGTGAAAACCTGGCACTCTGGGCACTTTGTGCAGATCAATGGAGAGGCTGAATAGGAAGGTATTTTCATTTTCTGGTATATATTGTTATGTCATTCAAGTATTTCTATATTGAACAAGCATTATTTTTGCAGTTGAAAAATAATGAAAAAACCTTCTTAGTTTAGATGCTTTCCGCAATGATTTTCCTTTTTAATCTTCCTTATATTAAAAAATATGATGCAAGAAGTGAATAAAGGGCTGGTGAGATGGCTCGGGGGGAAGGTAGCTGCTGCCAAGCCTGATGATCTGAATTTAATCCCTGACTCACGTGGTAGTAGCCAACTGACTCCGGCAATTTATCTCTGACCTCCATACATGTACCTTGGCGTCTGTACTCTCCTCCCCACAACAAACAAACAAACAAAGGTTAGAAAAGTAAAGGCAGATAACTGTTTCTGTCTATGAGCTTCTGCTGACATCTGTTGAATCTTTTACATGTAACAAACACATCTGGGACAGAGCTTTGCCTTCACTAAGGCAGTGCAATCCACCAAGAGGAACAGCGTGATGCCATGTGCACACACTGCTTCACACCAGTAGACACCCAGTGTGTGAACAGTATACAGCTCATGTCAGCAGATAACTACCTCTTTCAGTGAAACCTGATACTCGTTTTGCCTTTTAGGGTGTCTCAGTTCACAAGTTATGCCCTTGGTATTAGTGGCACATGTACCCATGGCTACAGTGCTGGCAGCACACTCTGGAACATGTTTCATCTCTAAATTATGAACAGCACATCTAAACACAACCTCTTCACAGAGACATGCCCACCAGAGTGGAGCCAGCCACAGATGTCCTCTGAACCAAGTACTTCCCTTGACATTTCATTATTTCTAGGTCCTTGTTATGACAGCTGGACCCCAGAAGCTAAGTTTTCAGACTCTCAAATTATACATTACCAGATTTCCTCAGCCTTGGGAGTGGCCTGCTTATTTCAAACAGTATTTGAAATACTGAATCACTGAATCATAGACATGACAACACGGTAATTCTGAATTTGTAAATAATGTGAGCTTCATTACTGATTTCATAAACAACTTCAACAGACTATTTTTTATCCCAATTAGCAATATTTTGGAATGGGTACAGACTAGGCCCTTTGAAAGTATACAGATTTGTGGAATGCTTTGTGTCTAAAATGGAATGGTTTGGAAAGCAGACTCCAAGTTTCTGCTTTTATACTGTCAAGTGGCAAGAGTCTGATTTTTATCCTATTTCAGAGATGCTCCCCAGGGGACACAGTGAAAAGTTGACTGGATGGCCTTTAGTTGACTTTACCGACAGGCAAATGGAAGTTCTGAAGCCTAAATGGACAAGACTCTGATCTAGAGTACTGCCCACAATCTTTTAATATATGTGTTACCTCCTGCAGAATCTTAACACAGAAAGAAAAACTCTTAACTAAATTAAGTACTTAACCGTAAAATCATAAATACCTACCCAAGCATTCCTGACTCTTTGGTCTTTATGATGTAAAGGAACATCAACAATGTATGAAACATGTTATTTCTGCCCTAGAATCAAGACAAAAACAGTAAGATTTAAACTACAAAGATTCAGTCACGTAGGCAAATGCAGCTCTTACCGTTTACACCCAGCAGTTTAGAATTTTATAAAATTCAGTTTTATTCATTCAACATACAACACCTACTGTGAAGAGACGGAAAACATCCATGGAACAGAGCTGAACATGGAGTAGGAAAGGCAGAAGTGTGAGGGGGAGCTGGACGCTAGAGGAACACAGAGGAGCCTCTAACCTAGACTGGAGAGGCAGAAAATGGCTTCCTAAAAGCAAGAATGTAAAACAGACATTGACAGACCTAGTGGGGCAGGAGGGGGGCCACACATGCAGAACCAAAGCCATGGTGAAGTGTGGAAGAAAGCATTTCTGACGTTGATGGGTCCACATACTACATATAAAACATGCTCTGTCCCCCAAGGGAACACAGTCACAGGAGTGTTAGGATATCAAGAGCTTGTGAAGTGATTTTACTGGTACTGCACAGTTGGGCAATCTTTGCCAGTTCTGAAACCCTACTGCTACATATAAGTGTTGGGCTACAAAACCCCTCTGTTGATATGTCAGATTTTATTTGACTTTGGATGTTTGCGTAGGAATCTGAGGATATATGAATTTTATAGGATAGTATTTCTCTATTATACAAAAATAAGGGGTTGGCATGGGGAGCAACAGGAACCTCTGTGGCTCAAAATACTTATGCATTTACAAAAGTAAAATTAAACCAGAAAGAAGTGAAATTACGATGTCTGCCAGGAACTAATGGAGAACTCATTGTATAATTATAGTCAACAGTTCTGTATGGAGGAGCTTGCCTGAAGTCCTAGTAATCAGGAAACTGAGGCACACAGGCCTGAGCACTGGAAGCCAGTCTGAGCTACATGTTGAGATCAGCCCTCCCCCCACAACTAGAAATCAACAAAAAGAAATTGCAGCCAATGTAAAATTTCTCAGTAAAGATGCTGGTTAAGAAAAAAAATCTCAAAGGTCTGAGGCCAGCCTCGTCCCCAGGACAGACAGGACTGCTACACAGAGAAGCACTGTCTTGAAAACCTAAGAGAAAAACAAAACAAAACAAAACCCCACCAAAACAAAATGAACCAGAAAGGGCTAGGAAGAAGGTGCACATCTTTATTCTCTGAGTTTGAGGCCAGTTGGGTATACAAAATAGAGTTCTAGAACAATTAGACACTCTCTCAAACAAAACACAACAGAAAGCCTCAAATGAAGCGTCCAGAAGGTAACCTGACAAGATGCTAATGGCAGCAGCTTCTCCATGAATGGTTTTCTTTACACTCCTAAATCAAACACTATTGTGTTCACAGCACACAGAACACAAGACCATGTGCTGTCCCATACAGGTAATCATAGCTCTTGCGAAGAGAGTGCAGGATCACTAAAAACTTTAGGTCAGCCTGGGTTACAAAGTGAGACCTTGCCTCAAAAACAAAAAACAAAACCCAGAATAAATTTTTAAATGTTATCAAAATGCCATCATGACAAGCTCGTTAGGGTTGGGAAGGTAGTTCAATAGTAGAGTATTGCCCAGTATACATGAAGTCCTGAGATCTACCCTAGAATTGAAAACAAGAAATACCTTTGGAAGATTGTAGACATGTCGCTGATAGATTAGCTCATAATGTGGAGGGTTGACAGCACTCTGATAAATACAAAACACATTTTCATTCGTAACATCTGTAAAGAAAATATGACATGTTAAAAAACTAAGCCATAGCTGAGTGGTGGTGGCGCATGACTTTAATCCCAGCACTCGGGAGGCAGAGGCAGCTGGATCTCTATGAGTTCGAGGCCTGCCTGGTCTACAAGAGCTAGTTCCAGGACAGCCAAGGGTACACAGAGAAACCGTGTCTGAAAAACAAAACAAATAAAACCCAATANCCCCCCCCCAAAAAAAAACAAAGACCCTACAACATAAACTATAAAGGTATTTCAGGTGAAAATCTCAACATGCTCTTTTTGGAGTTAGTACCTGGTTTATTTGGTGTCTGAACGAAGTGCTGAGAAGTAAATGTTTTCCCATCAGGGTACTTAGGGTGTGGAGGTAATCTGGAATCAAGGTAGGTACAAAACACATGCATGATGATCTGAAGAGAGAAAACAGTCATTCAAAGTTAGAATGGCAATCTAGCACAGAAATATAGCTTTGAAAAGGTCTGTACTTATAAAAATTATTATTTTTTATTTCATTTTTTTTAAGACAGGGTTTCTCTGTGTAACCCTGGCTGTCCTAGAACTCTCTCTGTAGACCTGGCTGTGCTCATATTCACAGAGATCTGCTTGCCTTTGCCTCCCAAGTGCTGGGATTAAAGGCATGTGTTACCACCACCCGGCTAAAAAAAAAATTTATATATAAAAAAGAAATTAACTTAAATCACAGAAGAATTTAGTGTATTGATAAGGCAAAGTTTAGAGTTCAAACAATCTACTCCAGGGCTGTATGTAGTCCAGTGGATAGAGCACCTGCCGTGGCTGAGATCTTCAGCAGCCCCCTAAAAAAATTTCACACAAAATTGAAAAATATATTTGCATATGGGGTGGGACAATTTAAACACCAAACTTACTTCATCTTCATTTCTGTTTTTTTTAGAGCAATCAAAGAAAAGCAGAACATTTCTTCCCTCTTTCCATTCCTCCCTCATCCTTGTGTGCATGCTTGAAATGTGTGCACGTGTGTGTGAATGTGTATTTCAAGACTCTACCTAGAGTCGCAAACACACTAGACAAATGTTCTGTCACAGATCTGTACACCTAGCACTTTTTTATCTTGATATAAAGTTATTCCGGCTGGCCTTGATCTCACTCTGTAGCAGTTCAGGCAGGCCTTGAACTGAACTTGCAGTCCTTCTGCCTCAGGTTTCTAAGTAGTAGGGATTATAGATCTACACTTGACCTTATTTTCTGTTAAGTAGAGAATTTGCAACCATGCAGTTGCCAGAAAAACCAAGAAAATCTGCATATATTTAATTCTCAATTGAAGATCAACATCAAAAATTAATTTTCATGTAAATAATACAAAAAATAACACAATTTTGAAAAACATAAACTTTAAAGCTTTTTGATTTGCTAAGTGTGATGATAGCAATCTTTCCTAAAATAATAATTCCACATAAGAAAGAATGTTGTTGGGGCTGGAGAGATGGCTCAGTGGTTAAGAGCACTGACTGTTCTTCCAGAAGTCCTGAGTTCAATTCCCAGCAACCACATGGTAGCTCATAACCATCTGTAATAAGATCTGATGCCCTCTTCTGGCCTACAAGGACACATGCAAGCAGAATACTGTATACATAATAAATACATAAATCAAAAAAAAAAAAAGAAAGAAAGAAGAAAGAATGTGTCAGCCAGGTGGTGGTGGTTCATACCTTTAATCCGAGTACTTGGGAGGCAGAGAGAGAGGCAGGTGGATCTCAGTGAGTTTGAGGCCAGCCTGGTCTACAAAGAGAGTTCCAGGACAGTTAGGAACGTTACACAGAGTGACCCTATCTTGAATCCCCCCACAAAAAAAAAGAAGGAAAAAAAGATGTCCTAATATTCTTTGCTCCATTATTTAACAAACAAATTCTTTTCCATCACCACTTCATCATCTTTTAAGTCCAATAAAGAACAATTAAACGATGGTACATAATCATGAAAAATGCTTAAATATCACAAAGCAAAAAGGGGAGCAGAACACGTCAACCTGCACAAGTGTTCCTGCAGCCATGCTTAGGAACTTTAAATATTAGTACCACTTGGCAGAACAGAAAGTCTTCAGAGTGGATGGGCATGATGCTGATGGTATTTAGTTTGAAATCTTTTCTAACTAGTATTTGTAAGGAAAAATAAAACCATGTTAATATAATAACAAATTTATCAGCTAAAAAATAATGAAAGACGTACGGCAGAATCAGTGGGCAGGTCTGTATCCCACTTGCGTCCTTTGAAGTCTCCACCTCTGTTCCATCGGAACGAACTCATACAGCCTCCCTGGGAAAGTTCTGTGCAACAAAAGCCAAGATTAAAATGCTTAAGACACATTAAAAACAAAAGAAAGAAAGAAAGAAAAAACAAGCCAAAAAAAAAAAGAAAAGAAGCTAGTGGATTACAGTAGGAAAAGTACACTGTTATAAAACCTTACCAGAGTATCCCAAAAAAGAAACCCAACACCTCAAAGTTAAACACCACTACAAAGAATCAGGTACTACTCTGGAGTCTTCATTGCTGCAGTTAGAATGTCGTGCATGGCCGCTGACATAGACTTTCTCAGTGTGTGAGAACTGCACTGTGGGTGTGTAAAGCCATGAGTTTCACTGCAGCTTGCACGTGGTGGCGTATGTCGGGAGGCAGAGGTAAGTGGATCTCCGAGTTTGAAGCTAGCCTGATCTACAGAGTGAGCTCCACAAAAGGCAGGATAACACAGAGAAATCCTGTCTCGAGAAAAACAAAACAAAACAAAAAACTAAACAAACAAAAAGGACATTCACTGCGTTTCATTTTTTTATATCAATGATACCTCATACACATATTTCCAATTTATATGTACAAATACTATCAATAAGCCAAGACTACCAAAATATTTGAATCTGAATTTATAGAAAATACATGGATATATTCACAAAAGACAACAACCTAGCTCTTACAACAAATACCTTGCAAAGATTTAAAAAAAGAATGGACAAGAAAACTACAACTTAAAAGAAACAGATTAATTTATCATAATACATGACAGTATTTGAATCCTGCTTCAAACAAACAATATTTAAAATATGAGCTGATAGGATATTTAAACACACACTGGATATTTCATAAAACAAGGGAAATATCACAAATGTGAGGTATGTCAGCTAATATGTGGTAACCCCATGGTAGCTCTGTATAACACTTTGTTTTAGAGATATATTAGGAAAATATAGGGGTTGGAGAGATGGTTCAGTGGTTAATGGCACCAGCAGCCCTTCCAGGACCTGGGTTCAATTCCCAGCACCCACATGGCAGCTCACAACTGTCTATAATTCCAGTTCCAGGGTATTCGACACCCTCATACAGATATTCATGCAGGCAAAACACCACTGCACATGAAAATAAAGAAATCATTAAACATACACACACACTACAGATGAACTGACAACTGAAAGGCTATCCAATGAAAAGTTTTACAAACAGATGCTGGCTGAGGATATACAGGACTTGCTTCCCACGAAACAGAAGGAAGCAGCCGGGGTAATACAGGGCAGGGAGGCCTGAGCAGACCGATGTTCTGAACTGGGTGATATTTATGTTTTAGGAGGTTGTGGTTGTGTGATTTTTTAAAGACTTATTTATTTTGTTTATATACAGTGTTCTGTCTGCACATACACCTTGCATACCGGAAGAGGGTGCCAGATCTCATTACAGATGGCTGTGAGCCACCATGTGGTTGCTGGGAATTGAACTCAGGACCTCTGGAAG
>LOEQ01000063.1:1020612-1036367 GCA_001685075.1 Bramus lutescens
AGATGGTTGTGAGCCACCATGTGGTTGCCGGGAATTGAACTCAGGACCTTTGGAAGAGCAGTCAATACTCTTAACCTCTGAGCCATCTCTCCAGCCCAGCAGGAGAATTTTTGAGGAAGTCTGAGACCAGCTGGCCTACATATCAAGTACCACACATCAGCCAGAGCTTTATTATAAGACCTGTCTCCAAAACAAAATCCTCTAATTGTTATTCTAGGCTAAAAGGAAACATAAGCATCAGCCTACAGTCCTAGAGGAAATTATCCACACATTACCATATCACTTATACTGGTTTATAATCAGTAAGACAGTTTTCAAGCTGGGGAAACTGATTAACTCACTAGAGGCTTGCCCATACCCTAGCTGGAGACACACAGATTATATTTCAAATCAGTTGGTAAATATCACAGCATTACCTTTAAAGATTGGGAACTTCAAATCCCCCTCCATGGATTTGGGGGTGTGAAAGGCTGTGTGAAGGGAATCTGTCTGGGGTGTTTGTGTGTTAGTGTTCTGTGTTTGCAGTGATCCTGACCGCTACCTCTGTTCCTAAGCTTTTGTTAACTATGAAAGGATGAAAATGTTTCAGATGAAATACTAATTCACAATTCCTTATGAGAAGTCTGGACTAGAAAGCCTTTGAAAATTGAAAGCCTGGAAGTGCTAAAATAACTGACAAATCTTTTGACTTTAAATACTAACATTTCAGTCTCTCCTCTCTCTCTCTGTTTTTCAAGACAGGGTTTCTCTGTAGCTTTTGGAGCCTGTCCTGGAACTAGCTCTAGTAGACCAAGCTGGCCTCAAAGTCACAGAGATCCGCCTGCCTCTGCCTCCCTCACAGTGCTGGGACTAAAGGCGTGGGCCACCACCCCCAGCTTAGTCTTGCTTGTAACTGGAAGTGTAATATTACATGCAAACAACTTGCTACCTACTCTCTGGCTATAGCAAAACCACCTAGTTAAAAGAGATACAGTCCTCATCCCCGAAAATTCTGAATGAGAATGATGGTACTGGACTCAAAATACTACATTTATTTTATTTTTTCTTGAAACAATGGCCTATGATAGTCTCGAGCTCTCATACTCTTGCCTCAGGCTCTTTAGTACGTACTACATGTACTGCCACCATACTTGGCTAGTCACCTCTTCCTCTTGATACTTTACTTAATAATGAAACAAAATTCTTCTAAGGCATTGAAGGGGGTCTGTCACAGAACCTGGCACTACAGACACTCTGAGAAGCCACGTCTCTGTGTGTGGAGGGTCAATGTAAACAAGAGGATTCTTGTCTAGGGAGATAAGGAAATTGCATGTATAACAATGTTAAGCACACCAGTGTTTCTGAGGGCCGCGTTCTTGTCTCCCTCACAATTCTAGGTATATAATATACTGACAGAAAACCTTTTGGGGAATTAGAATTGAAAATTTGGGAAAGGGAAGAAGTTAAAAACCATACTGTTCCTTTATTTTCTCTAGCTACACTGATTAAACATTGAAAGGACTACCCAATCCCGAGAAAACAGGCACTGTAAGGTAACAGCTCTATCACTATACACACACCATTACTTTTAGTATTTAATTCCAGCAATCTCACGAACAACCTCAGTTCATAGTTTGATACTGTCCTACAACTGGCACAAGATGCAACTTACATTTCTTTCTTTCTTCTTAAGATTTCTTTAACTTAGTTTTATGTGTGTGTGTATGCATGGATGTATGTCTACCAGCATGTATGACTGGTGCCCATGGAGGTCAAAAGAGGGCATCAGATCTCCTGGAACTAGAGTTATAGGTGGCTGTGAGTCCATGGGGCACTGGGAATTGAACCTGGGTCCTTTGAAAGAGCAGCCAGTGCTCTTAACCGCTGAGCCGTCTCTCCAGCCCACAACTTACATTTCTAAACTTGGCTGTCCACGAGTCCATGTGATCCAGAAGCTGTCTATTCATGGTCACTCTCGCCCAGACCTGTTTAAAAAAGACCCTTCAGAAACACTAATATCCATTTAATTAGCATTTAGTAATTTTATTACTATCTCATAGTTGTTGTTCATGCACAAATATATCTTTAAAAGTTCCTTATTTTGGTTGGGCTAGTGTTAAGTGTGTGTGTGTTTTGCTTTCAAGTACAAAAAAAGAATAAAAACACCGTATCGGATATTAGACTGAAGAACAGACTGGCAAAGGTATGTATTTTAAAACCAATAGTCACCGAGAATTTTTTAAAAATTATTTGTTTTTATGTGCATTGGTATTTGCCTGCATATATGTCTATGTGAGAATGTCATCTTCTGGAACTAGAGTTACAAACAGTTGTGAGCTGCCATGTAGGTGCTGGGAACTGGATCCAGGTCCTTTGGAAGAGCAGCAGTCAGCTCTTAATTACTGAGTCATCTCTCCAGTCCCAAGAATTTCTTTTTATTTTCCTAATGATTGCAGAAAGTATTATAGTCAGGGCATTTTAGTCAACTATGTATCATAAACTAAAAATTTCAATGACAAAAGCTATGCCACAGATAAATTTCAAATTTCTATTCCTAAGCAGTAAAAGTGAGGATCACAGGAGAAAAGTTTTCTAGAAATAAAATAGTTTTCTAGTAATCTGACGGTCTTCATATATTAAATCTTTTTATTTTCCCTTTACCTCTTCGGCAGCTTGCTTAGAACTGAGATCAGCTTCATCTTTGTTAGCACACGGGGCCTGAGACCTACAGGCAAGCTGATATTGAAACTTCTTTAAGGTCTGTGCATAATCCCCTACAGAACGACTGTAATTCCAGAAGGTAGGGCTGGTGGAAGGAGAGGTGGAATCGGGGCTCCCTGCAATTAAAAATTCAAAGTATTTTAGTTCTTATAGTCATTTTATACAGCAGTAACTCAGAGACACTAAGTATCTAGGAACTAGGCCACCTCTGACAATACTCAAGGAAAAAAAAAGACAAGCACCCCCCCAAAGTGCTCAAGGAGTCAAGACAAGCACCGCCCCCCAGAACTCAAGAAGCATCTCCCCTGGCCCCCAACACTGTCTTCTCTTTGAAGATCACTGGTTAGACATTAAAAAGACCATTTTGAGCACCATCAACTTAAGAGGCCTGGGAATGATGCACGGTTGCAAGCGTCTCTTTCTGCTGTGAAACTCAGCTTGTGTTATGCTCTACGACGTTCACTGAGCAGGGAAAGCAAATGTTTGGAAGTTCCTCTGAATGGAGCTAACAGCAGCATCTGTTAAGAAGCCTTTCTGGACTACAGGCTATACGAACTGTTCTACATGGCACCCTGTAGTAACTTCTGTGTTGATGAAAGCTATCTGACAATGTAAGAAACTGACATCCAGGAGGCCATATCCACCAGTGCCTCTACTTGACGTCCTCTGTCAGTCTGCATCCCCAAGAGAAGCTGAGTTCCTCAGGGCAGGGGTGGTTTTTCTCCCACCAGCAGCAGCACAGCTGGACAGATGAGGCCTCACTAACGAGTGTGTTTATGAAGAGCTTATTCTTTCCAAGTCCGAGACAGGGTTTCCACCCAGCTCGCCCAGAATGCGCAAAACTCTCCTAAATCTGAAAGGTAAACAACAAAACCACACAAATTTCTAGCAAATGAGACCCCAAGCATAAAAATCAGCTGCAGAAGTATAGGTATTTAGTCTCCAAGAATTTCAGATAATTGAACTGTTGGATTAGCTTTGAAAAAGTGGGTTTAATTAACTTCACTGAGGTAGCCAGGCAGTACTGGCACACACCTTTAATCCCAGCACTTGGGAGGCAGAGGCAGGTGGATCTCTTGAGTTTTGAGGCCAGCCTGGTCTATAGAGTGAGTTCCAGGTTAGTCAGTCTAAACAGAGAAGCCATCTCAAAACAAACAAACAAACAAAAAACCAACAAAATCAAACCAAAACTGAACATCACTGATGTAGAAAAAAAAGAATTAAAAATAAAAGACTAAAACAAGATACTCTTAAAAACCAGGCATATTCATTCATAACTGGTTTTAAACATAAAGCAAAGAAAACCAGTCTAGAAATCACAATCCCAGAGAACAATGAAGACCCTAAGAGAGATATACATAGATCTAATCTACTAGGAGGTAGAAAAAAACCAAGATCTCCTGAGTAAATTGGGAGCATGGGGACCTTGGGAGAGGATTGAAGGAGAGGGGAGAGGCAGGGAGGGGGGCTGAGAAAAATGTAGAGCTCAATAAAAATCAATTAAAAAAATCAAGCATATTTGAGAAAAACTAAACTCTGAGTCCAAAGTGACTAAAAACAACTGGGCTGAGTGATAAACAAGGTTGTTTTATTTTTTAATTTATTTTATGTACATTGGTGTGAAGGTGTCAGATCCCCTGGAAGTGGAGCTACAAACAGTTGAGAGCTGCCACCTGGGTGCTGGGAATCGAACCTGGATCCTCTGGAAGTGCCGTCAAGTGCTCCTAACCACTAAACCACTCTCCAGCCCTCAACAAGGTTGTTCTTATAGAAGAATGCCAGATCACTACATGTGGAAGGAACCCATGAGGAAGTCTTTACTTGCAACCATCTTTGCATTAATCCACTTGGGCAAGCCGTCTGGTGGATCCTGCAGGAAGGGTGGCTGGAAGCCAGAAATCAAAGAGAAATGACTGCTAAGGAACCTGCTTGCAACCATCATGACCAAGTGAAGCAATTCTCCATCACCACAGGCCAATGTATTGTACATCTCCTAATCTAACACACAGAGACATGCCACTAAACTGTGTTCCTACCAGAAAACAATTAAAACAACTGGACAAAACCCAATTTTCACACTAGCTGGGTGTCTTTTAAAAGATACACATGCACACACCTTCTAGGTTAAAGGCAGCAAAAGAAGTACAACTAATTGGAGCAGCCTGCATCAGTAAAAGAAAAAAGTAAGTTTCTTTTTTTTTTTTTAAAAAGGTCAGTTATTACTGGCTCTGGGTCAACCATATTAATGTGTCTGAGTTACAGTGGTGTATCAAAGGTAAGAAATTCATTTTGAAGTTATAAGGGGAAGTGTCCTGTTCTCAGGAGACACATGTAAAATATTGAGGAAAGAAGTATCACAAAGTCTACAACTTATTTTAAATGACTCAGCAAAAACCTTTAGGCATGTGTGAGGGAGAGACAATATGAATGTATCAATGTGTGCCTAGCTTCTCGCTCCTGGAGAACTGACTTGTGAATATTTGTTAGCAGTGTGTTCTAAGAACTTGAAATATGACACCCAAGTACAACAGCATGCCCAACATTCAGATATTAACCTCTAAATACTATTCTCTAAGAATCCAGTCCCACAGAAAGCAGAGCGGCCCCTGAGCCAGCCTGGGAGAGTGCAGGATGAATCTATGAATCTATATTATTTTGTGGATCTAGAAAATGAGGGGAAAGGAAGACGAGCAAAAATGGGAAAGATGGGGTATAGGTGGGTACAATGTCGAAGAAAAATGTCAAGAATACAGAAGTCTTTTTTTTTGAGACAAGGTCTCACTCTGTAGTCCTAAGTATCCTGGACCAGAATGGGCTGTAACTCACAGGGATTCACATGCCTCTATCACTAGAGAGGTGAAATTAAAGAATGTGCTATCATACCCAGCCAAAAATAAATCTTTAAAAAACAAGTCAAGCATTATGGGCCATTGATGCCAGTACCAGGGAAGCCAAGGTAAGTGGATTCCTGGGGCAGCTGGCAAGCCAGCTTAACTTAGCTGCCAAGTTTCAGGCCAATAATAGAACCCATGTCAAAAAACACAAAGTGAACAGCACCCAAGAAAGGGACACCTGAGTTGATCATATATACACACATGAGTCCCCCCATACAAGTGTATGGGGAAAATAAAGATGAGATAATACAGTCAGAAAGTCCCATACAAACAGGCTTGGCACTCAGGAGACCAAGTCAGAGCACTGTTACGTTTGAAGACTGCCTAGATGACATAATAAATTCCACATCAGCCTACATGACTGTATCAAAAACACAGATATAAAAATCCCCATGAGAACACAGCAATAATTTTGAAAAGAATTTTAAACAATGTTAAAAGTAGCATTAAAATTTATAACAGGATATTTACACTGCCCGAGAGCAAGTACGTTTGCAATTTTTTTTATAAATTTATGCAGAATATTTAAATTACCTAAAGCCTAAAATCATAGTAGAGAGGTTAAAAGTAGAGAAATAGACAAAGACATACCAGGCAAAGAACTAGAGACCAGAATTTAGAGTACATGTTCTTTTCAATGTGTCAGAACCGTTTATGCAAAAGTGACCAGAGAGCCTCCAAGCAAGTCTAAGATTAAAAAGCCTTCCCTCCACAGTGAAAGATGAGAAAGCCCAAACATTAATAGATATGGATCAGAATCTCTGGCCACAGCACAGTTAACTTAGGAGGAAATAAAGCTAACTAGGTCTTGTCTGGCTTGACAAGGAAAAGCAACTGCAGTAACTTACAAACATCGGTAACAACACTTCTCAACGTCAGAGAAGATATAAAGAGAATGAAAAATATCTAAAAATCATAAAAGATATGTATCAATTGTTCTTTGTGCTACTCTATAATTTCCAGTACACTTCAAATACTTTGAAATTTCAAAAAAGATGGAAGTAACAAGATAATATTGATTTGTTTCTTTGACATTTGTGGCACTTGCAGGCAGAATTAAATTAAAAACCCCCAGAGAGATTTCAGGCGACACAAAGAGCCATGCTCCAATAACTTGGCTTCTTCACCATGGTCATGCTTTTTGCACCTAATGTGTTTTTCTGTGGAAGTTCCTGGGGGGAAAATCATTACTCAGTTCAATAACCTAATTTGGTTTCAAATAATTGACTTTGTAATAATCAAATCCACCTCAAATAGATTAAGACTCGCTAACACTGTTTCCCTAGGTAAACTATAGGCTTTAAGGAATTATTTAGAGAAATTTTAAAATGGTACTAAAAAAACAAAACAAAGCCCAGCAGCACTTTTAGGGGCAATAATGTCTGTCGTGTCATGTCCGTGTACCCCCTCCCACCCTGCCCTGCACATCAGTCTTCCAAAAAGACTCGTGGGAGCTATCATTTGAGTAAACTTTGCTTTACGCTGCTTAAGAACACGCACAACCATAGTTTAGGGAACTCTAGCGTGTGTGAAAGGGTCTTACATTTACCGCAGAGACAGATTCAAGACTGCTCAGGTCAACCATGTTTCACCTCCTACGTTTAGCAGTTAATCTACTATCAGTTTAAGGACCATGTAAAGTGACAACACAAATATGGACATCAGAAGGAAACAAAATGTGTACCCAGCTTAACTCTATGCTGCTTCTCCTCCTCACTTCTGAGGAAGGTGTCCAAAGTCCGCAGGTCCGTCATGTAGTCCTCTTTGTCAGTGGGTGAGTTGTAGACCGTGGGTGAGGAGCGGTAACGAGATCTCAACCCACTGCTCTCCACCGGGCCGACAGTGGTAGAGTACGGGGAAGGAGGAGACAGACTAAAGCTTGCCATCTACACAGAGAGAACGGGATTTACTTTCATTTGAAATGCAAACATTTATTTTTGATTTTTAAAAGTAATATATGCAAGCTATCTCTGAAATCCTGGCATACAGAGGATGGAGACAAGAGGACTGAGTTTAAGACCAGCCCCTGCTACACGGGCAATTTCAGGCCAGCCTGGCTGCATGAGGCTCTATCTAAACAACAACAGTTAAAAAAAAAATAAAATCAACAGAGGCCAGGAAGATGGCTTAGCAGGTAAAGGTGCTTGCCATCCAAAGACACAAGCCTGACAACCCAAGTATGAGCCACACTAATAAATAAAAATTATCTTGAGTAATTTTTCAGTTTTAAAATGTATTTAGAAAAAAACTGTGATTGCATATAATTCCAGTATTTGGGAGACAGAGGCATGAGGATAAGGACTTCAAGGTTCACCATCCTCAGCTACAATGTGAGTCTGATGCTAGCCTGAGCTACAGGAGACTGTCTATACCTCAAAAGAAAAGAAAAGGAAAAAGAAAAGAAAAGCCATAATATAGTCTGTAATCCCAATTGTGCTGGGATGGTTGGCTGAGACAGGAGGATCATCATAAGTACAAGACCTGACTGGGAAACACATGGAGATTACATAAAATAAATTTTTACAGCTGGAGAGATGGCTCAGAGGTTAAGAGAACTAACTGCTGTTCCGGAGGTCCTGAGTTCAATTCCCAGCAACCACATGATGGCTCACACCCATCTATAATGAGATCTGATGCCTAGAACACATATACATAATAAATAAATTAAAAAAAATACCTGTACACTAATTATAAAAAATTTTTTAAAAATTATTTTTCTTTCTTATTCTGTGGATTTAGAGCACAAGTTTTTGGCTGCTATAACTAATGTTAAGAATATCACTGTACATAAATCCTTGTTTGAATTTTTGATAACTTTAAAAATTAATTTTTATTAAATTTAGGTGGGAGGGTGTGCATGTCTGCAGTGATGCTCATGTGGCCACAGGATAGGTGGGTATCCTGGTCAGGTAACAGCCTTTGGAGCTGTTTCTCTCCTCCTACCATGCGGGCCCTGAGGACCAAACTCAAGTCCTCAGGCTTGGTGGCAAACACCTTTACCTGCTGAGCCCACTTGCCAATCCTCTAGAGCTTTCTTTAGGGCAGACTCCTCAAACTGAAATTACTTGGCCAAAGCACAGAACCCTTAAAACTCTTATTTACATCTATTAAATCAAAGTATTATTGTAAATCATATTCCTGTCAGAAGAGGATGGGGGATCTATTTTGGTATACATTCATCAATATTACTACTTTAAAATGTTTTCTTCAGAATTTCTCTCTCTTTTCATCAGATTTGTAAAACAAGCACTTTTCTCACTGAGCCATCTCCCTGGCCTAGAAACTTTCAAGGCCAGCCTGGTCTATAAGGCTAGTTCCAGGTCAGCCAGGGCTATACAGAGAAACCCTGACTCAAAACAAAACAAAACAAACAAACAAACAAACAAAAAACCCAACCCAACCAAACCAAACCAAATAAAACACCTGGAGCTGGAGAGATGGCTCAGTAGTTAAGAGCACTGGCTGCTCTTCCAGAGGACCTGAGTTCAATTCCCAGCACCCACACAGCAGCTCACAATTGTCTATAACTCCAGTTCCAGGGGATCTGATTCCCTCACACAAATGTGCACATAAATTAAAAATTAATAGTGAGTTCCAGGACAGGTAGGGAAACAGTGAAATACTGTCTTGGAAAAAAAAAAAACCAAAAAAGCCATGCTAGCCTGTGAGTTATAAAGATTATAACTACACATTTCTTACAGTATTCAACGTCTACAAAATTTTAAAAATTCTACCACCTAATATTGGAAGACTAGCACAGAATTTCACTTCAAAGCAATGTTACGCAACCAGGCAGAGACAGACTGCTGCTCTCTTTGAAGCAATCTTCTCTTAACCAGTAGCTAGAGATGGTAGCCCACCACAGAGGTCAGAGCTTCTGACAGACTGCTTCTCTTCTGACACTTTTCTTGCAGCCTTACGCCTTGTAGAATTGAAATTTCAACCTACAAATTTTGCTAGTAATACCCTAAAAAATTAGAGCATCACTGATATTACTAAGGAACTTGAGTATTTCTACCCATGACACAGCAAGCATCCATACTTCAGAACCAAACTGGATGAAGATCCCTGGTTCTAGCTAAGAGGATCAGGCATGATACAAAGTGTTAAAAATTCTACAAAAAAGTGAAGTCTTCACACAAAAAAGCTTAAATAGAGAAAACATGCATAAAAGAAACCAAAGTTTCAAATTATTTCAAGACTGTTGGAACTGCATGCTTTATCATCTCCAAAAATGCTCACGTTGAGATGTTGTTAAAGAACTCTTGCTGGAGTGACAGGAAACATGGTCTGTTCTTGGCTCTTAACCACTGTTCCTCAGTTCCTCACTAACCAAAGGCAAAACCTGAACTCACTAGGTGATTTTAGCGCAACTCCCAATTCTAAAATAGTATCGCTGGCCGAACAAAGATCATTACCTTATTGTAACCACTGACTGGAGAGTAGCTCACAGCAGGGCTATACGAGCCACTGCCTCCTGAGGACAGGCCTTGCAGCTGAGGGCTGTACCCAGTCATACAGCTGGCGGCAAACTTGGGACTGGGGCTGGGTGAACGAGATGGGCTATAACTTAACACACTCTGACCCTGGATTGAAGGGGAAGGTGGAGAGGGAGGGACTTGGGTGGCTGCCAGATCCCGGGGAGGCGTAGTCTGCACAACTAGAAGGAAAAGAACATAAATTACATGTATAATATATGTTTAAATTAAAACAGAAAGTTAAAAAATTAGGTCTTGCTATGTAATTAAGGCTAGCCTTGACCTTAAGCTCTTTCTGCCTCAGTGTCTTGGGTATAAAGAGAACTATGAAAATGGATTTAAGGGCTGGGTGTGGTGGCACATGCTTTTAATCCCAACACCTGGGAGGCAGAATCTTTGAATTTGAGGCCAGGCCAACCTGGACAGTCAGAGCTATGTAGAAATACCAAAAGAAAGTGACAAAAGGATCTGGCTATTAAATTACACAAAACATTATTACACAAACACAACTAATCAGTTGTTTACTATCTCCACGATGTTTAAAACAGTAAAACGTATTTCCATGAACTTGTATGATAGTCCATTCAATTCACACAAATAACAATGATAATCACAAGACATTTTCCTATAGACTGATTTAATGTTAATGAATGGCCTACCAGCTCAGAGTCTGTGGAAAGGGAAGACTAAGAAAAGGAGCCACTGCCTGATCCCAAGTCTGCACTCACCAGCCGTCTTCAGCCCTAACAGTGCTTGCTGTCCCGGGCTGACCACCAGACTTGTTGGTGCTACAGTATATTTAAAGTATCTCCAAAAATCAAATAAGGCATTAAGACTGAAGAGAGATGCCAGGGCAAGTTCTGGAAAAAACCAACCAAACAAACAAACAACTATTATCATTATTAAAAATATTTTTTTATTTATTTGTGTGCAGGGAGTGGCATGTGGAGGTCAGAGGACAACTTGTGCAAGTTAGTTCTCTCCTTTCACTATATTGGTTCTGGGGAATCAAACTTAGGTCATAACGCCTGCTGGGAGTGGCTTTACCTGATAAGAACCTCTCAGCTCCAAATTATTAATTATTATTATTTGGTTTTTCAAGACAGGGTTTCTCTGTGTAGTTCAAGCTCCAAATCTTTCTCTCTCTCTCTCTCTCTCTCTCTCTCTCTCTGCTTTTCAAGACAAGGTTTCCTATGTGTGGCTCAGGCTGTCCTGGAACTTAAAGATGCACCTGCCTGTTTCCCAAATGCTTACATTCAAGGTGTGCACCACCACTTCTCAGTCCAATCTATCATTTTAAAAAGCAAAAAGGTCTTGGCTCCATTTTCAGCAACTTTTTTTAAAAAGATTTGTTTGTTTATTTATTTATTATGTATACAACACTCCTTCCATGTCTGCCTACAGGCCAGAAGAGGGCACCAGATCTCATTACAGATGGCTGTGAGCTACCATGTGGTTGCTGGGAATTGAACTCAGGACTTCTGGAAGAGTAGTCAGTGCTCTTAACCTCTGAGCCATCTCTCCAGCCCCATTTTCAGCAACTTAACATCAAAAATCAAAACTAGTTTCTTATTCCTCACAACAGATACCACCTAATCAAAGTCTAGTAGGCTCAGGTCATTCGCTACTGAGTTTTAAACTAATTACTAATTCTTACAAACCTGTATAACAGATATTTCCATATTTGTTTTAATAGTCAAGTGAGTTTTGGGAGTCCCAGTGTGTTAGTGATCCATGACTCTACCATAGGCGTGATCATCCTGAATCCCTTCCTTTTCCATCTGCCATACCCACTCTGAAAGTTATTTTACGTGTGTATTTTGCCCATATGCATTATGTGCACCATGTCCTCGCCTGGTATAGGCAGAGGCCCAAAGAGGGTGTTGGAACCCTGGTGCTGGAGTTGTGAGTCACCATGCGGGAGCCAGGAAAAAAACTGGGTCCTCTGCAAAAACAGTATGGCTTTTGACCTCGGAGTCATCTCTATTCCTCTGTGATCGATTTCTTTCTTTCTTTCTTGTTTGTTTTTCCAATACAAGGTTTCTTTGTACAGCTTGGCTTTCCAGAAACTAGATCTGTAGACCAGGACGGCCTTGGACTGAGAGGTCCACCTGCCTTTGCCTCCCAAGGGAAGGGATTAAAGCCGCAGGTGGCTGTCCACAACTGATTTCAACTTGCATAGGCTACAGATTTATTTTGACATCCCCAGGACTCTTTCTATCCTAAGGATTAATCTGGTCAGGTCTCAAAGGTGAAGAAGTGAGAGGGCATTTCAGGAATGGCAAAGGTAAACCTCATCACCCACAAGCTGTAGAACTCCTAGCTACTTATCTCTGTATCGTTTATTAGCATAGTTTATAGACAAGGTCTCATGTGCCATGCCAGGTTGGCCTCTGACTTCTGATTCTTCTTCCATTTCCCAAGCACTGGGTGGGATTAGATATTTACTGCCAGGCTGTCCTCAAACTTGAAATAATCCTCCTGACGACTCAGTCTCCTATTAGAATGTTCTTCCCATAAAAGTGGTTTCCTAGCTGAAAAGTGGTGCTGCACACCTTTGATCCCAGCACTTGGGAGGCAGAGGCAGGTGAATCTTAGTGAGTTAGAGGCCAGCCTGATCTACAAAGCAAGTTCTTGGACAGCCAGGACTGTTACGCAGAGAAACCCTGTCTTGAAAAAAACAAAACAAAGCAAAACAACAACAACAAAAATGTTTTCCTAGTTCATTCTCTGTTGTTTTCATCATCTTGGGAAACAGAGCAGGTAATTCATTATTTGTCTCTGAATGAAAGTGCGAATCCTAAGCTGAATTAAAGCTATAAGCAAGTTTTCATTTGTAGTAAAACTAAATTCCAGTGAAAATTACTTACCAATATACCAGAGGGGCCAATATGTCACATTATAATATGTACTAATTAACTTTCCAGTCCTGAAAAGATTAGAAATGCTTTTCAGTTATTTAAAAAAATAAAAACATAAGAAAACACCTCCCCAACTCCATGACAAACAAACAAACCAAGCACTGAAAACCAAAAGAAATATGAAAAGCCATAGAACCAGCCAACGATGGTTTAAAGTGTCGCTTTTGGGCTGATTAACTTACATTTCAGTATATATCATTCCAGCCATGGATACATTTAGGAGTCCCCAGGCTAAAACCACTTTCCTAGTTTCTGTTTCTTTCCTCATCTTGATGGTTCTGTCAATAAGGGAAGCACTGGGGCTTACTTCTCCTTGCATCTATTCAAAAGCAAAGCAAAACAGCCTGGAATTAATCAAAGGAAATCAAAAGTGTCTGTTGTAAAGAATCAACCCCACAGGCTTTTCCTTTTCCTTAATATTTCTTCCCAACTCTTCCCCCGCCCCCATCCCGCCACTTTAATATTAGTATTTGAAAAGGGTGTCCTAAAATAATTGTTTTCTTTGGTACTACAGAGAAATCAACAGAGAATTGGCTGGTTATTTCAGAGAAGTTAATGGTTCCAATAAATGATAATGTCATTTCATAATGTAAGAGTTTGTTATTAAGTCTCAAAGATTTCACGGTTTGTCTGACTCGAGGATGTTACTAGGTCTAGATGAAGAGACACAAGATACCAAGTTTTGTCATCACCGTGACAGACTCTAACCCTGACCTTGGACTGCTACAGATCTGGGGTCTCCTTTTGGTGACGAGATTTTAAGGCTTTACTAATGAAGTGGACGGGTACTAGAAGGTGAAGGATCAAGAGAGATAGGGGAACACGTGCATTCAGTTTTGGTAGAGTGGAATTGTATCTCCTTTGTCTTGCTAGCCTCAGCTCTGCAGTCAGACATGGCAGCTCCTGGAAGTCGTATTCTACAAAGCAGACTGGTATCCTTCCCGCCATCCAGCCCCGCGCCAAAACCCCCGAAGTAGAGCTTCCCTCCCTGGCTACCTCTGAATAAACTTTGTTCATCCTCCTTGTGTCTTTCTTCCACTACAAGTGGCAGGACTTTCGGCTACATCCCCCTGGCTGAACCCCAGGCACAACTTTAGGCGTGGAACTCTGAGGGACCGCGTGGACTCCACGTCCAGGAATCACAAAGACAACCCCCAAAACGCACCATCTTCTTCAGCCGGAAGCCGCGAACTCGCGCCACTCCCTACTGCACATGCGCGAAGCCAAGCCTAAGGCGGCAGCGGGTTAGAAAAGACTCCAGTTACCGGAAGGACCGGGCCGGCCGTCTCTTCTCGCGAGAAGGAAGGGGTGGTGCAGAGAGACCAGGGCAGCGATCGTTGCCAGGGAAACGCCCTCGGATTTGTGGCTCCTACTCAGCTACAGGGAGAAAGCTGAGCTGCAAAATTCAGAGCACGTTCTGAGCCCTTAGTAAAAAGTAGTGACTGTAACAAGCTGAATTTTTAAATATTATTAATTATAGATTTATTTAGGATCCGTATGGGCTCATCTGTAAGCAGGTTTTATTTAGTCGGATGGCTAATTGGTAGGATAACAAGCATGCTTGATGTGTCCAGACACAATCAGCAATGACAAAGCATTTTTCCTGCTTTGAAATGTTTACCCCAATTAGTCTGACCCAACGTCAATTCTCAAATATCCACCTAATGGGGGATGCAGCAGTAGGAAGAAAAACTAGAAAGTTCTATTGAAGTTAGTGGTTTTATGGCTAAAAACAAAACGACAAAACCCCACCTTTGCCCCGAATGTTCTTTCAAAGTACTGAGAAAAGATTTGCCAGGGAGGTGAGTCGGGTTTTATTTAGTAGTTAGTGCCGGTTCCTACAATGTAACACTGCTCCCGATGTGGACTATGGGGCTGGGGGCTCTCTGGTTATTGCTTCAAAGGGCTTTGTCTGAATCCTACAGGTGAAGTGGAAACAGGGAGATTGGGGGAGGCACATCCAGCACAATCTCAGCTCTGGAAGAGCTTTCTAGGGAGTGGCAACACTGACCCGAGTTAGAGGCCAGTGTACTCAGGGACTTCTTCTCCCAGAAAAGTGTGCCAGCCAGGCATGGTGGTACTTGTCTTTAATCCCAGCACTCGGGCGCAGCCAGAGACGTGTGGATCTCTGGAGTTCGAAGGCCAGCCTGGACTACATAATGAGACTGTCTCAGAAAATGTAAATAAATATCAAGATTAAACAGAAAGAAATGAGGTGTCATTGTGGTATTGCATATGTAAACTGGCGGGTTATTGTATGCTCTTAAAGAGCTAATTTTTTTTCAGTGAGATTTTGATCATTTCTATATTGTCTTAGTATGATGTAGTTTGGATCTAGATGTAGATTTAGAGATGGACTAACTTGAAAACTGTTGAAAAAGAAAGGGTTCAATTCAGTGTCCAGTCAAATTAGAATGCCAGGTTCTCATTTCTCCCCATGTAGGTCTATCTAAAAAGAAACTATAACTTCAACATAGTTCTTAACAGGGGTCTGTTTCCTCCTTTTACGGTAACAAGCTATTGTGTATTTATTCAAGGCTTATACAACACTTGTCAGATCAGAGTTGATAGCTGCCATTATGTGTTTAGTTACCGTAACACTATATCCCAAAATGTGAGTGCTTCCTCCAAGGGGGAAAAAAGAGAGCGTAGAAGAGTAGGCATTGCTTCCACACACAGCTTGGGAAGATGTCAGCAGGGCTGGAGTCTGCTGAGCCTGGTGCTGTTAGCTTGCAGATGGCCTCACCTTACGCTCTAATATG
>LOEQ01000063.1:1046152-1063037 GCA_001685075.1 Bramus lutescens
AAGGAGAGACAGATGGATGGGCATGCCATGAGACCACGCTGCAGGTCTCCAAAGGTGGCTGGTGCCAGGCAGGGAGCCATGCAGCGGGCAAGATAGTCATGCCATGCAGAGTGAGGCTGGATATTTATTTAGTGGGTTATGGAAGGGAAAGAGAGAGGGGGTAAGGAGAGAAGGAGGAAGAGCAGAAAGAAACAGAGACAGAGATAGAGAGAGATGGGGAGAGAAGTGGGGAGAATGGAGCAAGGTCTGCGGGGGGAGGGGGCAAGATGGAAAAGGGAGGGACTCAGGCTGGAAGTTGAAGATCAGCTTGCCTCTGCAGATGGGGAGGAAATGGGTGTGGCTTGTCTCTTAAAGGGACAGCAGACCATTACAATAGTCTTCAGTCTCTCCTGGGGATAAACGGGCCTCTGATGATTATGGTCAAAGGCTGTCACCTGTTTGGCTGGCTGGCTTGAGGGAAGGCTTGCTTCCATTTGGTGAATCATCCATGCAGTTTCAGAATTGACCTCTGGCCACTGGTCATGCACACCTTTAATCCCAGCACTCTGGAGGAGGAGGCAGGCAGATCTCTGAGTCTGAGGCCAGCCTGGTCTACAGAGCAAGTTCCAAAACTGGCTTCATAGCTACTGAGAAAAACCTGTCTTGGAAAACCAAAATAAATAAAAAAAAATAAATAAATAGAGAGAAAAGATAACAAAAAACAAACACAACAAAAAACCCAAGTCACAGCTGACCTCCATAACAACTACATCAAGTATCAATCACAATTCTCTGGAACTGAGAGGCAGAGAACTGTCAGAAGCAGAGAAGGTTCTGACTGAAATGGATGTCTTGAAGGAGGTCATGTATGCAGGGGATATTTGCAGAAAGATATGGAATGAGGTGGCAGGGATCATGGATTACCAGGTGGTTAGTCTCTATCTCTGCTTGCCAAATTGGGAGATGTGGCTTTGCTTGGTGTCAGTAGGCATGTTAATTCCCTTAATCTTTTGCAGCCTTGACTCAGGTAAAACCAGATCCTTCAACCTCAGAAAAGAATTGAAGGGAAAGGCAGATGAAGCAGGGTTGAAGTTGAGTGAAAATAGAAAAGTGGTACCCGTGGAGGAGGCAGACACACTTCAGACATGGGGATGGGCTTCCCAGGGAAGGCTGCACTTATGTGTCTTAGCATTGACTGTGGTTACCACTGTGGCTCTGAAGTTACAACGCAAAGGGCTGCTAAGAGACTCCCAACACTTACTCTCTTTTTGATAAATGAAATGAAAGGCAATGCCCTAGATATAATCTGATAAGATAAAACCAGGAGCCATTGGGGTTGCCCTAGGAGCTCAGGACATATATTTTTCCATAAATGGGGTTCTAGTGATATTCCTAAAAAATAGATTTATAGAGAAGAAAGGAGAAAGGCCTTAAGGAAATATTTATCAGCGTTCTTCTCATCTGGTCAAGATGGCAGATTCCTAGGTGAGGGATTCTTTTTCTGCTCATGTCCGCATGATTTTCTCTGTCTACCGGTTCTGCTTTAGGGTAAATCTAAGTAACAGAAACATAATAATGTTGTTATTGGGGGACATTTAGAGAATGTTTGCTATATTTCAGGCACATATGAGCATCTATAAAAACTAGTTTTCACACATCTGCAAGGTAGGTATTATGCCAACCTGGCAAATGATGAAACCAAGGCAAGGGGAAATATTGGTAAATGTGAAAGACCTGGGTTTGGGGTCACATCTAACCACCATGATAATACACTATCCATTTTATTTTCTTTTTTATGTGTGTGTGTGTGTGTGTGTGTGTGTGTATGAGCACATGTCCATAGTATGTGGAAATCAGAGGACAACTTGCTGAATGGAATCTGTCCACTCTTTCCACTGCTTGGGTTCTAGGGTTGAACTCAGTTTATGAGGCTTGGTAGTGAGCACCTTTACCTTTTGAGCCATCTTGCCTGCCCTTATCCTTGTTCTTCTTTTTAAAGATATATTTTATGTGTAAAAATGTTTTGAATTTTTGAATGTATGTATGTACACCTTGGTGCCCACAGAGATCAGAAGAGGGCTTCAAAATCCCTGGAACTGGAAGTATGGTGAGCCACCATATGGGTGCTGGAAATTGAATCTAGGTCTTCTGCAGGAGTTACAAGCGCTCTTGACCCCTGAGCCACCTCGCCAGCCCAGTTCCCGTTCAGTGTTTGTTGTCCTTGTTTTGAGATAGGGTCTCACTAAACAACCCTGTATGGCCTTGAACTCAGAGACCTGCCTACCACGGGCTCCTGAACCCTGGGTTTCAAGGCATTCACCACCATACCTGGCTCCAAGTGTGAAAATTTGGCACAAGAAATAGCAAATAGAGATTAGAAGGCCATCGGAGGAAAATGCAGCCAAGAGTCAGAAACTAAATAGAGTGAGGAGCCAGGGCTCACTTGTTTGGTGGAAAGAACTCACGGCTTCCACTTGCCTGGGCTTCTATGAGAAAGCCTGGTTTGGCTCACGACAAGAGGAGGAAAAGCCCATAAAGGCTGAGCTGAAGTCATGGGAAGCTGGAAATGAGTGAGACTGAATGCTGAATAGCAAGAGGCAGCAGGAACTAGAAAACAGCAAGGATCTGAGAGGAGATGAAAGGCGCTGATTTAGAAGGGCAGTGAGTAGGGACTCTCTCTAAAGAAATATCAGAGCAGGAAGGCTTCTGAAGGCAGCGTACCACCTACTCAAGAAACCCAGTTAACAGCTGCAGGATTCCAGACAGCTGGGAAGGAATGCTCTCATCTCCCAGCTATCCTAGGAAGGTGATTTCAAAACAGCTCTCCTCTAACTTCAGGCTTCACGGTCAACCGCCATAGATACTAAACACTGGTAGTTTTTATTGTTCTGGGTTTGCTTTTCATTTTTTTTATTTATTTCAAGACAGGGTTTCTCTGTGAAGCCCTGGCTGTCCTGGAACTAAACTGTGTAGACCAGACTGGCCTCAAACTCATAGAGGTCCCCCTGCCTCTGCCTCCCGAGTGCTGGGATTTAAGGGGTGCCCCAGCACCACCCGGCTAATTATTGATTTCTTACTGTGCCTAATTTATAAACAAAACAACTTCACTCCTCCTCTACCTCATCCTTCTCCAAGAAAATTTGCCTACCCAGTAAAGAGTAACCAAGGGTGTAGGAACAGTAGAACTGCCAAATAGACCTTTTGCTTTTCTGCAACAGTTCAGATAGAACCCAGGACCTTGTTCATGCTCGACAAGGGCTCTACCTAGATGAAATTTTATCATAGGTATGCACAACATACACATGAAGAATCATATATGCATAAAGTTTCCACACCCTCTGGGAACAATCCTCCATGGTGAGGGTAGGGGCTATTGTAATGAGTAGTGAAATCAATTAGTGGTTGTAACTAGCACTTATCAAAAAATAATAGAGGGTAACAGGATTGTTTGAGGAGAACTGTTTCTGTTTCAGGGTACATGAACTGAATTACAGTACAAAACGTGATTCTTGCTATGTTAGGTAAAGAACAAAAGCCTTCTGCTGGAAGGGAGTTTTCTTCTTAGATTTTCCCTTATTATGCAGCCACGCTGCTAAGTTAGCGAGAAGAATCCTCGCTCCACGCATTCCAGACTCACCACATGCTAGTAATTAGTAAATCCTCACCGTACTGTAGGATGGACCCACTGTTTAGGTTAGTGAAAAGCGTGAATTGAATCGTATTACTTTAGAAGAACTACAGGTTTTTATTTGTAAATACAGTAAGTGGAAGCAAGCTAACCAACTGTGGCCAGTGCACAGGGATGGGCTTTGCTTTGGAGACTAGACAAGAGTAATTTGTAATTGACATTTCAAAGAAGCCTAAGAAACAGGCCAGCCTTTGTTTAAATCGCAATTACCCTGTTTGTATGTAAAAGGATACTTCTATAGAAAGCTTTTCAAAACAACTGGCTCTTTTAAGTAGATAATTATTCCCTGTCTAATCTTGTTTATACTGTGCAGAACTTCAGTGAACTCTTTATTCCCCCACAAAGGTTAACTTCAGCCAGTCCTTCCTCAAATTATCACAAATTCCCAATTAGTGAATTCTGAAAGGATTTCCCTGCAACAATATGCCAGGGACTCGTCTGCTGTGTTCTTTATTGCACTGAGTAACGTCTGACAGGTTTCCCAGGGCCGGGCCACCTGGACATTCTCTCTGTCAGGAACACGTGGTCAAGGAGGTGGACGGCAGTTCAAGGGGAGCAGAGCAGCAAATGAGTCTCAAACCTCCGGAGGTGGTGAAGGAAGAAAAGGGACACAGTATGTTTCTTATGAATTCCATAGTCAATTCTAGGCCTTTTTGGGTGTAAGGAGGAACTTGGTAACCTAGGTAGGAAAAAAGAATATTAAACTTTTATTTATTTATTTATTTATTTATTTATTTATTTATTTATTTATTTATTAACGGAGAGCAGATTGTTAAGCCTAGAGAATCTCCTAAGAGAGATGTCTTAAATCAATTCCTCTTGCACTTTTTTTAATCAACGCCCCCGCCCCCAGCCAGTTCTCCAGCACTGAACTACTTATTTCCTGTTGGAAGTTTCTACTTAGCGCTCGAAACTCAATGCACGAAATACTTTTTAAAATACTAAAAAGTTTTAACCCCAACAATACTGTTTTCCGATTTTTATCATTTGGCTTCTGAGCTTGACTTCTTTTGCAGGCAGATCTCAGCGCCGCCTGATTAGAGGGGCCTGCAGTCTGTAACAACCTTTGTTTATTAGTGTCCCCGTCACTGTAAAGTTTCATATGTTCAAAATCTTGATTTAGCGGCGAAAATGCCAGGCAGGGAGCCAGCTCTGCTACTAATTAGAATAAATCAAATGGGGGAAATGGGGGAGATAAAAACCAGGTTCCGGTGGGCGGATCCACTGGATTTGGTCTGAGGGAGAAATACGGGACAAAAGTGGCCAGAGTGATGCCTGCTAGGGTCAGAGCACTGCGTGTTGTCTGATTGCAGGGCTTCAGAGTCAGGGTCCCGGCCGCCCCTGCTAATTGCTCCCCTTCGGTCCATTCTAGCAGACCTTCGTTCTGCCCAGTTGTACACTCTTACAGGAGGAGGTCTTGATTGCTCTGAGCCAATCATGGCAGTACCAATCCCCTTTGTCTAGAGTGGTTCAAGAAGGCAGAGGGTGTCCCTTCTTTCTGGGGAGAAGTTAGCTGGTGGGGCCGTTCTTCAGAGTTTCTTCTGCGTAAAGTGGAAGGATGGAATGAAGAAGTCCGGAGCGGCGGAACTGACAAGAGCTGGAGCAGTACTTTGGATGTCTTTTTTTGTGTTTGTTTCTTTGTTTGTAGCCCAGACGTGCCTGGAATTCGCCATGTGCCTGCTTCAGCCTCTTGTACTGTCCTGGGATTGCAGAAGTGTGCCTCTGGGCCTGGCACCCTGCAGGCAAGGCAATTGTTTTTCTAAGACAAGTTCTTACTAGGTAGCCTTATCTGGCCCCGAACTCTATGTGGATCAGCCTGGCCGCAAACTCATAGAGATCCGCCTGCCTCTGCCTTCTGGGTGCTGAGTTTAAAGATACACCCCGCCAATATATTTATTTTTAAAAACTGACTCTGGCTGGATGTGGTAGTGCACACCTTTAATCTCACCACCAAGCAGGCAGAGGCAGGTTGATGTGAGTTCAAGGCCAGTTTAGTCTACACTGGAGTTCCAGGCCAGCCAAGACTACATAGTGAGACATAGTCTCAACAAATAAACAGCAAGCCTCCCCCAACAAAGCCTGTCTATCTGTATAGTTTTTTTTGTTTCTTTGCTTTTTTGCTTTTTTTTTTTTAAGACGGGGTCTTTTGTAGCCTGCGCTTACCTCAAACTTGCCATAACTGTGACTTGTGTATGATGACCCTGACCTTCCATCCTCCTGCCTCTGCTTCCTGAGTGCAAGAACTATAGCACACCCCTCTCCCCCCAGTCTATGGGTGGGACTGGAACCATGAATATTAGGGAGCTCCTCTGCCAACCAAGCAAAGTTCTCAGCCTTCAGGGACAGTAGCTATATTTTGTTTGTTTGTTTTTGTTTTGAGACAGAGTTTCTCTGTTTAACAGCCCTGGCCGTCCTGAAACTCAGTCTGTAGACCAGGCTGGTATTGAACTCCCAGAGATCCGCCTGCCTCTGCCTCCCGAGTGCTGGGATTAAAGGCATGCACCACCACAGCCTGGCCAGTAACTATTTTTGAGCATTCTCAGGGAGTTTTCCTCTTTTTTTCAGGTTATTTAGGATCTTCCTCCATGAACTCTAGAACAGAGCCTTTCACCTGGGAAGTGCTTTGCAGTGCTGAAGTCGCTAAAGACAGACCTGTATAAACTGTTGCCTTTCACCATATCCAAAGTGGGATATGGTTGCTATGGATGCAGAAGTCCTTTCCACCCGGGGGCATGATATGCCAGCGTCATTTGTGCATTCTAGAACGCTCACAATACCTAGCACAATGCAAGGAGATATCCATAGCTGTTATTTGTGCTTGGGAACAGCGACAAGGGAAGTCTGAAAGTGTCAGAGATGAACACCGTCCTCCCAATGTCTTCTGGGTAACCTGTAGTGGCATCAGGGGAAATGAATGAGGGCACTCACTGATGCTAGAGAGAGTTGGTGGGTCGGAGTTGAGAAAAGATCTTTGCCAGGGCTTTGATCTTCCGGTTGTGCTGCTGACCTTGGAACCAAGACAGATATCAGTTTCCCAGGGAAACTGGACTCAGAGCAGGTCTCTTCCAGGCCCTGTGTGCTCTCCAGGTAGGTTAGGAGCGGGGGAAGAAGGTTGTTGGAGGAAGAAAAGCACGGTAAACAGAGAAGAGTGAAGAGCAGCAGTGATTTTCAAGTCCCCAGTCTCAGCGCCTTCCTGAGCCCCCCCCNCCCCCCCCATCAGCGCCTCGGCACCTCACCAGCAGAATCGTGTGATAACGTCCCCCTTTCACTTCTGCCAGCTCAAGTGGGTCTCCGTTACTGGAAACCAGAAGAGCCTCCTCCCCAGTGGTGTGCTGGAATGTTTGACAGTGTGCGCAGTGTCAACAGCCTGGAGGTGCAGCACGCCGCTTTCCCTGGCATAAATGCCCGCACTGTTGTCAGTCTCAAAGCTGCCAAAGGTACTGCTGAGTGGAAGTTGGGAAGAGATGAGAATATTGGCTCCAGCACATCCCCGGGTCAAATGAATACAGCGTGCTATACGCTTCTCAGCCACATAAGAGGTTCAAGGACACATGCGGATAGCCTCTCAGGAGTTACGGGATACAAATCTTTTTAATTAGTTTCAAATGTGCAACGTCTTAGGGCTCAGGGAGTAGAGGATGTAGATCAAGCTTTTAAATCATCGTGGGGAACCCCCCCCACCTTTTTAGTATAAGGCTTTTGTGTGTGCTGGGAATTGGAGGCAGGGGAAGGGTTCATATTGGGGTCAGAAAGGAAGTTAGAAGTGCGACTGGGGAGGTGTGGAAGGCAACCTTGGTGAAGGCCCACACCAGGCCTTGACAGAATAGCTTTCTGCAGGTAAGAACGCCTGGAACTAGGCCACAGAATATTAAATTAGTCCTTCGCCATTTAGCCACCATTAAAATTCCTGACCCAATTCGCTTTTTTATATGTGGTGCCTGAAGTTGAACCTAGGGCCTTGAGTGTACTGGGCAAATCTAATCCTCGACCACTGATAGGGTCTTGTTTGGTTTGTCTGGAACCGGCTTTGTTTACCAAACTGACCTCACGTTCATGGCTAGCTCTCAAGTCCTGACTTTGCTTTTTGTCTTTTTTCTTTCCCATCCAGGAGGCAAAGGCCTATTATCTCATAGTTAGAGCTATAAACACAGACAAATATGATCTGGGCTGGAGAGATGGCTCAGGGAGCAGGTAAAGGAGCCTGCTGCCAAGCCAGACAACCTGAGTTCAATCCTCAGAACCTACAGTGTAGAGAGAGCCAGCTGTGAAAGGTTGGCCTCTAACCACATGGGTCTCCCTCTCACAGACATGTAGTCGGATTTTCTTTGGACCACCAGCTCCCAAATAATGACACAGAGACTTCTGTGTCTCTGTGTATCTGAAAGCTTGACCTTAGTTTAGGCTTGTTCCCAACTAGCTCTTATAACTTAGATTAACCTGTTTATATTAATCTACATTCTGCCACGTGGCTCGTTACCTCTCTTCCATACTGTACATTGGACTCCCTTTACATCTTGCTGGTGGGAAGGAGCTCCTCTCTTTTCCCGGAAGTCCTGCCTATCCCCTCCTGCCTAGCTATTGGTTGTTCAGCTCTTTATTAAACCAAATCAGAAGGTGCCTTGTCAGAGACATATCTTCACAGTGTACCAAAAATGTTATCCCACAACACACACACAAGTAAAAATTATGCACATCAGGGGCAAAGTAAGGTAATACTTTTATTACTGATGAAGACAATTGGCAAGAATCAAGTGGCTGACAGTAGATCCTGTCTTGCTTTAATGAAAGTTTGGGAGGCACGGGGAAAGGTGGTTTGCATGGGCTTCAAAGAGGCACCATTCCAGCTACTTTATGTGCCATTCCTCTGCCAGAAAGCTACTTATCAGGTATTCAATTGACCTCTTCAGAGGCCAGTACCACCCTCAGTTTTGTTTTTGGGGTTTTTGCTTTGTTTTGTTTTGTTTTGTTTTTTTGAGACAGAGTTTCTTGGTAGCTATGGAGCCAGTCCTGGAACTAGCTCTTATAGACCAGGCTGGCCTTGAACTCACAGAGATCTGCCTGTCTCTGCCTCCCGAGTGCTGGGATTAAAGTCATGCACCACCACTGCTGGACTCCCCCTCAGTTTTAAGACAATCTTCCAAAGTTATTCTCTGTAACATTTTTATTCTTTCAAGGAGTTGGCTCCCCATTGGGTGTCATTCATGGACACCGCTAAACTCTCAGAGACTAGATCTGTATATTTGAATTCATGAGTGACTATTTTGTATAATCACATTGTTTAGTTTCAACTGCAAAAATACTTGTGTGCACTGGTGTTTGGACACTTAGTGTATTTGACTATTCAGTCCTTGAGAATTTAATATGTTGATGTCAGTAAGAAGTAGATTTTATAACCTTAGTTTAGTTGAAACAAAGCTGAAAATACATTGTAAGGGTACATTTTATCATTAATCATGTATTTGGATATAAGCCTATTGACTTTATTTGTGAAAACAAAAACCCATCAAAAATTAAAGAACACAGTAGTAAAAAGATATCTTCCTTTAAAATTATTTGATTTGGGAGCTGGACCAATGGCTCAGTGGTGAACTGCTTTTGTATAAATACAAACTCAGATTCAGCTTTCAGCACCCACATGATGGCTTACCTTCATCTGTAACTCGGTTCTGGGGATTCATCACTCTCTTCTTGCCTCTGTGAGCACTGCATGCACATGGTACACAGGCACACATGCAGGCAAAACCCATTCACAGAAAATAAAATGTAAGAAAGAAAATTAGATTATTTTAATTAGCTTACAAAGTAATACATTTTCTTAGGGATTGTCACATGTGCTTAGGTCTGACTTACCGTCCCCTCCCAATATATTCTTGAAGAAGTTGTCTGAAAAGTGGCATGAACTAATTATTATATGAAAAATCAATTCTGTGTAGAACAAAATTGAGAGATAATATGAAAAAACTTAAAAAGTTCCTATAGAGAGAAAAAATAAAAATCAATACTTAGTAAATAAAATAAAAAGATAAACAGACAACTTTTGGAACATAATATATAAGGAACTTTAAAAAATAAAACAAGTGCTCACTTTGGCAGCACATATACTAAAATTGGAATGATACAGAGAAGATCAGCACGGCCCCTGCACAAAGATGACATGCAAATTCGTGAAGCGTTCCATATTTTAGCCAGGGGGTGGTGGCGCACACCTTTAATCCCAGCACTCGGGAAGCAGAGGCAGGTGGATCTCTATGAGTTCGAGGCCAGCCTGGTGTACAAGAGCTAGCTCCAGGACAGGCTCTAAAACTACAATGAAACCCTGTCTTGAAAAACAAAAAATAAAATAAAAAAAGTGATAAGTTGGTAAAAACTAAGACAGTTTGTTTAAAAAAATAAAACAAATCAAAATAATTTAGTAGAAAAATGGCCGAAATAGTTTAATAGAAATGTCACAAGTGACCAATAAATGCATTAAAGAGATGTTCAACTTCCCACATAAAGGAAAATCAATGAATTAAAAAAAATTTTAGATTGATGTAGGTCTAATTTCTTTCTTATTTAAAAAAGTGACTTGAGTTTTGGGCAGATGTGGGAAGTGAGCTCTCTGGAAAGCATTCTTCATGATAAAGTTGACAATGTTGGAATATTAAAAATGTTTATACTTCATGATCAGCAATTCCACTACACACCCACAAAAAAATGCAGCACTTTGGCTTCAACAGCAGAAGCGAGATGACAAGGAGTCTTCAGACATCACCATTCAGACACCCGCTCCGCCGCTCTCAGAAAGTCAGCCTTCCGTAATGTGGCTGCCCTGCAAGCCTGGGAGCTGGTATAACGTCAGCACCACAGCACAAGGACTGACTGCGACTGGACCGGGCCAGCCAGACTCCTAAAACTGTCTGCAGGAGATTCAGGCATGGACTCCGTGAAGGAACAATGACTAAAGGTACAGGGGCACCCGTTTCAGTGCCCAGTTCATCTTGAGAATGTCAATGGGTGGTCATAAAATAAATGTCCTGGTTTCAAAAACTGTAAAGTAGTAATAATGATAATAATAGTAATACTTCCAGCTGGGCAGTGGTGGCACAAGCCTTTAATCCCAGCACTTGGGAGGCAGAGGTAGGCAGATCTCTGTTGAGTTTGAGGCCAGCCTGGTCTATAAGAGCTAGTTCCAGGACAGCTAGGCTATAACACAGAGAAACCCTGTCTTGAAAAAACAAACAAACAAAAAAAAACCAAAAAAAATCCAACACAAATATTTTTTCAGCCACACAAAAATAAACACACAGGGGTCTGGAGAGAAGGCTCAGCAGTTAAGAACATTGACTACTCTTCCAGAGGTCCGGGGTTCAATTCCCAGCTCCCACATGGCAGCTCACAACTGTCTGTAACTCCTGTTCCAAGGGATCTGACACCCTCATACAGACAGTCATGCAGGCAAAACACCAGTGTGCATAAATAAAAAAAATAATTTTTTTTTCTGAGACAGGGTTTCTCTGTAGTTTTGGAGCCTGTCCTGGAACTAGCTCTTGTAGACCAGGCTGGCCTCAAACTCACAAAGATCTGTCTGTCTCTGCCTCCCGAGTGCTGGGATTAAAGGCGTGCGCCACTCACTGGCTGGCATAAACAAATTATTAAAAGGAAATAAATAAACCCACGGCTATGATGAGTCATTAAAGTGGCCCGTGTGCTTAAGTTTCCAGCATTCCCAGAATGCACCTTCTGAAAATCTGTTTGTTGTTAGGTTTTTAGATTAGAAGCACTGTGCACGTTGTCAGATGTTCAAATAACAGTTTTTTTTTTTTAAGGAAAAAAGAAAATTCAGCCACCCGGGAGGGTTCTTAATGGTTCCATGCATATTATTTCTGGATGAAAAATTGCTTTTATGAACACATGAAATAATCGAACCTCTTGCTTTGCAAAACCAAGAACCAAATAGATTTAGATAAATGTTTTGATTTCTTTCTTCCTTCCTTCCTTCCTTCCTTCCTTCCTTCCTTCCTTCCTTCCNNCCTTCCTTCCTTCCTTCCTTCCTTCCTTTCTTTCTTTCTTTCTTTCTTTTCTTTCTTTCTTTGAAACAGGGTTGATCTCACTGTGTGGTCTTGGCTGGTCTGGAATTCTGCCTCTACCTCCTTAGTGCTGGGGTTAAAGGTGTAAGCCACAACCGCCAGGCGATGCACTTTTTCTTAATTTAATCTCTTGGTATTTGTGATCTAACTTGGGACAAAATATATTGGGAAAATATAACCTCCTTGACCATCTGAATTCACTAAAGTTCAATCAACTCTTGCTATCTCAATTTGGACAGAAATAGATTTGGATAGCCAGGAATAATCATAAAAGTATTTTTTTCTCTCTTACACGAGTTACATTTAACACATAATTTTCAACAACAGGCTATTTTTTCATGCTTACAACTATGACATAATTCTTATCCATAATTACCTTTTTCCTCTCTTTTCAATGATTACATACTATTTCATTGTGCATATCTCTTATCCAAAATGTTTGAGACCAGAAGTATTTCAAATTTTAGATTTTGGAAATATATGTATATACTTGTGCATACAATACAAGACAAACTGGCTGATCTATATATGGAAAAATTACATT
Organism: Bramus lutescens; assembly: GCA_001685075.1. Classification (NCBI taxonomy): domain Eukaryota; kingdom Metazoa; phylum Chordata; class Mammalia; order Rodentia; family Cricetidae; genus Bramus; species Bramus lutescens. Next base: position 1,058,433 of record LOEQ01000063.1, read on the forward strand.
GAATACATTGAATAAAAATAAAATCAAAAACAAAAACAAAATCCAACTGCTAGCTATCATTAAAGGTAATATTTGTAATATTTGAGATGAGGGGAGAACAATAAACACCTTTTTTTTTTTCCTGAGACAAGGTTTCTCTATATAACAGTCCTGGCTGTCCTGGAACTCACTATGTAGACCAGGCTGGCCTCAAACTCACAGATATCTGCCTGCCTCTGCCTCCCAAGTGCTGGGGTTAAAGGTGTGTGCCACCACCAACGTCCGACTCAGTTCAGTTTTAAATAGGATCTATCTATGCAGCCTATATTGGCCTCCAAGTCACAGTAATCCTCCTGCCTCAGCTTCCTAAGTGTTAGACTCATAGGCATGTGCTGCTACACCATCTATTTTTTTTTCATGACCTAATGCTTTAATTAATCAGTACAGATTGAAACTGGGGACTTTACTGTTAGTGTTTTTAGTCCTTAGGAAGTAACAGTCTCATCTTGTTACATCAGCTAACATTCTGTTTCATTTACACTTCAGACTTTTCTACACAATTCCAGGAAACGGTTATGTCTGATGAGACTGCTTGCTTAGCCGTCTTTCCCTTTCCTAGACTACTGATGTGCAGTAGAAATTTATCACAAACACGTATGTAACTGTATAAGTGTTTGTGGAGGTCAGAGATCATTGGACCCCTGGAGCTGGAGTTACAGGAGGTTCTGTGTTGTAGTATGTGGGTGCTGGGAACTGAAAACTGGTCCTCCGGAAGAGCAACAAGTATTCATTCCAGGCTAACCCATGCCACTTAAGTTAAAATTCAAAGATTTTTTTTTTTTAAAAAAGGAGCCAAGTGTGGTGGCTCTTGATTGTAATCCTAGCATTTGGAAGGCTGAGGCAGGAAGACTGTTTGAGGCCAGTCTGGGCTACAGAGTGTTTCCACACCAACCCTGGCTAAAAATATGTGTGGGTGACCTTGCTTAGCTCCTACTGCGCATGGTTCTTGTACTCGAGGACTTAGGACTTGGGCTGCAATTAGTAAACAATTTGTGGAGATGACATTTTTTCACTTCCCAATAACTTAATATTAAAAAGTACCTGCATATTGAAATTTTTGCCTTGCAGTGGCAAAGACTTTCTTCAGAAGAGGCTAGAGACCTTTCAGGACAGTGGTTGTCTGTAGGTAGCAGAAGGGGGCAGCAGAGAGCCGCTAGGGTGGTAAGATCTGGGGTCCCCCAAAGGTTGGGTTAAGAGCATTGGTGTTAACCCAAATCAGGAGTTCACAGGTCGAAAGGAAAGCCAGGCTGGAAAGCAAATCTGGGAGAAAAGCCTAGAAAGAATGGGATCAAGGCGCGGTGGGAGGTGCTGGGGATGCTAGGCTTCTAGTATTACTAAAGTAGGCTTGGCCTTGTCCTGTTTACCTAACAAAAATGAAGAAAGTTGATGTTATTGTTCATCACAGGGGTGTTTTGACAGTCACCAAATCACGTAGCGGATTTCTTTCAGATACATACTCATCATTTTCTATATGTCTTTTGTTCTATAAGCTGCTTAAAATGTTTTTTTTAACTTCTTTTTATGTTTTTAGAATTCTCAGTACTTTAAAGGTTTAAAATATAAATTACATGTCTGTACGTGCACATGAATGCATTTCCCACAAGAGCCAGAGTTCTGAGCTACCGAGGGTTATGAGCAACCTGATGTGGTGTAGTGCTGGGAACTGACTCAGGTCCTCTATAGGAGCAGTTGGAACTCTACATAACAGTCCTGGCTGTCCTGGAATTCACTCTTAGACCAGGCTGGTCTCGAACTCACAGAGATCCTCCTGCCTCTGCCTCCTGAGTGCTGGGATTAAAGGTGTGTGCCATCACTGATGAATGATTTATTTATTTTTATTTGATAGTTTTTAAATTTTATTTTATAGTTTTGCCTGTGTGAGATCCCTGAAACTGAGGTTACAGACAGCTGTGAGCTGTTGTGTGGGTGCTGGGAATTGAACCCAGGTCCCCTGGAAGAGAAGTCAGTGCTTAACTGCTGAGCCATCTCTCCAGCCCACCAAATCTTAGTATTTTTTACTTTGTGTGTGTGTGTGTGTGTGTGTGTGTGTGTGTGTGTATTTGGTCTGTTTTATTTAACCAATGATCACTTAGAACACACTAAGGATATTCCACTTTTCACCATTTTGATTAATATATACCCTAATCAATCTTTGTGTCGCTATAATGATTTTCTTAGAATAAATTCCTAAAGTTGCATGGTTGGTACCAGAGTACTTGAAGTTTCTAGGTCTTAGCCGCCAAAGCTCACTCTAGCAAGTGTAGCAAGGTACACACCTTGCCCCTACCTTGTTTCCCTCACTTCCCACCAACTCTCAGCAGTATTTTCTGGTTTTTTTCCTCCCAAGTAACCAAGCCATGATAGCAAACAAAAATCAAACAACTAGCTACACAACAAAACCCCCAGAAAAACATAACAACTTCAATAATCTGATTGGAAAAAAAAGGGCATCTCACTTTTAAAAATAGCGTTTTAGCCGGTCGATGGTGGCACATGGCCTTTAATCTCAGCACTTGGGAGGCAGAGGCAGGTGGATCTCTGTAAATTCAAGGCCAGCCTGGTCTACAGAGTGAGTTCTAGGACAGCCAGTGCTGTTACACAGAGAAACCCTGTCTTGAAAAAACCAAAAAGAAAAAAAGAAAAAAAAAGCAGCATTTTAAAAGATGGCTTGGTGGTGCACATTTGTAATCCCCACACTCAAGAGGTAGATTAGTAGTCCAAAATTATCCTCAGGATCAAGGTTTGGGCTAGCCTGGACTATGTGAGATTCTATCTCAAAAAACAAAACTAAAGAAAAACCAAACAACAGGGATTCTTCGATTATCACAGATGATTATTTTTTATTTTTTCATAAAAAGATTGTGCTTGTGTGTCCATGTGCACGTATGTTCTTGCGTTGTTTGTCTATACACGTGTGTCAAGGTGTGAATATAGAGGTGAGAGAACCGTTTTAGGAGTTCTATGAGGCCCAGAATATCAGGTGGCAGGAAATTTTACCCACCGACTCATTTGCCCCTTAAATTTTATAAGTTGTAAATTTTATTTGTATATTTATTTATTTAATGTTGTATTGCCAGATGCTGGGGATTGTCTCCAGGGACTTGTGCATGCCATGCAAATGCTCTACCTTGGAGCCCTTTAGTCTTCTTTAAATGTCAGCTCTGTGTGTGCTGTGTGTGTGTGTGTACATTTTTTTGCCACAGTCTATAGCAGTTGTTGGCTGTTTTTTTTCCAGGCAGGGTCTCCTAGAGCCCAGGCTGGCCTTGGCCTTGAACAGCTAACCCTCACATCCTCCCTGCTTTGGTCCTCTAAGTGGTGGGATCACAGACTTATGCAACTATGTTCAGCAGGGGCTCACTTTCAAAATAAATTTTCTATTTTAGACTCATTTTCGGAATAACTTTACATTTGCAGAAAGGTTGCCAAGATGGTAGAGAGGTCTCTGGTGTGCCCTTCCCCAGCTTCTGCTAACACTCACATCTTGTCAAAACACAGACATTCCGCAAAGGTTTAAGGTGTCTTGTTTTAAAGGGGCTGCAAACAATTAACCAACTCGGATGAAAATTTTTGTTTAAAGTTTGGCTGATTGAAACCATAAATTCTGTGTATTTTGCAGTCAAAGCACCATGTTCTGAAATGGTGTTAGGAGTTCATTAACTCCACTGCAAAACTCACTGTACTGCAAATAAACACGCTGCCACAAAGATGTCCATGTCCGGAGTTCTGATGTGGAGGACCTTTGGCGTCTGGAAACTGTTCCGAGGAATTTAATTTGTGGTTGGGTCTCATCTGGTTCTGTATAGCATCCCTTGTAGCCTGTGGTAAGGCTGTTTCACCTTCTGGGGTTAAAGGGCAAAGCCCTGAGAAGCGTGCCTAGCATCACCCTGGTAGGAGTAATATACCATCAGAACCATTTTCTTATGGGCCCTATCTGCTCTCTCCTTCAAAATTACACCTTCCCCTGGGGTTCATTGATGAAGGAACATTTGGTCAAAAATGGTCTTTTCCTAAAACTTAGTAGAATTGCTTGGGGTAATTGGGCCCTGTGGAGCCTCAAAACTGGGAACTAGAGCCAGAGGACAGGGCTCTTGGAGTCTGCTCTACCTCAGACCAGCTCGGTGTGTGTGTGTGTGTGAGTGTAAGCCCTTTCCTTTGGGGGGTGGATCTGGAGGGATGTCATTCTTTTATCCCTACAGCATGGGTCGGGGGCACTGCACAATGACCTCTTTCTGTCTGGAGATTTCCTCAGTGACTCTCAGAAACAGATTTTATCAGGGATGAGGGGTATGCAGTGTCACATTGGTTGTGGTGACGTTGCGTATGTATCTATGCCAAAACTTATCAAACAGCCTGCTTAAAATACATGTAGTTTAGAATTAGAATATGGAAAACGCAATGCCTTGTTATGATATGGATGCTTTACATGGTCAGAAACAGGAACAAAGACCTCTTCCAGCTTCCTGATAAGGCATCCTTACCCACTTTCCAGCTTCTTCTAGTATAACTTTAATTGCCCCCTCTCATCCATCCTCCCTCCCTCCCTCCCTCCCTCTCTCCTTCCCTCCC
>LOEQ01000063.1:1065561-1089156 GCA_001685075.1 Bramus lutescens
GAGAGAGAGAGAGAGAGAGAGAGAGAGAGAGAGAGAGAGAGAGAGAGCTATAAATTGTTCAAAGAAATTCAGAGAAACATACCGAATGGTTTTCTTAGGTGGAGGAATTACCAGAAACTAAGTGAAACACTTCCTTTAAACTCTGACTTTGTCAACTAGTGTCTTTACTGCTCTAATGGGAAAGACATTCTCATTTCGGGAAAAAGCATAGCAATAGAGATATTAATTTGCTACAAATGCAGATGGATCACTTTAGAGACAGTGCAGAATTAAAAATTACAAGGCATTCTGTTTTGTTTATTTAATATAGTGTGAGGGCTATACCAGGCCACATCTACAGGGACTGTTGGCAGATGTGGACTGAGTTACTGCAGTGTCTCAGGGTAAACACTATAAAAATAAACGAATGGGCAAACTAATAGAACGTGATAGACAGGATGCCAAGTAATTGCTATAAATGCTTTGCCCCCCTCCTTTTTTTTGTCAGAGACCCAGAAAGGACTTTAACCTCTGGTTCTATTAATCTGGCTTCTATCACCAAACAGGGTTAGTGGTACTCTATGTTCCAAGTCAGAAATGTCTGATTTGCCCTTGGTGTGCTATAGCAATTTCATTTTCTTTCCACTGATATTTATTATCTCACCTTAAAAGGGGAAAATATACAGATCGGTGATAGCACACGCTGGTATCTGTGACCTTGAGAATTTCACCAGCAGGTGAGAATTTTACCATATGGGAATCTCTTGAATTCTCGGAGGGCCAATAGATAGCCCTCGGCTGGGTTCCCTATAAAGTTCAAGAAGGGCTCTGAACGCTGGCCTCTGGGAAAAGCCTTGAGCATGAGGTTGATCCTGTTATTGGGTGCCCTATTTGGGCATGTCTACTGTCAAGAAACATTTGTGGGGTAAGTGACACTCTCTAGTGTTTATTTGAATCCTGCTTACCTGGTTCATGAAGCCTCTCATTTGCTCACAGCTTGGTCAGAGAATAAGAATAAGGGGTGCATGCATTCAGTGTTGCCAGTCAGAGTTCTCTTAGATTATTGTGGGGGGGGTGGGGTGGTGGTGGTGGGGAAAATAGGCATTGGTCAAGGAAAAGATGATTGGAGACTGTCAAAAGCCAAGAGACAATCTATTTGGGAATAAAGAATAGGATTGCGCTTGGGACATTCACAGTCCGTGGTGGCCTCTACTATGTACAGAGACTAGAGAAAGGCAAAGGGATTTTGTTAAGACGGAGAAATGGATTTTGAGTGGCAGTGCCTTAGCCCCATTGGTACCTGTGGGAGCTGTCGAGTGAGGGCAACCACTGAGCAACATTAGTTTTAAGGTTATGGCTGGGAGTTCTTTCATCATCAGCTAAGTGAGAGTAGCCTTAAAGATAGGGCCGGCTGGGTTTTTTCTGTGGGAGGTTGGTTCTGTGAGATACATCCTGGAGCGTGACGTCAAGACCTGTTCTTTCTTTCCCATGGTCCTAGATGACATTTTAGTGGGATGTGACAGGAAGGACTCCATTTTGTAAAAAAGGCTTTTTCCAAGTCTGACCTTGCCCGTCTTTCTCCAAGGGTCAGAATGTGGGGCTGATGGGCAGTAGGGAGGAGCCTTTGCAGTACTTGTCTCAAGGGTCACATAGTAGGGTGCTCCTCCCCATCCACTTCCTACCTCGCTGGAGAGAGACTCCTTCCTCTCAGCCTTCGTCCTCCACTCTTCAGATTTCTTATCTGGGTAGCAGAGCCTCTGACACTAGGAAAGCCAGGGCTGTGGGTCTCGGCTAATGTCTCTCCTGGCTACCAGACTCATCTTTGCTCTGAAATGTTTTGATTTTACTATTTGCTTGGCCCTGGCAGCCCCAGAACTCATATATAACATAGGCTACCCCCTCCCACTCCACCAATCATAGTGCCAGGATGTGAGACTCCTTATGTGAGTCCGGGTTCCACAGTTCTGTAACGGGGTTTGGGAGCATTTTTGGCGAGTATTCTAAGGGAATTAATGAAGCATTCTAATACATTTGTTCCATGAAACTAGCTAGTCAATTCAATTTGGGAATCAAAGAGTTAAATAACTTTAGAGTTTCTAGACTGTTGACTAAGTAACTATGCATTAGAAATCTATGAGGGATTTTTTATTTTTTAATTCATACCCCTCCCATTTCGGCTGAGGAACTCCAGGGTCTGCTGTTCCTTAGAACACACACCAGGAAATATTAGTCTAATGTGTTACTTTTCCCAGGACCTCATTTTAAAAGAGGACTCCTGGGATTCCATGCATTAACTAAAACTAATGAGTCCCAAATGGAAGAATTTTCAGACCATTTGTGGCAGATGGAGACTCGCAGGCAGAAGGGTCTGGAAGACCTTGGGGTCTGCCACTTGCGGGTTACACGGTAGTGCGCTGGAACCTGTGTGACTCATGGCTGCGGTCCTTCTCAGCACCACCAACGAACCGGAAGTCAGCCTGCTTGGAAAATGGACGGAGAAAGAAGGCCCGGTTACTAAGCGAAAGGCTCTTTTCCGACAATTTGCTTGCCATTTGGGGGTTTCTCTTTTCTGCCATGATAGCCCTTTCTTCTTAGAGTGTGTGTGCCAGTGCAAGTGTGTTCGATACACCATTTGATTTGCCTGGGCCTCAGTTTTTGCTAGCTGTGCCCCGAGTTTGTTTACATCATGAGACCCGGAGATGGTGCCCTGTTGTAGTTTCAGTCACAAAATAAAACAAAGAGCAACCAAATAAAGAAAGAAAAACAAAAAACAAACAAACAAAAAACCAAACTAGAAAACTTCACGTTTCCCCAGATGTGGATCTCATTCCTCTTACAAGCACCAAATTAATCATTCTCCTTTCCCCTCTTCCTTTCTTTCTTTCCTCCTTGAAAAGCAGGCACAGACAAGTTTTAGAACCCAGTGCTTTATGAGAGGCAGGTGTTGTTTGACAAATACTCATTAGCTCAAGGAAAGGAACCTTTAATGGCAAGCTTCCTGCTAGCAGCAGGTACACCTCTTAATTATTATTTAGATAATGTTTCCTTGGAGGAAATAAAGCCGTTTGATCACCTCCTTGTTCTGGGGACGTGGGTCAGCATACAATTTATTAGCCTCTGGCTTGTGAAAGAGATTATAGACTGTTGCATTCATCTCCTCCACGCGGAGGCTGACGGGAGCAGAAAGCCACACACAGGAAACCGTGAACAAGCTTTGCTTTTAATGTCATGTCTGTGGTTAATATTTCTTAGGGACCAAGTTCTTGAGATCATCCCAAGTAATGAAGAGCAGATTAAAACTCTGGTGCAATTGGAGGCTGAAGAGCATCTTCAGGTATTGGCCATAGCATCAGCTTTTGCTCCGTCCAGTAAGTAACGCCAGCATGGCATGCTTGGACCATGGCTTGACCCCTTTGAGGTAATGTGGGAGGCTGGGACTTGGAGCTGGGCTTCCAAAAATCTGAGCATTAGTCCCAACTTAATGGCACTGAGCAGACCACCTTCTTTCCCCGTGAGACTCATTTTCACAATCAGAAAATTGAGGAAAAATACACCATTTTTCTACATATCTCATAGGACTGTTGAGAGAAGGAACAAAGGATGAAAACTTTGAAAGACCACTGAACACCTTTAATTCATTATTTCCCTTCTAAAATAATTTATGGCATTAATATCCCATGATGAAATGAATTGGATCACTTGAGTGCCAGATTGATTTTATTTTTTAAGACTTCCCATAATTTAAAATCATCTGTTCCTCTGCCAACTTTAATATCTAGCTGTGGGATGTATGTACTAAAAACATAACGTATTTGCTGATGCTCGGGTACAGAGAAACTCTTGCTCTAAGATAGTGGATCCAGAGTGATTCTGATTTTGTAGATGCAGAATAAACTAGGTAACACATTGCGTTATCAAGATCCTTCAAGGTACATCTCTCTATTTCTCCCACAATGATCCTTGGTTTGGCCCTTTATCTCTTTCAGCTCGATTTTTGGAAATCACCCACCATCCCCAGGCGAACAGTCCATGTTCGAGTCCCCTTTAGCAACATCCAGACAGTCAAAGTGTTCCTTGAGTCCCAGGGGATTGCTTATTCCATCATGGTTGAAGATGTTCAAGTAAGTGTGCCAGACAGCGCCTTCCAGAGGCCTGCTGGTCCTCTCCACCCTGCTGGGAAAGGGACCTGTGGGTTTCCCGTGGGCCTCCCGTCAGTGTGAACTCTGCTGCAGACTGGTGGGGAGGCACAGCTCCTAGCCCTTTTAGCATTTCATGGAAATGGAAGAAAAGCAATCTGTGATTCAGTTAGTTTTTAATTAGAGGTTAACGCAGAAAGGCAGGCTGAGCCACAAGACTGCCTGAAGGTGCTGTCACCCTCGGGCTGCAGCTGCTGTCTGGCCCCCAGCCCACGCATACCCCCATGCATACCCGATCTCTCTTCAGAGTGCTACCAGAGTAAGAGAAATGTCTGACCCAGAGCCGATGGACAAGATAGGCATACAATGAGGAAAGCTTGGTACTGGGGACCAAGTGTCAGCACCTCATTTACACCACCAGACTGAGTGTGGCTGGCAGCTAATCATAGACTTGTTCTATCTTAGGTTCTGTTGGATCAAGAGCGTGAAGAAATGCTGTTCAATCAGCGAAGAGAGCGAGGTGGTAACTTCAACTTTGGGGCCTACCATACCTTGGAAGAGGTAGGCATTTCAAAATGAGAATCAAAGAAACAAGGCCCTCTTTTCCCTGAGGAAAAGGCTACTTCTACCTGGTGATTTGATATTGCCGCCCCCCCGGAGTTTCTCTGTGTGGCTTTGGCTGTCCTGGAACTTGCTCAGTAGACCAAGCTGTCCTCGAACCCACAGAGATCCGCCTGCCTCTGCCTCCCAAGTACTGGGATTAAAGGCATGTGCCACCACTGCCCAGCAGAATATTTTTTAACTATTTATTTTTATTTTATGTGCATAGGTGTTTCGCCAGCACATGTGTCTGTGTGAGGGTGTTAGAGTCTCTGGAACTGGAGTTACAGACAGTTGTGAGCTGCCATGTGGGTGCTGGGAACTGAGCCCAGAGCCTCCTGAAGAGCCGTCAGTGCTCTTAACTGCTGAGCCATCTCTCCAGCCCTATTATGCTCCTTGTATTTCCTAGCAGATTTCATGAACAGTGCCTGCATAATACAGGAACTGAAGTCAGCTTGTAAAGCCACACAGTTACTTTGGAGGTGACCAGAAGCTTTAAGTGAGTCCACAAATAGCTCCTTCACACTCTTCCCACAATACTCCTTTGCTGATTTTCAAGCTGCATAGGCTACAGAGTGATGATTAACTATGGTCTTGGATGTATCAGGGGCCACTTTGAAGCTGTTGAATCCCACCCACACAAGGGTGTCAGTGGCTCCCAAACTGCACATCCATCCAAGGTCGTCCGGTAGCAGAATCTAGTCTCTGCCTTTCCGGGTCTCAATCCTTTCTTTCTCTGCCTGGACCATGTGCTGCTCTGTAGGTCCAAGGAGAGCACTGCACTTACTAATGTGACAAGAGCCTTTCTGGAAGCTGATGCTGGCTTATTGCTCTGTGCTGCCTGACTGTGGGTGGGTGGCAACTGGGGAGTTCAGGGGTGAAGCGCAGAGTAGGAAAGAGTGAAGGGGCACTAAGCCTCCAGATAAAGAAGTTTAAAATGCATTTAAAACACTATTTAAAATGATTTGGAGGCAAAATATGACTCGAAGGGATTTGTGCCTTTGTTTCACTGGCAGAAACACCAGTGCAATTGAACATGGGGCTATGTCATTTGTATAGTGTGTGTGTGTGTGTGTGTCTTATTACTTTCCAACCCTCTCCCAGAAAAAAAGTTGCTAGTTTGACTAGAAGAAAGAATGAAAAAGGGTATCTTCCCCCACTTGCTGTTCTAATAGGTGTTTGCGACAGCAAATGCTGGCAACAGCTGGACACTCTGTTTCTGTAACCTGGATATGTGGAGAATGTACAGAATCTCAATGAGCCTTCAAAATTGGGGTCGGAGTAGCCAGTGGCTGGAGGATGTCNGGATGTCCCCATTGTGCCGGGGCCTGCGCTAGTGCGGCGTATTTTGTAGTGCAAGCAAGTCACATCTCTTTTGGTGCCACTGCGGTTTGCTAGTGAGGGCGAAAGGCTTCCCTGCCAGACAAGGTCTAGGGGGAAAAACTAGCCACAGGCAAACCAGACAAGTGCCATTATACATTGCACAGAACTGGAAAGAACCGGCTCTGGGGCGGCAAGATGGCTTCTCTTTTTCAGAGTGACTCATCATCCGGGTGATGGCTTGCAGCCGCCCCCAACTGGAATGTGGGGAGACCGGGAGTGGAGGGGTGAGAAGACCCTGTTAGCTGCATTCGCTCGGTCACTAAATAACAGATGCCTGTTCATCATTTGAACCTTTCAGATTTACCAAGAAATGGATAACCTCGTGTCTGAGCACCCTGGTCTAGTGAGCAAAGTGAATATCGGTTCATCTTTTGAGAATCGGCCCATGAATGTGCTCAAGGTATAAAGCGGGCAGACTTTTGTTTCCCATCTCTCGATGCTTCTAGAATCCCGCTCCTCCCAGCTCGGCTTGCAAAGCAGGTCTCCCACTCCCACCCCCTCCTCCCACCCTTTTTTCTCTCTCTTTTTTTCATCCTAACCGGTCTTTGCTGGTTTTGAGCATCCCCCCTCACCCACCGCCCGCCCCCCTTTCTCTTTCTTTTCCTTTTTTTTTCTCTTTTCCTGCGCGCTGACGCAGGTCTGCAGGAGAGAATTAATGCTCGGGTCCTGATAGATGCGCTCGCCGGGAGCCTGGCCGAGAGCACCNGAGGGGAGGGGAGGGAGGGAAGGGGTTGGCGAGCACTGGGAAATTAATCGAAGTGGGAGTTCTTTGCGGATTTTTGTTTTTCTCTCGCTCTCTCTCTTAAAGGCAGCTTCAAAACAAAACAAAACAAAAAACAACTAGTAATTGCCCGAACTACATTAAAAAAAAATAGTTTCTCTGTGTGCGGATGATGACGGACAACTAAATGTTAAGGCAAGGCCCTGGAATGAAGGGTTTTTTTTTTTTGTTTTTAGGTGACAGTTGAAAAACGGCGAAGGTTCACTGCTACTGTCACCCCAAAGAGTCTTTGGGTTGATAGTTTCAAGCATTTGCACTTTGTTCAGAAAAACAGCAAAAAGTGTTTCCCCAGACTTCCTAGAAAGAGTTTGTTAAGGGGTGTGTGTGGCAGGGAGGTAATGTCACAATGTCCTGCTAAATTTGCAAACGTTGTGGCTAGGAACCAACTGACTAACTGGGACAGATGGACTTCCAGAGCAGGCCTGGGAGGGGTAATTTGCCTACTGCAGGAGGCTTGGCCTGGGGATGCCTGCTGCCCGGTTTGTTTGTTTTTTTTTTTCCTTTACTGGCCGGCCTACCGCTGAGTCAGGGAACCCCAAATTCTCCTCTGCCTTGGTTTTTCCTGACCTCCGATTTTCCAAGCGGTTTGGTGGTTGAGACATTTTGTTTGTTTGTTTGTTTTTTAAGGTCCCCAACTTGTCACATCTTAGCACTTTGAAGGAAAAGGCTCAAAACATTTTCACCAAAACTTTCCCAAACCTGTAAAATGTAACATTTTTAGCAAGAATTTGCATTTCTCATTTACCTTAATCTGTTGCGCTTAGAATGCCACACAGAGATAGAAACTGATGGTGCAAAAACAATCTTTTCCTCCCTATTTACTGATCCAATTGGCAAGACCACTGTTTAAATAACCCAGTCACTTAGATCATAAAACTGAAACTCTGGAGAGCCGTGGGGGCTTGCCGTCCTGTTCTGATGAAGGACCTGGAAAATTCTGGTGAGATTCTTAGAACTAAAATAACACAATCCATGCAAAAACATCGGAAAACAGAGGAACCAGCTAACCAACAAACAGGGAGGCTAGGAATAGGTCTGGCGGTTCTCATTTCACAACTATAGGTTGAGAGCTGTAAACTATTTTTTCATTTTGTCCGTTCCTCACGCCCTCACACATTTGCTTCCATGCTTACTCCCACATGAACTAGTCTTTTAAATAATAAGAATGACATACTACCCGGAACCTATTTTTCCCCAGTTAACAACATGTGAGCATATTTTCATTACATTAACTATGATAATTTTTTTTCAGAAACATCAAGGGAGGCAAAATTTGCTTTGCTTGTAATCTCCACTTAAGCTTTTGTTAAGAGAAAGGGGCCAAACAAACTGACAGAACGATCAAGCTAGTGTCACCTGTCCATCTCCTCTTGTTCTCTTAATCCTGTCGAGAACAGAAAGGGGACAGAGAAAGACCCTGGGGAAGGCGCCTACTGGAAGAAGCAGTTTCCATTGCTGTGCTTGCGATATGCTTGTTTTGCAGTTCAGCACGGGAGGAGACAAGCCAGCCATCTGGCTAGACGCGGGCATCCACGCTCGAGAGTGGGTTACACAAGCCACGGCGCTGTGGACAGCAAATAAGGTCATTGCTTAAAATTCTTCACATATTTTGTCCTTTGGGAGTTAGATTCACTAAGTAAACACACACTGTCCCGATGGGCCTGATTGCAAGCACTCTCAGGCAAATCCTTCTCTCACAACACCAGCAGGAAACAGAGTCTGCCAATCTTTCTTTTCTTTGCTTCACCCCATCTAGGATCACGGTACTGTGCCCCTGGGCCCCCCTGCTAAAAACACAGCAAGCCAGAAGAATTGAAAAGGGTGGCCAGCGGGGCCTCTGGGTTTCCAGTTTCAGCCTAGTACCAGGAGAGAAGCTCAATACTTTGAGGGAAGTGCCTCTCCTTTAAAATCTTGAAAGGGCTTCAGAGAGCAAATGGGAATAGGAGCAAGAACAGTTTGCTTTGACCCACAGATCTAAAGTGTTATGAGCTGGGGGTGTCTGGGTCGTGAATATTGCTAAACTCTTATCTGATGGTCCTTGGCACAAGAGTCAGGACATGATGCTGGTTGTGACCTAGGCTGCTCTTTCTTAAGTAATTCCAAAATGACACACTATAAATCAGAATGTTAATTCATGAGCAAAGGAAATCAATCCACATCAGATCATTCAAGCATGTGCAACCACGTGCATGCTGACTGATACATTTTTCCCTTCAATTAAAATGCGGTTACCTTTAGGGTATTATGAAATGGATATTTAACAGTTGAATAGTAATGCCTTAGGATGGCTGAGCACAGGAAATGAATAAATTTTAATCCGGCAGAAACTTCAACTCTCCTGCAATTGATTGCAGTCAAAATGTAATTCCCCAAATGGAATTTAACCGTTTCTCCATACCTTTAGCAAAGTCCCCACATATTTAAGTAATCTGATGTTGGTCGAGTTCTTTTGGAAAGTCACCCCACGGGAGGATTAAGGAATATTAAGTTTTTATAATTTGGTTCATAGATCCGAATAAACCACACATATCATTGCCCACCACTGCAAAAAGCGTCATGGCAAATACTAGGGAGAAAGTGTTGCCACTTCTAATAGATGAGTGGTAACTGACATTTATTTAATGTAAGACAATTATTGTCACCAGAAAGGGATGTTATAGACATTGGTGTGTGTATTAAGCTGCAGGAGACTCTTCTGCAAGGGATTTGGAAGGTTCCCATTGATCAACAATGGTCCCTAATTCATGTTCGGAAAAACAATAAAACAAAAGAAAACAAGAAACCAAAGCACAAAACCACAGTGCCATAGTATTTTGCAGTGTGTTTTCTGGTTTGCAATACTGAAAACTCTATGTGTCTACTCAGCTTGCTTCTGATTATGGAACTGATCCATCCATCACTTCCCTTCTGGATACCCTTGATATCTTCCTGCTGCCTGTCACAAACCCTGATGGATATGTGTTCTCCCACACCACTGTAAGCCACTTAATCTATTTATTTGTTGTTGTTTTGTGGTTTTTTTTTTATCCACAGGGCTTAAGAGGACATGCAGGAGCTTGGAAAACCAAACAAAAGTAAAGTAATCTTTCTGTTCTTGATTTGCTCTAAGCAGAATGCCTAATCTCTCAGTAGTGGCCTTGAAATGAGGCAAAGGGAAATGTTTGCAATCATTCCTTATTCTGACATGCGATGTCTTTACATGTCGACTCAGCCAGAGCCTGTTTCCACTGTTATGCTGGACAATTAGAGAGCTGTGTTCGCAGTGAGTCATCTAGGAGACTTGTCCCAATTATCTCCGAGATGTATGTGTGTGTGTGTGCACATGCTTGTGTGTGCGTGTCTGTGTGTATCCGTGCATGTGTTGGACTGATAGGAAAGAGGAGGCAGCTATTACCTGCTGACAATTCAATTGCCATATGAGTTAAGTAGGCAGCACAATGCATCCTAGCATTTTTTAAACTTACAATTTGTCAAAGAAATCCTCTGCAATATCACTGAAAAGGAGTTATGTAGGCTCCCTCCCTGTAAGATAGCATGACAGAAACACCGCTGTGGCATTGCGACCTCATGTCTATTCAAAATGAATCCGAGTTTTAAGTTTCTTCTTGTGGAGAGCAGATAACAATGACAATGACTAGCATTTTCGTCTCTATTCACAGCCCGGCACACTGCATGAATACAGACAGGGTCCACAGGCAAGCAAAGAAAGGCTGCCTCTGATCTCTCAGAGGTTCTTAAAAAACATTAAAACATTAAACACCCGTGGCAGTTCTGTAGTAAGGCTACCGATTTAGCCCCGCATTTCCCCAAACCATTCTCTCAGAAATTCCATCTTTCCCTTTTTTGTTGTGGTAGTGGCTTCCATTGAACAGAACCATGTTTTATGGAGCATGGCTTGGCAGACATTTATTTGAGAGAGGAACTACATAAAGTGAACCCTATGTGGGGACCATTTGACACAGCTGTGGGCGAAATAAATCCTGTGCAATTCTGAAGTAGGGAGCCAGGGGAAGGAGTACTCGGGAAAAGGACCTGCTGATCAACAGGGATGACCACTTTTTCTTCCCCCATATTCCTGTTTGCTGGGATTTTTAAAGAATCGTATGTGGCGAAAGACCCGGTCTAAACTGTCTGGAAGCTCCTGTGTTGGGGTGGATCCTAATCGGAACTGGGATGCAAATTTCGGAGGTGAGTGCGGGTTGGTCGTCTCCTGGGACAGTCAGACTGCAGTCTGGGCGGCTGACTGTTTTGCCGGGGCTCTAGAGTGCCGTCAGCCTGTTCAGTCCATTTAGGATTCAAGTCATTTTAAAACCTCTCTAAAACACTTCACTAAAGCCTCCCCCTTCCCGGGAGGGAGTGCAACACTGTCACGGCTCCAGGCAGCGTTTAGTGTGGTTCACACCTTGCTTTCCCTTCAGGCTGCGGCACTGCTCAGCGTCCGAGCTGAAGAAGCCAGGCTTTGCACAATGGCGGGAGCGCAGGAAGCACTGAACCAACCGCTAGAGGGGGTTAAGATCTATTAGGAAGACAAGCATTACATCATCTGGTAGATGCTTTGAGAAGGAAAACTCGGAAAAAAAAAGTACAAATGGAAGAAAAAAAAGAAGTACAAATGAAATTAAGAAATCGATTTTTGAAACAGAGTCAAAGATAAAACGTTAGCTTGGTCATCTGACTTGTTGACTGCAGTTTTTCTGTTTGGGGGTCCACTGGCAAGCTGCATGGGGTTTCATGCTTTTAGGCACCAGTTAAACCTTTGCTTCACTAATCACAGAATTGAAATTTGTTGTTTTTCCTGCGAACTTCCAGTACCAGTGCATCAGTGATTTTTCTCATGGATGTGACTGCACACTTGACAAACTGCATCTCAAGGAAAGAAGGGCTTATTTTGGCTATAAGATTGGAGGAGCATTCCATCATGGCGGTGGCAGTGGGAGATGAAGAATGTAGGTGCACTGTGGCCTGGAGGGATGGCTCAGCCGTTAAAGGCTAAACTCACAACCAAAATTATAAGAATGTGGGTGCATTGCGTTCCAGGTCAACAGCAGAGAGAGATGAGAGCTGGGGCTCAGCTAGCTCCTCCTCTTTGTCCTTCTATATGCGCCAGCCTGTGGGGCAGTCTCACCCGCATTCGGACTCTAGGGTGGGTTTTCCCTCCTTGGCTGAATGCCTCTGGAAAGACCTCAGAGCTCCCAGAGGTGTCTTTCCTAGGAGTTCCAAATCCAGTTAAGTTGACAATGCATATTAAGCCTTGCAAACACTGGGCTGTGTGCTTTCTTCTAATACCTGGCACAGAGTCTGCACCACAGAGCACAATCATTAAATATTTGTAAACCAAATGAATTATCGAGAGTTACAGAACTGAGACAGGACCCACTAGGGACATGCGATGGGATATGCATGAGTGATAACTTCGTTCATTGCTTTAACAATTTTGCGCATAGGGAAAAAATAATCAAAGTGCCAGAGCCTGAATATTGAACCGTATCCAGTAATTTGATGGCACTTCCCCCTCTGAAATCTTATTTTTAAATAATTTTAACTTAAGATGGCAGAAGTTATGTTTACATGGATTTTACCCAGTCACTTAGAGAGCTTGGGAAATCTCAGTCCCCACCTGCTCCTGAAGCCTCTCAAGCCTTCTCAGCCCTGCCAGGCCTACAGTGACTCCCATTTCAGTTCTCTTGAGCAACTATTAGCTGTTGAGAGAATCAAGGCCAAAGGTGGCCTTGTCAAATGCGGTGGCTTATCCAGGGCAGAAAGAATGTCAGAGGTTCCTCACATTTGTGGCTTTCTGAATTGGTCCAGTCACGAAGTACAGATGCACAGAAACTTCTGCTCCTGGACTCTTCAGGTTGGAAGAGGTCCCAGAAAAGGAACTTACAGAACTCCCATCCAGCTCAGGAGCTCTTCTTCCAACAGCTCCCAGAGAGGGGAGATGATCTAATTGGATAGCTCTTTCCGCCACACAGAAGAACCATATTTTAAGAGAAGAGCTGGGTCCTGGATGAGTTCAGTTAGTCTTCTGGCCACGCCCTCCGAGGCAGAGACTTGATCTAACCCAAGGGTTGGCTTTCTCTGATTTACACAGGAGGAACTTATTCATGCATGTGTTAACCCCTCCATCCTTCAGTGCCTCCTTAAAGCTACTGTCCTAAGTAGGCTTCTTCTTCTTCTTCATCCCACCAGGACCTGGAGCCAGTAGCAGCCCTTGCTCTGAGTCGTACCATGGACCCAGGGCCAACTCTGAAGTTGAAGTGAAATCTATAGTGGACTTCATCAAGAGTCATGGCAAAATCAAAGCTTTCATTACCCTCCACAGCTACTCCCAACTACTCATGTTCCCCTATGGCTATAAATGTACCAAGCCAGATAACTCTGATTTGCTGGTGAGTTCCTACATTCGTATTTCGATTTCAACAACCACATCTGCTGAGTGGCCAAGTTAAGTGCCAGTCATACAGTTAGGTACCAAGGTGGAGGTATGCTAGTTATGAAGGTAATGAGACCTATACCCAATGTAAGCTAAGTTTCTTTGCTGAGTAGAATCCATAAAAAATAATGGTACCTTAACATAGATGATATAAAAATCTGCTTTTCTTTTCTTCTTTTTGAGGCAGTCTCTTACTTCAGGTAGCCTGGTCCAGGTTGGCTCTAAAGTGACAACATTATGATCCTCCTGCCTGCCTCAGGCTCTTGAGTGCTTGGGTTTCAGATGTGAACCACCCTGACTGGCCTTAGGCGTCTGCTGTCATCATTAATTCCCAGGGTATACTTCCTAATCAGCCTCCCGGATACGGACTTGGTGTTCTTGGACTGCTGGATAGATGCTCTGTGCTAGACAGTATAGCTCCCTGCTCCTCACCTAGGGCTTTCTTGAGCCCTTTGGCTCTGTGACCTGACATGACAATGGAAGATGATGTGTGCTTAAAACGCTTTCTTCCCTAACTCAGTTCCTTCTGTCATCTTTCCCCCTTCAGAAACAAACAGATTGGCTGCAACCTTGGGTCAGATGGTAACATCTCAGGAAGCCGCTCACAATTGAGCAACAGTTATTCCCAGATGAAGAGAATGTGCAAACATTTCCAATTTGGCTTTTAGGCTTGATTTTGAAACCCATCTGCTAGGGATAAGCCTGGAATTGAGACCTTTTGGACGATTTACCTTCAAGTAGATTTTTTGTCAGCTGCCACAGGCTGACAGAATAGACAACTCCAGTTCCAATGTGTCTTCATCTTCTAAGTTTGGGCCTTAGACTTGTTAGGGCAGTTTTCAGGGTTGAAGGGGGCTTCTTACCAAAGTTACATCTGGGGGTAAATGTCAGGGTTGGGAGGAACCTATGTGTACTCCCTGATCCTATTGTTTGTTTTTTAATTAAATGTAATTTCTTTTTAATTAAAAATTAGCATACCAAATATAAGGTTTCATTATGACATTAAAAATTGCTTCTGTGGATTCTTGCCCCCATGTTCTCCCCTCTGCTCCTTGTTCTCTGTCCTCCACTGTCCTTCCTTCCCTTTTCATGTAACATGTCTCCCTCCACCCCACTCCCCTGCCCTTTGAAACACCTCTTCCCTCTTGAGGTCTCTTTTCTACTTTCAAGACCTATACCTGCACCTAGATAACCTTCAGTTGTCCAAATCCCGTGTTCAAGCATGTGTGAGACAGTCGGGTAGCCTGCAGCCCAGAGCGGTGGTCTCTGCCTTGGAGGGAGCCTGATCATGCTGGGGAGAGCCTGAGTGTTAGAGCTTTTCCGTCCTGCTTTAGCATCTGGCTACGTGGATGAAGTTTGTTCTTTTTAGGAGATGAGTCTGTGAATTGCTTAACGACTAGAAACCCACTTCTCCTGGGCCTTCCCTTACTTCATCCTGCTTGCAAACTACTCTGATTCCTTTAAGGACTTACAATATGGGGTTCCACTCCCTCCTCAGTTGCTGTTTCCTGAATGCCAGCTTTGATTGTCTGTATTCTTGAAAGGTTTCCTCCAAAGTGAACACGAAGCCTGTGCTGTGGGTTAACCAGAACAGAGCAGAGTGTGACTGTGGCTATCCCACCTCCCGTACACTCTCAGGGCACAGTTTTGGGGATGCAGTTGAGGGTCACCTTAGCTCTTTGGCAGTTACACTGGTGCTGTTGACTCATGCTGGGCTCACTGACAACTGAAACCCCCAGGCTCTCAGAGGCTTCGGCTGAGCCAGGTTTCCCCCATCTGGTATTTGTACAGTTGTTTTCCTGGACCCAAGTTCAAGACCTTACATTTATCCTTAGCAAGGACAGTAAAGCCTCAATCAGTCAAAATTGGAATCCTTGAGCAATGGAAAATATTTTTGCTGAGCTCTGCTTCTTAGAAAAAGAGACAACCATAGGGAAATAAGCCAGTGTAGGGATCAACTTGGAGGGAAAAAAAACACCCAACTTCCTAGGTACATCCTGAGGTCAGTACATATATGTTCTCTTTAGGACTCTTAAGCCCACTCAACTATTTTTGTTTTGTTTTGTTCTTTTGAAGCAGGGTTTCTTTGTGTAGCCTGACTGTCCCAGAACTCACTCTGTAGACCAGGCTGGCTTCAAATTCAGAAATCTGCCTGACTCTGCCTCCCAAGTACTGGGATTAAAGGTGTGTGCCACCACCACCTGGCCAGCCCACTTCCTAAAAATTTTAAAATGACATTTGTGTGTGTGTGTGTGTGTGTGTGTGTGTGTGTGTGTGTAAGTCAGGGAACAGCTTGCAGGAGTTGGTTCTCTTCCTTTACTCAGTCACAGGGTCTGAGTTCAGGTTCTCAGGCTTAGCAACAAAGCCCTTTCCTCAGTGATCTGTCTGGCCACCATACTATTTTCAGTTAGGTTTCTAAGCAAGGAGAACTAGTGGCCAAATGATGCTCTCTGGAGCACTGTAAAAGCCTGGATAATGAAAGATGACCATGCCCTGTTGTGTGTTCGAAGGCCAGGGAACAACACGTGTTTACTTTCTAGGGAAATGATTGAGAGAAAAGGAATGGTGTGCTCTGTGTCAGGTAACAAAGGAGACTACGTAACCAGACCTCTCCAGTCTGTGTTCTTCTACCGGAAGAGACAAGTTTTATCCATTTACTTTTTCTTCTAGGATGAAGTGGCCCAAAAGGCTGCCAAGTCTCTGACAGGACTGCATGGCACCAAGTACAAAGTGGGGCCAATCTGCTCCGTCATCTGTAAGTATCTAATTTGCTAAAAGTTTGTACAAATGACCTACTAAAGGGAAAGGCACCTTTTGAACTTGGGCTAACGCATTTTAAGGCCCTCATGTGAAAGGGGTAGTCCCTCACACACAGAACCCACCCTTGCCTGCTTCCCCTCAGAAGGTCTGAGCTCCCCATGAAATATTTATGTGATAACAAAGGACTTCCTGGATCTGTGCATTTTATGCTGTCTGCTAAGCTTATCCAGGACCTTACATCTCGATACCATTATGTACAATCTCTCTGCCTAAAAACGAACCTTTATCAGAACTTACTCCAAAACTCATGCTCTTTTATTAGTTTTATTAGTCTTCCCTTTCTTGGCTAAGAGGGACTCCTGCCTTGAGTAAGCTCATGGACTAAGGGTGGGGGATAAATGGACGTGGCCCCTTTAAGAGGACCTGATTAGGGTCTGGGGACTTAGTTTAGTGGTAGAGTGTGTGCTTAGCATACACAGGGTCCTGAATTCAAAAGCCCTGGGTTCGGTTTCCTGTATCAAAAACTCAAAAGCAAACCAAATAGCAACAGCGGGAAACCCCTGGACAGTTTTATGGAAAGATGCTGAGACAGGCAGCTGTCTGTGCACAGAATGGGGAGAAGAGGAAGGGGGTGAGGCAGGGTTAAATCTAGAAGTTTGTTATCGACTTTGTGACCCTCTTCTGCCTTCCAGTGGGTACTGCGGGAGGTCTCGGCGCACCCTGAATTCTGAACCATTTAGGTGACCCTTCCTTATATATAAAGTAAGGTACTTGAAACTACACAGCTGAGTGTCCATTTCCACAGTGCCCTGAGCCCAAAGGTCCTTCAGAAACTAGAAGAGCACGTGCCCCAAACGCACACTCATTCTGTTCAACAGGTTTCAGTAAGCATCTGCCATGTGCTGAGCATGACACCAGGTACTGCAGATATAAGAAACTGACCAAGAGCTCTGTTTCTTTTGCGTTTAGTGTGTGTGTGTGTGTGTGTGTGTGTGTGTACACATGTATATGTGGATGTCAGAAGACAACTTGTGGGGGATCAGTTCTTTCTTTCCATTTTCTGTGTTCCTGGGATCAAATTCAGATCATCTGGCTTGCAACAAGTGCCTTCACCTGCTGAACCATCTTGCCTGCTTAGAGGTCATATTTAAGAGAGATGAATGAGAATTCAAAGGAATATTAGTATGTATGTGCCATAGTAGGTTGTGCATGGTTCAAGAGTATTATAAAACTGTGGTGGGAGATTTAATGCTCTGGAGAAGCTTCATATGGGACAAAAGTCGGGCTTTAAAGACTGGCCATTAGGTAGCTAAAGAAGGAGCAAAGGATCCAGCTAGTCAGATCCAAAGGTACTGAAGTATGACTTGCATGAAGTACTCTGAGACCCACAAGCAAGTCTGGAGTTGCTGGGAGGAAAGACGTGAGGCAGGAAGCTGGAGGCATATGGGCTGCGTGTGTTCTATGAAGACTTTGAGTTTAATTCCAAGGATTATGGAAGGTGTTTTGGAGTTTTCAGAGAAGCGGTTTGAAGTGTTGAGTGGATGTTGAGTTGTGATGGACTGGATGTAGGTGCATTCCCGAGCAGGAGCCGGGGGTGGGGGGAGGTAGGGCTGGAGATGATGGCCCAAGTTATAACATGGCATGGGCATGGGCAGTATCTGGGACACAAAGCCATTGGCTCCCTGTCCTTTATTGGAGGTGGAGAGCTTCTTGCTGAAGGTCATTGGGTTGTGCTACTCACTGAGAGGACATTCTGGATCTTCAAAGGGGATCATTGGAAAGAATAAGGATTCGATTGTAGAAATATTGAGCTTGTAGTACTTGTAGGGTGTGCTGCCTTCAGATGATGTGGCCCTGAGATTCAGCAGACTAGGGAGGGAGGGAGGCACAGAAGGGAGGGAACTTGAGTAGGAAGAGCTGTGCCGAGAGGCAAATCAAGGAGGTGTCTGGAGTGGGAAGAACCTTGAGAGGAGAACTAAGCAGAGGGACCTTGGATTTCAGAAAGAAGAGCAATTATTAAAAATGAGACAGTGGATAAAACGATAAAGGCCATGTAAAGATCAACACACAGGAAAGAATATTTTCCACTGAATGTCTCTCCCTAGTTCATTAGCGGCCTTAGCCAGAGTAGGTGCAGAAGAGTGGGTGAGAAGGGAACGGGAGAGATTCGGAATGGGAGGCTGCTCTTGTTTGCTTTCATAAGATACACACATATACGTGTGTAATGACTGACCCAGTGTGGATGCCAAGAAGTGGGGAGGGGAAAGGGACCTGTTCTCAGACATACTGTGCATATTGATATAGCCTCAGCCATGGGGAGGGGAGGGAGTGTTTGTGGGAATGCCCACTTGTTAGTTACAGTTTTTGTTTTCATTTGTTTACTTTTCTGCTTTGGAGACTCTGTGCAGCAGCCTGGCCTTTGCCTCCCATGTTTTCTGCCCCCTCCCCTTCCATGCTCCCAATTCTCTGGAGCTGTGGATTGTAGTCTGGTTATCCTTTGCTTTGCTTTATCTCTTCTATTCACATATGAGTGAGTACATGCCGTGTTTGTCTTTCTGAGTCTGGGTTACCTACTCAGGATGGTTTTTCTAGTTCCCATCCATTTGCCTGCAGATTTCATGATGTCATTGTTTTTACAGCTGAATAGTACTCCATTGTGTAAATGTACCATGTTTTCTTTATCCATTCTTCAGTTGAAGGGCATCTAGGTAGGTTATTTTAATAGGAGTTCTAGAAATCAGAGGAGTGAAGTTTACTCATTAAATCCAAAATCCTTCATGGAAATGCAAAAAGTACTTCTGATGATATGATCGGTCTTGGAAGTTTCTCTTTTTAGATTATGTGCTTTTGGCCTCTCTCTCTCTCTCTCTCTCTCTCTCTCTCTCTCTCCCTCTCCCTGCTGTCTACAGTATATTTAAAGAACTTTATGGGAAAAATAATTCAGTATTCAACATATTTCTTGCCATATTCATTTTCATTAATGAGTTTTTGTTGTTGTCAGTGAACCCAAACATATTTAACCCAATGCCTGTGTATATCTTGTGTTCATCTTTTTAAAGTTAACATCTCTTCCTGTGGAGTGTTTTGTAATTACATGCTGTTTATTTGCTATTCATCTTATTGATAAATCTCAGTTACTGGGTTCTTGGATTTGTCCAATTTTACGTAAGTCCCATGGCAAGATTAACCACCCAGTGTGAATGAATGGCTTTGGAGGTTTTGAGACTTTCAAAACCATGTTCCATATGAACTTGGTCTTACATTTTTTTTGGCAGAGTTTCATAAAGTCTAGGTTGGCCTTGAACTTACTGTGTAGCCAAGGATGATCTTGAACATCCAGTCCTCCTGCTCTAGACTTTTGAGTGCTGGAATTGCAGGAATGGATGTATTAGGCTTATATGGTGCTGGGGGTTGAGCCTAGAACCTTCATATATGATAGGAAAGTATTCTACTGATTGAGCCGTATCTCCAGCACTTGGGGAACTCTCCAGAGCCCCTGAGTATTGGCGGTGGGCACAGAGAAGTGGATCTAACCCAGGACCCTGACAACAACTTAAGTTTGAGAAGTGCCTGCCTTTGTTTGGCAGCCTTGGGGTTGAGGCTGGAGTTTAGCCTCTCAGCAGAATGCTGTCCTGGTGTCCCTGAATCCCAATCCTCTTTACATGTCTCACCCATTTCATTATAAGAGATTTAAGTTTTTCTTTTACCTTGCCAGACCTTGGAAGGCTGAGGGTTAGTGTATTTTTCTTGCTGAGGACACGGGTATCAAAGAAAGTTCCAATAAGCTAATATCAGATACGTACAGATGTGCCCTATGATCCTGTGGAACCTGGTACTTCCTTCACCTAACTCCTGACTGTAGCCCTGCCCAGTGCTGACTCTGGAACCTTGCCTCACCCCCACCTGGAGAAACACTGGTACTCTAGGAACCAGCTAAGTGCTTGCCTTGTGACTGAGGTTGGCTTGCGGCTTGGGGCTGAGCACCTGCTCTTCTCCAAGCAGTGGCCAGCTGCACATCTTTGGTAGGTGAGACATTTCCTGGGCAACCTCTTGCCTGCAGAGGGCTTTGAAAACCTTCACATAATCGCGAGAGATAAAAGAGAATTAGGGGAAGGAACACAACCCTCGGAGACAGAAACATTGATCTGAATTATAGTTCTGCCATTTGGAACCCGGTCACCTTGGGCCAGTTACTTACCCTCCCTGTTTTGTCCATCTGTAAAATGGCTTGTTGGGAGCATCAAAAGATGGTGGAATAAAAGGGCTTGGTAACTCTCAAGGCTTCTCGACATATTGGCTGGAGGTATCTTCCCCTCCATGTATCTCTGATCCTTGATGTGATCTAGTTTGACCAGATCCTACTCATTTATTGATAGTGACAGTTACAATAATAAGTGACGTTCAGTTGTCTTTATCTTTCACAGTACTGGGGACTGAATGCGTGATTTAGTGCATATCAGCAGACGCTAGTCTGTGAATGACACTTACTGAATGTCATTTTTGTTCTGCATATATAGTCTGACCTCAGTTTCCTTTTCTGTATAATGGGGACAGTTCTCATGCCTTGCCAGACTGAAATGGGCATGAAGGAGCCAACTAACGTGCCTTTCTTTCATGAGCACAAACAAGGGCTGTAATCCCGCTCACTGCCTTCTCGGGTCTTGTTCCTGCTGCAGCTCATCCTTATTTGACACACAAGTTTCTGTAACTTAGAGATAAAGTTGGCTTGCTTTAGATTACCAGCTAGTGGTTTGCAGGGTCAAGATTCTGTCTGAAGCCCAGACTTTTTACCCTCTCTGCCCCTCTTAGTGAGATTGGCTCGGCCAAAGGTTCAAGGTGGTGATTTTGGAACCCACAGAGATCCACTGAAGTGAGTTAGTAACCATTTAGTGTCTTCTGTTTGCTAAGCACTGTGGTGGCTGCTGTGGGATGAAAGTCACTAGTTGTAGAAACTTCTGATCTTTTCAGACTGAGCATCCCAGATCTGAGATTCTCAAACCCAAGATGCTCCCAGCTCTAAAGCTCTCCCCTGACAATGGGAGGTCACGCGTGGAGAATTCCATATCTGATCTTACATGGTGGGCCTGAGCCAAAGCTAGGTGTGCTAACGATAGTGATGAAGTTATCTCTGGGCTATGGATATACAAGTTACACCTGAAACACAAATGATTTTACCTTTAGATTAAGGTTCACCCCAAGAGATCTTATTATGCATATACAAATATTCCAAACTCTCAAAAGTCTGTTATTTGAAACACTATTGCTCCCAGCACTTTTGGATGAAGGCTAGGTAACTTGTAATTCCCAACACCAGCCTTGAGTGTGCCTGAAATAGCCTCCCTGGTCTCTGTTCTAAGGTACCTGGTAGCTTCCTCCAATTCTACCCCAACCTGTTCTCCCTGGGAGGGGCCTCAGCGCCAGGCCATTGCTCAGCTTTTCTGAGTCACGAATGCCTCAGGACTTTGTAGCCTAATGACATCTTTCTTCATCGTAATCACGTGCCACATCAATGGCCAGACTTAGCTCAGATACACATCATTGTACTGGCTTACCCATGATCCCCAGCGCCTGGCATGTGATTTGACATCACATAGGAGCTTGCTCTACCCTTATGACAAGAGTCCCCTGAGGCCAGGGACCAAGTCACTCACTCGCTTTGTAATCCATTTTATCCCACTAGAGAAAACGACATATGTGCCTTCTGAAGAAGGAAATGGTATAGCTTCCCTAAGCTGGGGAAGGTGTCAATTAGGGCATCAAGCAAAGTTCCCAATGGGTAAATAAAGCTGGAAGCTCCCTGATGGCACCAAAGAAAGGCCAAGTACAGTGTCCGTTTGAACACCCTTTTCATTTTAAGCTAGTAGTCTTGTGCTTTTTTTCTGTCAGAGACTAAGTCTGTTCCTCTAGCCCGTCCGTGCGTAGAGGGCCTTGGTCCATCTCTGATCGTGCTGGAGGTCAATAGAGACAGTGTAATCACATTTCATTTCCATCTGCCCCTCAGACCAAGCCAGTGGCGGAAGCATCGACTGGGCCTATGATTTTGGTATCAAATACTCATTTGCCTTTGAACTGAGAGACACAGGCTTATATGGCTTCCTCCTGCCAGCCAAGCAGATCTTACCCACAGCAGAAGAAACCTGGCTTGGCCTGAAGACCATCATGGAGCATGTACGAGACCACCCCTATTAGGGATCTGCAGAATAGACAGACACCATTAAAATCTCTGGTGTAAAGCAAAACTGGCTTCTGATTATTCCTTATTCTATCCCTAACCTGGAATTTAAGCATTTCTTTTCTTTCTTCTTCATTTTGTTTGCTTGTTTGTTTGTGGGACTGGGATTTGAACCCAGGGACTTGCCCTTGCTAGCTGAGCCCTTCCCCACTGAGCCTCATTCTCAGCTCCTGTTTCTCCAGTTTCTGTTGTCCCAAAGCCACGAGTCCCTGTGTTATACCTGTCTTTTTCTTTAACCTGTTCTAAGTGAACTATTCCCAACACCCTTTACATTTTTAATGTAATAAGTTACATATGATACAAATTTCTTGTTTTATTTTCTTCGGACAGTGTCTCATGTGGTTGAGGTTGGGCCTGAACTCCCGAGCCTTTAAGGTGCTGGGATCACATGCACATGCTACCACACCTGGCTCTTGATAATTTTGGAGGGAGAGTGGCTAACAAAGATATTTTAATCAGCGAAAGAGACATGGGCTGGAGATATTAACTCAGCGTTAAGAGCGCTGGCTGATCTTGCCGAGGACCTCTGTTTGACTCCCACCCTGGGATCTGATGCCCTCTTTCAACCTCTCCTGGTACCAGGTATGATAGGTACACAGATATCCATGTAGAAAAAACACCTATATACATCAAATCAAATCAATAAATCTTTAAAAAGCAAGAAGGAGAATAAGAGGAGCTCAGAAGAGAGTAAGATACACCCAAGATTTTGAGTATAGGCTTTCCGAAGAAAAATTCCCCAAAGAGAGAGACTAAAGTATACGATAGGCTCCTCAAGGGAGAATTGTCCTGTGATCAGTCTTGAGACAAGTCTCTCTCTATGTAGCCTCCTGGCTGTCCTGGAACTCTCTTATGTAGACCAGGCTGGCCTTAAACTCACAGAGATCCACCTGCCTCTGTCTCCCGAGGGCAGAGATTAAAGGCCCGTTGGTTATTCTTAAGAGTACAGTTCTTCATTATTGAGGGGAAAGCTCAACAGTGTTGTGTGTGCACTATGTTGTGTCACTGTCACCAGTATCCATCATCTCCAATTGGAACGCCTACTCATTAATTGGAAAATCAAAATTGCCCTCCCCTCTAGCCTCTCATAACCATTATTGTACTCTCTGTCTATGAATTTTGCAAGGGCAGGTACCGCATGAACTGAAATTCCATAGCATTCATCATTCTATGTGGGGCTGATTTCACATAGCGAAATATTTCCAAAGCTCATCAATCTTGTAGCAAGTGTCAATCCTTCATCTTTTCTTCCTCTATGATTTCTTTCCTTCCTATCTCCCTTTCTTTTTTT
>LOEQ01000063.1:1108839-1120548 GCA_001685075.1 Bramus lutescens
TCTCTCTCTCTCTCTCTCTCTCACACACACACACACACACACGCATGCACACACATGCACATGCACACAAACTCACATGCCAAGGCATGCTTTATTGTGAAACAATGCAGAAAGCAATCTATCTAAATACCTGTTAAGTAATCAAGAGATTTTTTTTTTAGCCACAACAATAGATTATTTTTGGCAGCAGTTGGCCATTGAGACCTGAACCAATAGAATAAGTTGACACCAGAATAAATGGAGTCATTTTCATTATTTATTGGTATTCATATTATCAAGCACACTTATTAATTACAACTTGTTCTTGAGTGTGACATTAATTATTTATGACAACTGCTATTAGCACAGTACAAGGTCAACTCTATCCACTTAAAAAAGTCACAATACTTTTCCTTCTCATTTGTAGCAACGTCCCCCACCCCCAAACTTCCTCCTTGTCCCTTCCCCAGAATCTGTACCTGCCATGAATAGATTCTTAGGGAAATCTTGATAAATACCTGTCTACCATTCCAGTCAGACTTGGGGTTGACAGTCCTCATGTCTGTCTTCTTGGCCTTTGGGTTACTTGTTACCAATCAACTCTCCTTCGCAGGAGAAGGGGCCAGCCATAACCCCTGCTCTGAAGTGTACCATGGCTCCCACCCCAATTCTGAAGTGGAAGTGAAATCAGTGGTGGATTTTATTCAAAAGCATGGGGATTTCAAATGCTTCATTGACCTGCATAGCTACTCACAGCTGCTGATGTATCCCTATGGGTACACAATCAAGAAGGCCCCAGATGCTGAGGAGCTGGTAAGTGATGGAGGGTTTTTGCCTAGACCCCGACCGCTTGACTTTGGCACAGCCAAGATGGCTGACTGAGCTATATAGCTTTCAAGGACAAATATAGGTGCCTTAGAGAGTACTTCCCTGCGCTTTGATTTGTGATATCAGACCCACTAGGGACAAAAAGAAGATAGTCCCTCTCACGTCTCTCTGAGTTCTAAGACTTTGTCCAGCCTGCACTCTTGATTTTCTAACTAGAACATGTCACAGGTTCACTACTTGCTAAAGACTGTGATTAGCACCATAATGAGAAGGTGAGGTGCCTTCGCTCTGGTTAAGAAAGAAGTGAAGGTCATAGGTCATAGCCTGGGGTTCTGCGTCACAGCCATGACTCACTCCTGGAATAGGAAAGGTACCTATAGGTGGACCAGTAGGAGTAGGAGTGGCATCTTCAGGATAGCTGCAGGCCTTTGCCCCCATACTGGTCTGCTGGGGCTCCACCCTGTTCCCAGGCCACCGCTAGCCCACAAGTCTGTGTGTTGAAGAAGCCCCACCCAGACTCATGGCTAGATGTGGACCAAATTTTGGTGCTCTATTCAAGGCTTTTCTCTTGAGCATACTTGGCCTTCGGTCATGTTCCTGAACACGATATTCCTCTCCCATAGGATATCTCAGTACTCTGTCTTAACTAGATCCCTCTGGGCTTGGCAAGTAGCTCTCCAGGCCTTAGGAAAACTTGCGCAAAGCTCTTCCAGCCAGAGTCTCTAGTGCATGCTTCCCAAGCGCTCACTGATCTCTGCTCACCTCCCAGGATGATGTGGCAAGGAGTGCAGCCCAAGCTCTGGCTTCCCACTCGGGCACGAAGTACCAAGTAGGACCGACTTGCACCACTGTCTGTGAGTACGCCTGTGTGGGAGGTATTTAGAAAGCACCTTGGGAGGAAACTTGAAATGGGGCGGGAGGAATAATGCAGGCTTTATTTCCTTGTTATTGTCTGATTGTTTTAGTAGTTAGACCAGATTTTTTTTTTTACTGATCTTTATTGAGTTCTACATTTTTCTTTGCTCCCCTCCCTGCCTCTTCCCTCCCTCCTTCAATCCTCCCCCAAGGTCCCCATGCTCACAATTTACTCAGGAGATCTTGTCTTTTTTGACTTTCTACTTCTAGACCAGAATTCATGCTAGGACTTTGTGGAAAATGGCTATTGTAGGCTGTCATCTTCACCTGGGTCACTACCACTCTCATGTGTTTATCATGTGCCCTTGATGAGTTAGGACCCATCAGCAAGTAGACTCTCTCTTCCTCATTTGGATTAAGAATCCTGACATGTTTTATCAAAAAGTTATCAAAAGCCCATCTGCCATTTTCACATGGGTGTTTTAGTCTGCACATGTGCATGTGTGTACACATGTGTGTATGTGCATGTGGGGGCCAGAGGTCAATGTTGGGTGCTGTCTAATCTCTACTGTTTCCTACTTTCTCTTCTGAGACTGGGTCTCTCACTGATTGGCTAGACGGGCTGGCCAGCATGTTCCAGGAATCTGCTTGTCTCTGCTCACCAACACGAGGGTTACAGACCCACACCACCATGTTTGCTTTGATCTGTGTGAGTGCTGGGGATCCAGACTCAGGTTCTCATGCTTGAGTTGTTTCCCCAGCTCCCTATCCATTTTAGAGTAAACTCCCAGCTTTGTGTCGGGAGATGGGTGGTAGTGATACAGGTGTTAGAATGAACAAGAGGTAAGGAGTCCTCTAACTATGATTAGTATCTCGCAAAAAAGAAAAGAAATCTACCAAGTCCCCGAATCTAAACATGGCCTCGAAGCTTGTCACCCACGGCCTCCTTTGGAGGACTTATTTGTTCTGGTCTCATCTGGGCAGTTTCTGTTGACATCTTGCCAAGTCTCTTATTTTGGGAGTCTGTCTTCAAGAGATGGGGAAATGTCATATGGCACAGCTTTGGCTAAATGGCAAGCATGAATGTCGACACGGGAGGAACAGTTCTGCTCCCTGGTAATGGAGTTGTCCCTCAGCAGTGCCTTCTCCATAGCAACCACTGTCTCCTTTGCCTCTGATCTCAGCTCTCTCATCTCTGTGTGTGGAGCTACAGAGCAACATAAAGCAGTTAGCACGATGCTGGTGTTTGTCTTGCTAATTGCAGCAACAATCCATTAATTATTCATAGTTTATTGCTATTAGTGTGGTTAAATGGGAACTCTTCAGAGGACACATCTGGAGACTAGCTCCACCCTCTGCTTAATCAGCCAGAAGTGATGGCGGATGAGAGAGCGAAGGGAGACTTGTTAGGCGTCCCTTGAGGAGGTCTTCCCCAAGATCTTTGTGGGTCACCAGGGTCCCTGCTTTTGGGTCAGACATCAGTTTAAATAATGGCCTTGTTCTCCCACATCAAACACATTCTTTCCCCTAGCATGAACTGTGTCAAGTCAAGGGATACTCACCAGATGCCTCAGAGGAGGAGGGCTCTCCCGAGGCTGTCTAAGAGCGGGAAAACTTTACATCTTTCAAGATTCTGCACTCTTACAGGTCTTCTCTGCCTCTGCTGCTTTCTAGAAGAGGAGTTGGTTTTTGTATATTAGAAGTCTGTCTCAGCCAGGGGCTCTGGCATGTGCCGCATCTGTACCTTTAAGTGCTGGCCCTTCCTTAGCATCATCATTTTAGATGAAAGTAATTCACAATTTCTTGCCTTCTTAAACAGAGCACAGAGAAAAGAGTTCAGCCCCACCCCACCTCCACAACTGAATGGTTTTCTGAGGATTAATTCTTACATCCTGAGGACCCGATATGTCATTTTGGGCTGTAAGGTCCTTCTGCTCACTAGCTTCACCCCATTATATGCTTTAAGTCTTGTTTCTGCTTTTTTTTTAAATTAATGCTTTTTAAAGTTATTATAGAAAATAATGAGCTCCTCCATAGTAGTGTTCTCATGCATATATGTCATGCTCATATTATGTCTGTTACATGACACCCACCTCCTCCCACGGATTTGTCTGCTCTTTAGAGTCTTAGGTCTCTTTCCTCCTGTCAGGATGTCATGGCCACTTGTCCTGTCCCTGAGCATCTCGCTCCTTTTCTCTTTATTGATTCTGATTCACTCAGAGCTTCTGAGTTGGTACGTTCTGAGGCTCATGAGACTATAATAAATCATGGTTTTTAAGGATGTTTGTGACAACGTTACTTATCAGCACGAAAGTCTGGTGTTCATCTAAAATGTCCATTAGGAGAGGGTTAGACCATAACATTATTGCTGCATTCATTCAGGGGAGCATTAAGGTGCCCTTAAATGAATTAGGTGGATCAATGTGTACTAATGGGGAATGATCATCAAGTGTTAATTGAAAATTAGAACATGTAGAATGGTGTTAATAATATATTCCTGCATGCACATGTGCGTGTGTACGTGCATGCATTCATGTGTGTTTGTGTTTTAAAAGATCTAGGGAGACAGCTTAGTTAGTAAGGGGCTCTCTTGCAAACATGAGGACTAAGTTTGATCCCTCAAACCCATATAAACCAAGCATTGTGTTGTGCACATTTAAGCTTGTGCTAAAGAGATGGAGACAACTTAGCCCAACTGGTGAGTTCCAGGCCAGTGGGAATCCCTGTCTTGAAACATATGGTAGACAGCACTGAGAAACAACATCTAAGGTTGACCTCCAGCCTCCACATGCATATATGCACATACATGCATCTGCACATGCATTTGTACACATGAGCATCCATACATGTATATGTGTGAATACAAGCAAGAGTAGGTACACATTGAGTAAGGAATTAAATAAAATGGAGTTTATGAACATGATCACTTTGAATCCTATCTGCTTCCTTCTGATATCTTTTAAGTATGTTATGAAATATTTGAGTTTATCATATAAAGAACCACTGGACATGCTAGGTAGGTACTGTTTGCTTTCAGCTGGAACATTTTCTCAGGGCACACTTACTGTGGGGATCACACAAGGATTTCTGAGAGCATAGCAGAGCCCATACCATTCCCTTGGGAACATACAATCTCCATGGAAGCTGTATCTTTAGGAAAGTGTGTCCATGAGAAACAGTTCTCAGGAATAAGGGAAAGGAAGGGACTGATCTTATGTTATCAGATGTGTTAATCCACCAGATGGACCTCAAGTCGGTTGGATGGACCACTTGAAAGGATACGGGCTTAAATTCCAGCTCTGTCATGTTCTGCCTGTATTTCCTTAGCTGCTTTCTCACCCAGAGACTGGACTTTTCCCATCTATAAATTAAGAGCAGTAAAAAAAAAATCACTGGATTTTAAAGATAAAGATATCATGAGGGACCCACTCATGGCAGATTCTGGGAAAAGAACATCTGCTATTGTCATCAGTTTATTAGTGATGATTGTCATTTTATGAGTGACAGTACATTTTCCACTTGTAAGTCAATTCCTGCTCTAGTAGTGTGACTGGGAAGAAGTAGAAAAATAGACCTCCTATGTCTTTCAAGTCTTCCGGCAAGGGAAGTCCCAAGGAATGTGTTTCCTTTTCCTGTGTATCAGTTGTCTCTTGCTGTGTTAAAAAAAAAAAAACTATGCTAAAACTTCCCAGCTTAACGTGATAAACATTTCTTTTCTTACCCGGTTTATGCGGGTCAAAAATTAAAAAACATCTTATGTGGACAGCTCTGGGGCAGGGTCTTGCAAGAGGTCATAGTCAAGCTGTGTTCCCAGGATGCAGTCTAGCAGACTTCAGGGAGCAGTCTGCTTGTAGGGTAGCTCGCTCCAGCACCTGGTGAATTAATGCTGATTCCTGGCAGGAGGTTGCATTTCTTCACTGAGCCTCTTCATTGGGCACCCTGGGCATCCTTACAACAGTGACGGCTGGTTCTCCCCAGACCAGTGGCCCAAAGACAAGCAAGGCAGAGCCACACTGGCTCACATAACAACTTTCTGCAGTAGCCTGTTATCTCTGGGTATGAGGCCAGCCTTATTCTGTCTAAAAGAGGATGACACAGGGCACCATTTCAAGGAGACAGGGATTGCTGGGGCTAGAGGGGGATGCCTGTCTCACTCTGTCCCGAACACGCTAGGTTTGAGTTTCCAGGAGTATTGCAGTGATCTAGTAAGAAAATGGGAATGGTGATTCCATGTTGTGATGCATGTATACGTGTTATATGTTTGTGTTTATGCATGTTCACATGTATACATATATTCAAACATGCAGGTAGAGGAATTCACTGTCTTTTTCAATCATTTCCAACCTTATTGAAGATGGGTCTCTTGAACCCAGAGTTTGTCCATTCAGCTAGTCTTGCTAGGCAGGTTGCTGCGAAAATACCCTGTCTCCGCCTCCCGAGCACTGTGATTAGAAGTGGGCCACCATGCCTAACCAACTCTGTGTGGAGTCTAGGGATCTGAACTCTACTGCACAAGTTTGTCCACTGAGATAGCTCCCCAGCCTTGGGACTGAGGATTAAAACTTCTTAGCTTGAGGCTTGAACAGAACTTCACAGTGTGGGATGGATAAGCCCTATGGATGGAGCCAATGTGTCCTTTTGAAGATATACGTCTTAGAACCTGGTGACTTCCAGAAAGAGCTCTGGGTTCTAAGGAACTCCATCCTGTAATTGGATCGCCAGCTATCAAATAACACTAGGGAGACGTTATCAATTCCCACTAGCTCTTATAACTTAAATTAACCCATATTTTTAGTAATCTACATTCTACCACATGGCTTTTACCCCTCTTCCATTTTGTGTGTCCGACTCGTTCCACGTCTCTGTGGCATCTCCTGAATGCCTCGATTCCTTCTCTTCTCTTCTCTCCCCAGAAATCCCGCCTTTACTTCTTGCCTAGCTATTGGCCATCCAGCTTTTCATTACACCAATGACAGCGACACATATTCACACAGTGCACAGATATCCAGACACCATCCAGACAGAGTGCTAGTCCTTTCCCACAGCACCCTGGAGGGAAGTTGGCTTCAATGGTATCCTCTTCTGACTTAACAGACCCAGCTAGTGGGAGCAGCATCGACTGGGCGTATGACAACGGCATCAAGTATGCCTTCACATTTGAGCTGAGAGACACTGGACACTATGGCTTCCTCTTGCCAGCCAGCCAGATCATCCCCACCGCAGAGGAGACCTGGCTAGGACTGAAGACGATCATGGAGCACGTGCGGGACAACCTCTACTAGTCAAGGAGCGCTGGTATTTCACCCATAAGCCACCATGGAGGCCGCTGTTAAAGAAGATCACTTTTCCTGTGTGGGTCAGAGCCTTCTTGGCTAGTAGAGACCTCAGCTGGCTCTCCTTCGGCACTGCTCCCTAGAGAGCACACATCTTGGTGGGCCCATGAGGAGCTCTTCCATGAGTGTAGTGCTTGGTCCTGCTATATTGCTGAGCCTTTGGTATGCCTCTCTACCCAAGCATGGTTGGGCAGACCCCAGTCACAGTCATTACTTCCTGGTGGCATAGATATGGCTGCCTTACCTTTGGAACACCTCTGGTGGCTCTCAGGTCTCTATGTCTAGCCAGGCCAGG
Organism: Bramus lutescens; assembly: GCA_001685075.1. Classification (NCBI taxonomy): domain Eukaryota; kingdom Metazoa; phylum Chordata; class Mammalia; order Rodentia; family Cricetidae; genus Bramus; species Bramus lutescens. Next base: position 1,116,130 of record LOEQ01000063.1, read on the forward strand.
GATCTGGCTCCAGTGGGGAACTATGGGAACTGCTGGGGGAGACAGTGTTTATCTTTAGAACTCCTTGTATTTTCCCTCTTTCTGACTTGGTTTTCTTTCCTTTTTCTTTTAGACAGGGTCTTACTATGTTGCCCATGCTAGCCTGAAACTCCTGGGTCAAACAGTGTTTCTACCCCAGTCTCCTTGGTAGTGGGACCCAGCTCAGAAACACACTTTTCTTTGAGGAACAAATCCTATTGAATCATCATCATTGGTCTTTCTGGCCTGCTTATTCTTCCTACTCCTATTCCTATTGTTGTTGTTGATAGGGCTTCTCTATGTAGCCATAGCTGTCCTGGAACTTGTTATATAGACCTTGAATTTACAGAGATGCCCCTGGCTCTGCCTCCGGAGTACATTAAAGAGATTAAAGATGGGCATCACCACACCTGGCTCCTCTTAATTATTTTTTTTTGTTGGCTTGAGCACACAGCCAGGCTCTAGTCCATCCCAAGGCTCGGTGTTCAGATGATGTCCATTATTGTTACCCTCTTCTCTTTATGTTTGGCGTTACTGAGACTCTCAGAAAGGTCAGTTGTACTATAGGTGATGCTCACATGGGTCACGGAGGAAACGGGGAGTAAACTCCCGGATCACTCGGTGAGCACCATCTGTCCCGTTGGCCTCCTCTCCGCTCTGCCTTTTGAACTCACTTCAGAGATCTTGCCCTCACCCCACAGGCCCTAAATCATCACTATAGCCTGGACAATCTCAGGCCCTCAGCACATTCCAGTTTGAGCTCTGGTGTCCCCTGTGTTTCCGCCTCCTGGCTTCTTTCCTCCTGTGTTCAAAGTCACCTTATATTTTGCATCCTGGACCCTGAGTACCAACCGGGAACAAGACTTCATCACAAGCCAGACACCTCCTGATCTCTCCTTAGCACATACCATCTGCCCTGATTGTGTTGCAGTTTTCGTGGGCTTTTTTTTTTTTTCCTGTTTTCAATCATGTCTGTAAATCTTAACCTTCTGCCTAGGATTTGGGCAGCATCTGGTGTGTCCTCATAAGCCAATAAATATTCAATATAGGTTTATGATCATCCTTTATTCTTTGCTTTCACCTGAATGGAACTGAGCCACAATCTTGAATATGCAGCTCTTTATAATGTCAAAAGTAAATTTGAATCCCTGTTCCTATCGCATGACATGTGCGCAGGCCTATTTCATCAGGCAGAGGGGCCTCTAGGGCAATGTTACCTTGGTGATTTCACTCTGGCTGGTTCTAGTTCCTTGGGATTCGGCCCAGAAGCTTGATATCCACAGCTTCCGTGTTGATTAGACCCGGGGATGCTGACTCACGCATTCCGAGCCCGGATGAGGCAGATGATAAAATCAGAATACGAATTTATTAATTTACATCATGGCATGTAACTGTTTAGTGGATTGGATCCTCACGTCAGCCTGAACAGTATATTCTCAGTACATTCTCTCCCTGTAGGCAAGATACATGGGCAGCCAAATTATAACCAGGAGGCTGCTTACGGAGCAGGCATCGAAGCAAGGAAAGTTAATTACAGTCTATGATTAGAATTTTTAATGGCACCCAGCTCTAATAGAATGATATGTCTACTTCTATAACCAGAACACACCCGCCAGCTGGATGTCTTTGTAATCAACACAATGCTTGCCTCTGTGACCCACCTGTAACCTGGCTCTGTTTCTGGCCCCTGCCCTCAGATGGAGATTTTCCTGATTCCTTAAGTAGGCATGAGGCGCTGTATATGAAAAAAGAATGATCCGTGTGACTAGAATAAAACCAAGGGCATTAATTCTTTAAAAGACATGGCCAAGCAAGTTATAAGTCACAACAGTCCTAATCCACACAACAAAGAATGTATGCAGACCTGGAGATTGGGAAGAAAACACAAATAACCTGGTGGGGGAATTGGGTAAGTTATCTGAGCAAGCATATCACGTAAGAGGAAAGAAGTATGTCTGACAGGGATGGCGAGGGATGGAGGGCGTTCAGAACAAGCTCGCGGTGAGATACCACTCTGCTCATTCTGTTGACAGAAAGAGAAACGTCGGAGTGGATGTGAACAGAAGGGTCTATTACACGTTCTTACACGCGGGCAGATGAATTAGTAAAACCACGAATGTGGAAGCCATTACCTCACTATCTCCCGAAGCTTACAGCTTACGATCCAGGTACTTCCACCCCAGAAGCAAACCTGAGATTCAATGGGAGATTTATGTGAGAAGAGTCATAGAAACAACAGTAATCACAGTGAAGACCTAGAAATAGCTTGACAGATCATCAGTACGAATGCTGGTAAATAAAGTACAGTTTGGTCACATACTGACACGTTGTATATCAACCAAAATCTAATGATTTCTTTTTTAGAAAGCTAAAACTGTATACCCACACAGATATACACATGGACGGACATGCCCACATAACACATACATATACAAGGAAGACATACAAATTTTGGTAAAATTATTTTAGGGAAGACCTGCCCTGACCCCTTCTTCCTTGTAAAATGCACTGACATCCTAGTTGCTGTGAGTGTTCACTACCAACTGTTCAAATCTCACTTCCTTCCTTCTTTAAAAAAACAAAAGAAAACAAAGAAAACAAATGCCACATCTATCCCCCTCCCCTCTGTGTGCATATGTGTGTGTGCGCGCGTGTGTGTGTGCACGTGTGGGCATGCCCACGCGTGCATGTGCGTGTACATTCATGTGGGTCAGAGGACCACTTTCAGGAGTCAGTTCTCTCCTTCCACCATGTGGGTTCTGGTAAAGGCTCTTGGCAGCCTGTGCCTTTACCCGCAGAGCCATCTGGCTGGCCCAGGCCTTATTCCCCTTTCTAGAGACTTTGATGTTGGCCAAATAAAGTAGGCCTCAGTTAGGAAGCTATGCTTTTCTTCTTTACCCCGCCTCTCCAATGCGGCTCATGACTATCTGGTTCAAGACAAGAAACAATTAATTATTTGTCTCAAGGTAGGACTGATACTTGGGCATCAACGTGCTCTGCATATCCTGGGGGGTCAGGATGGGGCCTGTTGACAAGAGAGTCAGGCAAGTCATCCATGTTCAACTCCCTCTCCCAGCTTCACTCTGCTGGTCGCTGGAGATCACCCTCCCCCGCAAAGGTATCACTTACAGAAGACTGGTACAGGCTCTGTTTCCAGGGAGATGACTTCAGACAACAGGATGAAAACCCTGGATCCCAAGTGATGATTATCACAGTCAGGGAGAGGCAGGAGGATGGGGAAGGCTTCAGATAAAGCCCCATCGCTGATGAGCATGCCATTCTCCGAAGCTCATGATTAATAGATTTCTGTAGACCCAAATCCACTTTAAAAGATATGTATAAAGATAGGAATTTTAATTTTCAGACGTTCATGTTTATTGTGGATTTATGGCGCTTCTGTTAGTGCTGGGGACCATTTCAGCTGCCGCGTTGTGACAGCAGATGAGAACAAAAGCTCTTCCTGCATGGAAACTTGGGGATGGAGAGGCAGGAAGCACCAAATTTACAGCGAAATTAAGGAGTTCATTTGGGTAAACAGTAATACAGAGATAAGGCAGGTCACTTAAAGGAGAGGGGTGGCCGATAATGGGCTCTAGACTGAAAGAAACAGAGAGGGCCGCACCTGGGAATTTGCTTTGAATTATATTTAACATTATTCTTTGTCCATTTCCCTAAACCACATGGATGGGGGAGTTGGATTTTATTTTCTACAGTTTATGGAGGGAAGTGTCTCAAGGGCTGCACGTTTCTTGTCTTAGATGAATAACGAAAACGTCCTGTTTTCTAAATGAAAACCCCACAGACAAAGAAGACCAGAGCTATTATAAACCTGCACAACAAAAGTTCCTGAAGACATTTTAGTCAGAAAGGCCTCTCTCTGTGCCTCATCGAGTCAGTGTCCGCAGGATTTCCCACCCATAAAGATGGCAATGAGAATAGAAAGGAGCTAATTCATCAATCTTGGTGCTCTTGGTGTGTGTTCATGTACCAAGTGCACATGTGTATGTCAAGGCTAGTTCCCAACCCCTGATGTATTCATTCACCCAGGCTTAAAGTTTGCTTTTTACATTTGTGTGTGTTGTATGTGTGTATGTGGTGGGTGGGGTGGGGGTCTGGGGACATGGGTTCTCTCCTTCCCCTAAGTGGTTCCTGGGGATTGAACCCAGGTTGTCAGAGCCCCTCCTTGGCCTGAAACTTGCCAATTCAGCTAGGCCAGTTAGCCAGTGATCTCCCAGGGATCCAATTGTTTCTACCTTCCCAGTGCCAGGGTTAAAAGCGTTTGCTGCCATGGATTCTGCAGACCATATTCAGGTACTGATGCTTGTGCAGAAATCACTCTATAGATTAAGGTCTCTCAACCCGAGTTTTCTTCACAGTCTCTCTCTCTCTCTCTCTCTCTCT
>LOEQ01000063.1:1134249-1144361 GCA_001685075.1 Bramus lutescens
CTCTCTCTCTCTCTCTCTCTCTCTCTCTCTCTCTCTCTCTCGCTTTCTTTCTCTTAAGAGGTGGGGGTCTCAGAATATTCCTTGGCTGGCCTCAAAAATATCACCCTACTTGAGCATATCCTGATCTCTGAAGCTTTAGATACAACCAGCTAGAGGTTCCTCACTTTAGTGTGGTTGATTTTTTTTAACCATCTTTTCCTTTATACAAACCTTCATTTTATTTTGCTTCTTATGTTTTGTTTTTAAAAGCTACTTCTGTTTTTAAAAGTTAAACACAAAAAATTCTCTGTGTTGCCTTCTAGAAGCTTTATAGTTTTGCCCTTACATTTAAGAATTTTAATCTACCTGGAATTGATTTTTTGTATGTGGTATAATAGAGATTTAATTTCATTTCCCCATACAGATCTATACAGTCCCAGCCACATCCACTATCTAGTCTGTCTGTTCCACATCGATCTGCAGTGCCATTGCTAAAAAGATGAAGTTTCCAACTGTGTTTGGGCTTCTTTCTGTGCTGCCTATGAGCTTTGGCCTCACTATGGCATTATATTGTCCCAGTAATGACAGGCCGAGATTCCCTCTCATCTGCAGGGTTAGCTGCACTTTTCTTATGGTCTTTGTTTTTTCAAAAACAGTTTTTCAGCTTGTTGAATTTTATGTAACCGTTAGGCTTTGAGGTGAAAGGAATTAGACCGAATCTCTGGATCCTGGCCTGTTTAAGTTTAAACGATTAACAATACAAGGCTTCCCTTGTTGATTTCATTTTCTTTAATGGTTCAGCCACTGAGGGATTTGTTGGGAAGAGGAAAGAATTCAGAGAGAAGAGGGAGTGATCACAGGGGTGGGTTTGAGAACATAAGCATGATACACTACATAAATCCGTACAACTGTTAAAAAAAAAAAAGCACCGGCGCACACCTTTAATTCCAGCACTCGGGAGGCAGAGGCAGGTAGATCTCTGTGAGTTGGAGGCCAGCCTGGTCTACAAGAGCTAGTTCAAGGACAGGCTCCAAAGCTACAGAGAGGCCCTGTCTCAAAAACCAAACAAACGAAGGTTAGGCACATATAGCTTGGTGATAGAGCACTTGCCTAGCATGCATGGGAAAGGACCAAGAATTTGGTTAGTTGAGATTGAAGAAATATCAACTTGAATTACAAATGAAAAAGTAAATACTCTATTTTGTTGGTGATAAAATAGGATTGATTGTAAGAAACCGTGATTTTTATGTGCCCTCAAAACCACTGCCACTTACTAGAAGATGTGACCTTCCTGCACAATGCATCTTGATTTCAAAGGTTTTGAAATGTGAGGAGAAAATTTGTTTTAGGATTGTTATATTAAGCAATTGAAATTTAAAACTCACTCGGTCAATTAAATTACATATTAAATTTAATTGGTGAGAAAGTTACAAATGTTTGATGCAAATTAATTCTCTTACATGTAGCTCAGAAAGACAATGAAATGAAAACATAATGGAATAGTTTAAAGTCTGAGAGGATGGCACGAAAAGACCTAATATCATCTAATCAAGAGCTCCAGATGGAGGCAATGGGGACTGGAAAGGAGACAATGTTTGAAAAACACGATGGCTGAGAAAATTTGAAAATAGTGCTAATACCCAAATGTAGGAAACTAAATGAGTCTTGAACAGAACAGAACAAAGAGGCTCATCCTCAGGCTTATTATGATTTCTAAAGTATAAATGATAACAAAACTGTAGAACATGAAAAGCAAAGAGATCTTCTAAGCAACCAGAAATGAACAAAACCTACCAAGGAACTTGGAGCAGATAGACCAACTGATTAAACAGCAAAATAGAAGCCAGAACACTGCGGGACAGATTTTCAGTGTGTCCAGAGACAAACAATAATCAAGTGGAATTTGTACCCATTAAAACTCCTTCAAGAATGAGAGCAGAAAAAAGGCTTCTCAAAGAAATCAAAACAATGATAAGAAAATTTTCTTTCTTATCCAAGCAAATGGAAAAAAATCAGCCTAGATATGAGGTGTACCTTCTAGGAGGAGAAGCCAGGGCTTTGTGAACCCAGGGGAAGGCTTGCTTGGCTCTCAGATGTCTGGGTGACATTTTAGGACTGTTGGGTCTGCACACACTTACTTGTATGGCACCCCGGTGATGCGTTTAGAAAGATGTTTTTGAAGATATTGTATCCTGCATCCCATTTGCTCTTTTTGGGCAGCATTGTTTGGGTGTTTAACCCTGCCCATTTGCCGAAAGTAAAAGTCTGTCAACAAATTTTTGTTTAAGGACACTTGTAGCTGTGTGTTGTCTGTCCTTGTGTGCTTCTCCCTGGTGGCAGATGCACGCCCACCTGCTGTGCGCTCTTCACTGTCAGCTTACCCGTTGGAAACAATAAGGTCCAGGGCTAGGTTGCACTTTTACTCCCAGATCTCAGAGAGTGTTTGGCACATAGTAGGTGTTCCGGTAGACTGCTCATTGAGTAAATAATTAACGGACCATTAATGATGAGTGAGAAGCCAGTATGAAGAATTTTGTTGAACAGATATATGCTTCAAATGTAGCCATTGCCTGTGGTGCTCGGAGGCTACGTAAGTTCCTATTGAACTCTGCTGTCTGATATTGTAGGCATTCCCTAAGTGGGGCTATTTAAATTAATGAAAATGAAGCACAATTAAAAATTTCTCAGGCATGCCAAGGGTCCAGTGGAGTGCTCTCTTGATGATGTGAAGGTAGAACATCTCCATTATCCTAGAAAATTCTATTGGGAGTGCTGCCATAGAATTCTCTGGAATTTCTAATGTTTCTCTTTCTCTCTCCTTGTCCCCGGCTCTCACTCTAATTCTCTCTCTCTCTCTCTCTCTCTCTCTCTCTCTCTCTCTCTCTCTCTCTTCTACTCCTAAACCAAGTACAGGGATAGTTGTCTCATTGTTAGTGGCTTAAAATGATGCTTTTGAACAAGACGATGCTGGGTGCTTTCGGTGACTAGTACCATTCCTGCTTTTTTCTTTTGAATTTCTGAGCTATAATTTACCAGCGCATTCTTGTAGTCTCAAGGCTACTAAAGCCGGACAATTGCTTTCTTTTCTAGGTCTTTAAGCCCTTTGCTAATGTTACTTTCTGAGCGTTTCCAAAGCTGGGGTTCTAGGAGAGTTTGGCACGTCTGAACAGCTGACCCATGAAATAATGGAGTAAGGGCAGGCGGGGTGGAGAGCGGTGCCAGCTATCAATAGGAGAGTGACCCCCCTCTACACACATTGCCAGCTAATTGGCCATTGTGGGAAAGTATGGGTGGAGAGGGGGCTGCTGAGAATCTCTAATGACAGTTAAGTGGCCTTTGTGGACAGAACAACTTTGTTGGATTTTGGCTTGGAATCTTCCCACCTCTCGGATTTTGTTAGATTCGTCCTGTATTGTTCAGGCACCATCTTTTGCTTCGTTCTTTCAAGGTGACTACTTTGTGTACTGGCCTCTGCTTTGTTCTTACTGTTCCCAGACCACGTGGAGACTGTGTAGGGCTTCTGCACGACTGAGAAATGAACTTTGCCATTTGTTGAGAATATACAAATGACTGCCGTGGCCTTCACGTCCTGCAGAAATTGCTCCACCTGTCTCAGTGGAGTGGTGGCTACCCAATGACAGAGACCAGGCGTCCTGGCTGAATTCCTTCTCTTGTACAATATATATTTCCTCTGCTCCACTCTCCCCTCATCTTCGCAACAGGAGTACAGACCTGTGGCTAAGAGTTAATGCTTTCTAAATAATAAGACATTATGTGTCCCAGGCTTCACCAAGCCAATTCATCCAGGTTGTCTCATCTAATACTCCAGGTCTTCTGGGAGGGANGAGGGAAGGTATTTTCATCACCACCTGACTGGCGAGTTAGTCCCTGAGATTAGAGCAGGTCAAAGGCCCAGTTCCTGTAGACAGGGCCCAAGCACCCAGCTCTCTGTTCTGAGCCCTGTGACCCTTCAATGATGCTTACTCTCTTCTGTGTAAGGAGCATCTGGCCCAGTGACAGTGTCAGTGTGTAGGAAGGGAAGAGGGTGGAAGAGCAGTTGTGTGGAGGGACAGCCTAGAGCCTCTAGCTACTTCTCTTTCTCTGGAGATGGAGGGTTTGATGCTCGTGAGGTTAGCGCAGGGAATTTCCTCCCCATCCTGCAGAGGAAAGAAAAGGGTCTTGTCTTCCCTTTCCCCCCTCTTTTCACTCCCTTACCAGGGAAGGAGGGAGGAGGGTCGGCCTGGCTCTCTCAGGGCCTGGCATGTGGGTACCAAATGCTAGACCTAGACTCTTAGAGCCTAATGTCCATTCTCTGGCCCAGTCTGCCAGCCTTTAGGTGATATGCTGTCGTGAGGCCTAGGCCATGGCCAAACTGGAAGAAGGCCCTGGAAGCTTACCTGGAGAAAGAAGCATGCAGGGCCCCCTAGGAGGAGGAACAGGCCCTGGGCTGTCCCCTGTGGACAGACGGACACTTCTGATCTGCACATTTATCCTGGCTGTAGCTTGGGTCCAAATGAATTTCACAGGGTGAGTTGCTGTTGCTTGGTGGGAAGGAAGACTGGCTGGGAGGGAGACCAAATGCTATGCGTGATGTGTGTGTGTGTGTGTGTGTGTGTGTGTGTATAGTATGTGTGTGATGTGTGTGTGTGTGGTGTGTATAGTATGTGTGTGTATGGTGTGTCTATGTGTCTGTATGTGTGTTTGTGTCTATATGTGTGTATGTGTGTCTATGTGTGTGTATGTGTGTTTGTGTCTATATGTGTGTGTGCATGTGTGTGATGTGTGTGTGTATGTGTGTGGTGTGTATAGTATGTGTGTGTATGGTATGTGTGTCTATGTGTCTGTATGTGTGTTTGTGTCTATGTGGTTGGTTGTGTATGGTATGTGTGTCTGTATGTGATGTGTGTGTGGTGTGTCTGTATGTGTGTATGTGTCTATATGTGTGTTTGTGTGTGGTATGTGTGTCTGTGTGTCTATGTGTGGTGTGTGTGTATGGTATGTATGTCTATGTGTCTGTATGTGGTGTTTGTGTGTGGTGTGCATGTCTGTGTGTCTGTGTGGTGTGTGTATATGTCTTATGTATGTGTGTGTCTCTGTGTGTGTATGTGTGTGTATGTGTGTGTGTGGTATGTGTCTCTGTGTGTATGTGTGTATGTGCCATGTGTGGTGTGTATGCCTGTGTGTATGTGTGTGTCTGTGTGCAGTGTGTATATGTGTCTTTGTGTATCTGTGTGTGTGTGTCTGCTTGGGTGTATGTGTGTATCTGTGTGTCTGAATCTATGTTTGCATGTCTGTGTGTGTGTCTTTGTGTACTCCTGGGTGAGACCAGACAGAAGGTTCAGCTCTCATCCAGCACCTCTTCAGGTTCCTTGATCTCCTACTTATACTCCAGAGCTGATGTCTTAGCTATGTTATTATCCCTTTCCAAATCTAGAGTTCTAAATATGAAGCTCAGGATGAAGTGTTCAGGGTTCTGAGAGGATCCCCTAAAATTGAGGCTAGTTGGGAAGAGGGAAAGGACCAGAAGAAATGGGAGGGAACAAGAAAGGACAATGGGGAGGGGTGAGCAGGATCAAAATACATTATATGCATGCATGAAACCATCATAATGAAACAAATTATTAAGTACAATTAATATATATCAATGAAAACAAATTAAAAAGTTCTAAAATCACATGCAACAGATTTTATACATGTTCTTCTTTAGGGCCAAAGGCTTATATTTTCCTTGAAGAATTTGCTAATCCTCGTTAGACTATACAGTCATATCAAAAGTAGATGTACTATTATCCTTCTATGAATCATAGCAAACTCAAGCGTACATACCAGGCCTCCCAATGTCCCAGAAGGTTGATCTACAGACTGTACAATAAGAAAGAGACACAGCTTAGAAAGAGAGTCACCTCCTGGGTCCCAGAACCAAGCAGGCAGAGCCGGCATCATCCCACCTCAGACCCTGGAGCTTGTGATGTGGGATGCTAGCTCTTCACTGTCCACCGACCTACCCAGCTGGAAGGAAAGAGCACAGCTCCTCTGTCAGGAGAGGCTGGAGTTCTCTGATCTCCCTTTCATGGGGCTCAGTACACACAGCTGCCCTTGGTTCCCTAGCCCCTTTGAATCCATCCCTCCCGAGTCTTCATCCCTTTTGCTCTGTGTGCTGAGTCCTTCCTGCCTTCCTCTTCTCCACACCACCTCTTCCTACTGAACTAGCCTTCCAGGGCGCCACCATAGCTTTCTCCCCATGTTTTCCCAGAGACCAGGTTCTTTGAGTCCTGGCCAAAGATGAGAAGCAGCTGTCACTTCTCAGGGATCTGGAGGGCCTGAAGCCCCAGAAGGTGAGGATTGCTCTTGGGGACACTATTGTCACAGCCCTTGTCACTGTCTGCCTAGGCTCCCTGTCTGGTCCCCTTACTCTTTCCACCCCCAAACCTTCCTGAGGTCTCAAAAATGTCCCTCAAGATTGCGGACAACTCCAGTGTGGCTCCTCTGCTACACGTTAGGGCCATGTCCCCGTGAAGTTGGGTGGCCTTTCTAAGCTGTGATTCCTTTAGCTTTTCCCTTTGTCATGGATGAGGGAATGACAAGCACGCTCTGAAAACAGCTGCAACATCCTAAAGCTACGGGAAAGCACAGATGTCCCTGCTGCCCTGCCACGTAGCACGGGGGCCGCTCACATCTGCCTTCCGACTGGAGTGGCTTCACTTGGCAAACTTGTGTGGTATTTGGGTTGGTGTCTGTCAGCCCGGGTATCTGTTTCCAAGAACATTTGTCCTTCACAACTTCTCACAATGGAAAACATTTTCTTTGACAATTATAATAGAGGGGGCTTTTGTCTGAGGGCTTGTAAAACAACCAGCTCTTTTTGGATGTGGCCCAAAGCTCTGGCTGCTCCTTGTAGGCGAGGCCCTATCAGTGAGGGATTCTACCGCTCTCAGAGTCTCCATTTTACAAATTTATAGGTAGACGCAGGGTGCGGCCTCTTGTTTTGTCTCTGCTTCTAGGGGTACTATCAGAAGTCATGCTTGCCTCTTCTGGCCCGGGGTCTTGACCAGGCTAAGGTCCCAGGTGATGACAGTCTCACTTGTAGGAACTCTAGAGCTCTGGATCCAGGTGACATAGCAAGGGATGAGTGAGGCAGGGCGGTGAGATGACCAGGAAATGGGAAAAGAAGCTTGGTGAGGGCGGATTTATTCCTCTCTGCATACCCTAGGATTTTCTTTATAGACCTGGACCCCTTTGAAGTATAAAAGAAACCTAGTTTCCCCCTCCCCCTGCCCTGTAAGATGCCTATGGGGGGGAATATATAAGGACAGGTGATAAACACTGCTGCATTTCTTCCCTCCCTTCTTCCTTTCCTCTCCTCCTTTCTTTTTTCTTTTTCTTTGTGAACAAGGTGGACTTCTGGCGTGGTCCAGCCAGACCTAGCCTCCCTGTGGACATGAGAGCTCCCTTCTCTGAACTGCATGATGTCAAAGATTACCTGAAGTCTCACGGCCTTGTTTACACCATCATGATAAAGGACATCCAGGTGAGGTCCTACCCTGGGTCACAGTGAGAATCTCATTTTCCACATTCGTTTTGGTTGGTCACACCATGGAGAAAAAAAAAAAAAACATAATAAAACAAAAACCCCTCAGGCCAAGTGCAGACATCTTGCTTGTGGATATCCAGCTGTATGCTTGTGGACATATTATGGAAGAAATTAAATTGTATATTTCTGTGCTTGGGGATGTAATTCAATAGAATATTTGCCTAGCATGGATGAGGAGACCCTGGGCTTAATGTTCAGCTCTGCATAGAACTGGACATAGAACTGGGCACAGAGGCACATATCTGTAACCCTAGTTAAAGGGAGTTAAAACTTCAAAAGTTAAGTTCAAAGCTATATATATTGAGATTAAGGCCAACTTAGGGTACCTAGGCTGTCTCAAAACAAAAAGCAAACAAACATGACTGCATATATGAACCCATGCAAAACCAAAACAAACTAAATAAAATATTAAAGCATACATTTCTAAGAGGAATTTCAAGTCTGGGACAGAATTCCCTCATGGAGGCAAGGAGAGCTCACAGTGTGGCAACAGTGGATGTACCCTCTTCTGGGAGACTTGGCAACTACCAGGAAAGTATAAGGGAAAATGGAGACAGAAGGGAACAGCCAGAGTCCTTCCTATGCCCCTCTGATGGCTTCCTCTTGTCCCCTGTTAGCTCTCAGACATACAGTACGAGGGATCCTGTGGGGGAAAGACGTCCAAAGACTCTGCTGTGCTTAGCCTCCCTGTACCCAGTGTGCTCAGAGCATCTCCCCTAGATGGGATTCTTCCAGTAGCTTGGGGAGTATGGCAGACCCTACTCAAGTTAGGGTACGGAGAATGGCGTCTTAAGCCACCAAACTCCCTGCCCCAACTTGATTCCACATCTTCCACTGTCTTCTAAGCACTATGAAAATGGATTTCATCTGCCCTCTGTTCAAGGATGGGTCTGGGAGATGATTCAGTTGAAGTGCTTGCCACTCAAGCATGAGGATCTGAGTTCGATCTCCAGCATCCATATCAAACTCAGCAGCTGCCTGCCATCCCAATATTGGGGAGGTGGAGACGGAGGGAGGATCCTGGGGCTTTCTGGCTAGCCAGTCTAGCTGACTCAGAGAACAAGAGGTACAGGGAGAAACCTTGTCTCAAAAACTAAGGTGGAGAGTGAGTGAGAAAGACATTGTCTTCTGGCCCTGTTGTGCACTGCCTGCACATAAGGGGGAGTGGGTATTGGTAGCATGGCCTCCTCCCATAACAGATCCTTGGGTACCACTCAGATGTTCAGCCTCCCAGGCTGCATCCTTGTGCAGATTCTGTTGTTGCCTATGTACCTGTAGAATTGCATCCACAGAGATTCATTCCTAACCACACTGTTCAGCTCTAATCTCCTCTAAAGGCTTAGAGTGTGGGAACACAGAGCCTCCCAGCGCGCACACACTTGACACCGCATGCCAAGGGATCAACGCATTAGGCAGCATTCCTTTCCCAGGCCAGCACAGGGCTGGGGCGCTGGGTCCATTCAAAGTCCTTTATCCCTCCTCAGACACATCTGTTTCCCGCTCAACATGTGGGGGTGGGATGTTTCTCTAATTAAATCCCCCACAAACAAAAATGGGGACACTCACACAGACAAAAGAGGCTACCACATCAAAAGAACAGGACAGAGTTCTCGTTTTTTAACCCATGCCTGCGTTTTGAAATTCCCATTTCCCTGCTTCTGCTGCGCCAGCCCTGGGAACCCAGCAGCGTTTAGCAAACAGACACTCAAAAAAACTGTTGATTTCTGCATGATAGGGGCAGTCCCTGGGTCGCCCTGTGTTTCCCTCACCGGCCCCTCTAGAGAGGGCCTCTCCTGAAGTCCCCACGCCTGAATTCCTATGGGACCCCTTCCCAGGAAAATGCCCTGAGCTCTCTGCTCTAACCTCTGCAAGCAGAATTTCCAACCATCCGTCTGCAAAGCATCAAGCTCGGACTGCTGTCCTTGAGGTCACTCTGTGGCTTCGAGGGCGCCAGGGGTGGGGAGAGGCTGTTGTTCCTGGCTGATTTGTGGTGACAGTGGGGGAGGGGTGCAGGCCAGAGGCTCAGAAATACTGACAAGCCTGGAAGGGATTTGCACACCCAGGTCGATGTGAAGCAAGTTTATTTGAGATACTGACCCAGGCTCAGCTCTGGTACTAGCTTTGTGCCCTCAAAGTGAGCCTTCCATAAAGGTAGCTTGAATGATGTCAGTAGGTCTAGGACTGGCGTGGATGGGGGTGGGGAGGGTCCTTATTGATATATTGGTCCCTTCCAGATCCTTTTTCTTATTGATCTGTGCACCCCTGGCCTTGGTTAGGCCTTAATAAGTGCTGGCTGAATTAATAATATATATGAGAAGGCAAAGAAGAAAGAAGTGTGCCTGGCAGTTGGGGCCAGGCACGGCGGCTCAAGGAAACCTTTGCTGGTGGTTTTGCTCTTTATCCAGAGGCTGGGAAGACTTTTGAGGAGAGGACCAGGGAGTGCTTAGAAAGGTAGTTCTGCTTGCTCCACCGCAGACACACATGTGCCTACTGTGTGCTGGGTACTCCACCCACAGACACACATGTGCTTACTGTGTGCTGG
>LOEQ01000063.1:1144438-1179309 GCA_001685075.1 Bramus lutescens
GACACACATGTGCTTACTGTGTGCTGGGTACTCCACCCACAGACACACATGTGCCTACTGTGTGCTGGGTACTCCACCCACAGACACACATGTGCCTACTGTGTGCTGTGTACTCCACCCACAGACACACATGTGCCTACTGTGTGCTGCGTACTCCACCCACAGACACACATGTGCCTATTGTGTGCTGGGTACTCCATCCACAGACACATGTGCCTACTGTGTGCTGGGTACTGGGCAAGGCGCTAGGAAACACAGGAACTGAAAAAAAAAGAAAAAAAGAAAACCCACTGAACTCAGGGCTGTATCCAGGGGAGCTGGAGAGAGTGGGGGGAGGGAGGGCAGGAGTAAATGGTGGTTACAGTGGAGTGGGTGAGGGCCCTGATGGAGTGTGCACAGGTTGCTATGGAAGCGAATACCAGAGGCATTGCACGTCACTGGTGCTGTGAAGCAGTAATTACCCGTGCATGTGTGGGGCTGAGCACGGAAGGGGGCTTGTGGGGAAGGAGGCCCCCCACCCTGATTTGATGATGGGGCCCAGACTCCATGTAAAGGGTATCTTCTGCCCTGTGGAGTGGAAGGGGTTTATCCCACCCCCCACCCCCAAACCGTAGCTAGAAGAGGAGACTTAGGACTTACACCACCCGATTTGCATTCAGAAAGGTTGCTCTTACTGAGGCTGTTGTTGAGCTGGGGACAGGGCCCGGGAGACTGACAGGCAGGAGGCTGGTGGAGAAATTGCAGTGGGCCAGGCAAGAAATTATCTGATTCCGAGGGTGCTTGATTTGCATTTAATTTTTCTTCACCTCTTCATTCTTTTCAGTCCTTCAGTGTTTGTTTTTTTTTTTTCTTCCTCCCCGGGATGAGTCACCACTGAAAGCTTCACTTGAGCAATCAGCGCTTCGGATTTTAATGGCTTTTTTTCTGATTACAAAATTAATAAATATTCATGTTAGATAATTTGGAAAACAGGGGAAAAGCACAAGAAGAAAACAAAAATCACCCGTGCTCTGACCATCCAGAGAGAAATACAATTTAGCATAAAGACAGTTTCAGCAGCTTCCCCTCTCTGTAGGCTGGCTCACATCAGCATACAAATGGGCGCTTTTGAGCTCTCTGGAAAAAGCCTCCCAATCCCTCTCTTTCCCCCTCATTGGGTATGCCCTATTTCTCTGCTTCCTTCTAGAACAAAACTAGAAATACTGACTTTTTATTTGTTCTGCCTACCAATTTCCTTTGGCAGGCTGTCTACCCCTCACTTCACCAAAAGGGTCCGGACAAAAGCACAGAGACATTCAGTCCAGTTCTGCTCAGTTAATTGTACATCTTTCCCTGGTGCGGTTTAGCAGTGTCTCTCCGCTGGCCTCCTAGGCCTCTGTGTACTGTCACCAGCTCTGTTAGTTCCCTGGTTGCTCTGTTGACCACGGTGTTCTTGTTTGCAGGAACATTCAGACCGTTCTCCACACCTTGGTCCAGGGTGATGGAGCTAACCCCCGCATCACCTCCTCATGACCTTGTGTCTCCAGCTGGGGTCTTCCTTGAACTCTAGCACCTTCCTATAGTTCGCATGGCTGTCTGAGGGTCTTTGCAAACTTTACAGGTACAATAGCAACATCCTAAGTCCCCATCTGCTCCTCTCCAGCCTCTGGGAGCTCTGGAGTCCCCTGGGTATCATTCTGGACTTCCTTCTCAAACCTTCCAGCCAGCCTACTGAAGATCCTGCAGGCTCTTCCTTCAAACACTTCTGATGCATTCCAAACTACCACTGCGGGTCAGCATAACTATCACTGGGGGACTGTACCAGCAGTGTACCACAAAGGGACCCACTGAAACTTCCGCCTCAGCCTCCTTGAGAATTGGGATTATAGGAGTGGCGGGCTGTGTTCCTGGAACTTTCTAATTTCTCTCCCCAACTTTATCCTTGCTTCCCTCTTATCCATTCTCAGGAGAGCAGCCAGATGGATCCTTTACAAAATGTATAAATCTGATTATGTCCATCCCCTTCTTGACAATCTCCAGTTGGGGCTGGGCGAACCACCTCTCTGGAGATGGAGCTAAGGGGATGTGAAGTTCCAGGCTGGCTAGATAGTAAGACTCTGTCTAAGTAAGTAAGTAAACAAACAAACAAATAAATAAAAGCAGGAAGGAAAGGGCAGGCAAGTTGTTGGGGGGCTTCTCCAACTCAAAATGAGTGTAAAGTTCCTGAAAAAGCCAAGGCTCCGAGTGAGCCACCCCTTATCCCAAGTCATCCTTGCTGTCTAGTGATCTGTGCCAGCGGTCATCTTTACATTCCTAGAACTTGCCCGATACATTCCTGCCTCAGGGCCCTCGGCTATACCCACACCTCAAGTCTTTATACCGGCTGCTGTCATCCCTGGAATGCCGTTCCAGTAGGTATCTGTCTGCACGGTTTACTGGCTCACTGCTTTCAAAAATCTTGCCCCCATGTCAGCGTCTAGCCCTCTTTAAACTGTCCCTGTCCCCTCTCCTATTTTCCAGCCCCTTGTCATGGTCACTACCCTCCTCCTCCTAGCTAAAGTTAGCTGGAATTTACCGTGTGCCAGGCTGGTCCTTATGACAGCATGTTTAAGTATGTGCTAGAGTGTAAGATAAAATGACCCTCATTGTACAAGGGGAACTGTTGGGGACAGTATTAGTGTCTCATCTGAGCCTGACTAGGGGAGCACACCGTGTCAATCAAGATGGTTGCTTGTGTGTGGTGTTTTAACTTGGGTTTCATTGCTTAAGGGTTCAGCATTAACTGCTGAGGGGCCTCATTTTAACAACGACAGGTCAGTAGCACCTCCCATATATGCTGCTTACATAGCAAACATTAGGCCTAGAAAAGAGAGAGAGAATCCAAGAGAACTGCTTGCTGAGCTGTGCCTACGGAGGTCTGTGGTTAGAGCAGGGGGCATGGAGATTGGCGTTCTTCAGACCTCAGCTCCACCATTGGGGTCCTGGGGCTGCTTCTTTCCCTCACTATGGGGCTGCTATTTTTTTTTTTCTTCTGTAAGGCCTCACACTTCCTTATCCCTGTAATGAATGAATGCAATTCAGGTCTCTCTGTCCCTGTCAGGTTATGGCTTCCAGGGAGGGCAAATGGTCGACTTCTGAGCTTTTTGTTCTAACCCCCCCACCCCGGATTTGTTTGACATCCTGAATCCATGTTAGGCCTCCTTCTCAGCTCTCAACCTCTTCCCTCACTCCCAGGAGGGAGCAAACATCTGTGCAGTTTTCAGGCCAGGGTAGATCAATGTTCCTAGAATTGAGGTCCAGCTGTAAGGACTGAGGGTTCCCAGCTCCTAGGAGGGTGTCCTATCTCTTCATGGGACCGGGAGGCGGTTTGAAAAGACATTTGCAGTTTGGTGGCAACCTCTGTTTGCCTCCAGCCTGATTTGTGGGACTCAGGCTGGACTCTTCTGGGCTGTTTGCTATGGGTTTCCCTGGCCTTGCTGGAAGAACTGGACCTTCTATGATTTTCTTCCCAATTTCTCCACCAAACACTCCCAACTCAGACCCCACTACACCCTGGGGTATTAGAACTCCCGACCTTGTAGCTTATTTTTTGGTGGGTGTAGAGAAAGACCAGGCCTGCCTGGACCCAGCTGTCAGTTTTCTCACAGCTGTTCATGACAGCTGATTGGACCAGCCCTCAGTGACAGATATACATTGGTCATGGTGAGCTGCTGCGATTTGGGTGGATTTCCTGGGAAGAAAACACATTCCTTCTATGGGAGCTTTCCCACGGTAGTACTTGTGAGTGGCCCACAAGGATATGGTCTCCTCCAGCCACGCCTTGACTTACCTAGTTATTCCGGATTTGCCCAAGTGGGAAGCCCCTAGCTGGGCCAGCCTAGTTCGAAACATGGTAATTGTGATTACTGAACCTGTAGTTGGTGCTGAGACAGTAAGTCATGTGAGCCCCAGATATTGCTTTCCAGTCTTCCAGTCCTGTTTTAAAATGTGTAATCTGTGAATTTGAGGGTTGTGAACAAGCAGACAGGGCCCTCGGGGAAGCATGGGCCACTGGGCAAGTAGCCTCATGCTTATATAGCAGTGGGTGGGGACCGTCCCCTCCCCCAGTCCTGGGGCCTGAAGACATTGCAGTTAGGACTTCACAGAGTATTAAGGCTTTGCTTCTGGTATCATTCTTCACATAGAAGCCCTTGCTCACTGAAGTAGTTAGTCTAAGCATGATGCCAAAAATGTAAAAAAGAGAGTATGGGGGAAAATGTTCAAAATTCTAATCTTATTCGAACAGGCACCATTAGCATTTTGTTATATTTATTTTTGGCATTTTAATGTCTTGTTTTCCTGTGCTTGAGGATACTTGATTTTTCATTACTTGAAAAAAGACTTTTTAATTGCAAGAATGATATGATGACATTTTCAGCTGTTAACATTTTGCATACTTCTGTTTCCTCTCTTTACCTAATTTATTTATATACACGCAAATATGCATATCTATGTGTATGTGTTATTGTTGTTAGTCTGTGGTCTTTGATAGCTCAACTTGAGGAATCCAGTGCTGGGGACCAGAAGATCTGGCTTTCATCTCATCTCTGCCACTTCTTAGCTTTGCATTGAAGAGCTGTCACCTCTTCAGTCTGTTTTATCTCTAAAACACCCTGAACCGGAGTTAATTCCCTCCCTGGAATCTGGTCATCTGACCAAGTGAGAGAGAGAACAGAGGATGAAGAGACTTCATAGACCAAAAGGCACTGGTCACCAAATAAGGCAATGTCCAAACTGTGACCCAGAGCTTAAGGAGGCCCCTTTGGGTCAACGAGGATGCTGGCTCACACCCTCAGGCAAAGGACTTGGGTGCGTTCCACAGTGAACAATCCGTGCTAGTCCTGGGGTACCTTAGGTCAGGGCTTGCCTGTCACACTCTTACCTGAGCTGGGAAGTATCCCAGCAGTGATTTCAGCAATGGGTAGTCTGAGTGGTCAGTAGTCAGCTGAGGCATTTGACTGCACTCCCTTCCTATGACCAGAGGAAAAGTATTACATGGAGGTTGGATGCCAACAGCAAACCAGCACTCCAGGGCATTGCTGCTGACTCCTGTGTGCTGGTCTGGCAAGTAGTTAACGTGATGAGTGAGAATATTGACACATTCATCATGATTTGGGCTGGCTTTATCCATGCCTGACTTTCTGAGTGGCTTGGATACTAGTTGTCTAGACTGCTTCCTGGAAGAAGGGTTGAAGTTGGACATCAGAGCAGCCATCTGCTCCCCAGGGTGGTCAGTGTCCATGGTTCAGTGTTAAAAAGTGCAAAAACAACCTTGGCAGGAATCCATGAGCATCTCTCTTGGTGCACCTTCAAATTCATTACTACCTTTTATCTTGTTAGGCTGCACAGCCAAGACAACTAAGGCTACAGCAAATAACACAAGGGTTGGGAGCAGAGACACTTAGAACTTGTCTCTTCAGACTGACTCATTCTGCGCTCATTTGGGCAAAGGTAGCACGGATGTCAGTACATGGAGGATGGCTCTTCATCTGTACGCCCATCCATTGCATGGCACACGATCGTGGTGGTTCATTCCCCGGTGTCGCTGCTGTGGGTTGAGCCTTCTTCTGCTTTTCCCATGTGTCTTTCTATCGGATAGGTGCTGCTGGATGAAGAGAGAGACGCCATGATGAGGCCCTGCAGGCTGGAGCGCAGCACCAGCGGCTTCAGCTATTCTTACCACACTCTGGAGGAAGTAGGGCTAAAGCTCCTGAGCCCCCTGGGATCTCCAGGAGGAAATGTTAGGTAAAGGGATGTTTGGTAGATGGCAGCCTATAGGGGTCCAGAGTCAGACAGGGGGGGACTACAGCTCAGAAGTACATCTAGGCAGGCTCAGAGCCTACGGGATGGCGCTTCAGTTGGCACCCTAAGGTGTGGACCTATGACAGGCCAGAACACAGTAGCTGGAGGCACCCGACTAATGATTCATTGACCTCCCCATGACCAGTCCTGGTGCTCTGTGGCCCCAGCTATGGATCCCTGAGGTATGAGGGGGAGCAATCCAGACACATTGGGAAGCCATACTTGTGGAAACAAACAGTTGCTTATACTTGGAGAAAATGTATGGTCGTGGAGACAGCCAGCTAGGGCTGATTTGAGCCATGGTCATTGTGTTTAAGGGGGAACAGACAAGTGGGTACAGAAACTTCCACTCCAGAAAGAAACTCAAGGCATAGGTCTCATTTGCCTGTACAGGACACGACATTACCGATACAGTCTCCTCCACCCCTCTTCCCAATTCATAAGACCTGTAACAGAGAATCCATTTTCTTTCTAATGTTTATTCATTGATATGTACTGAAAGGACAAGAAAGTGAACTAATATACACTGTCACTATTATTGATGTCAACAATAAATAAAATACTACCCTTCCCTTCAAGCTGCTGAGTGTAGAAGGAGTGGAAGATAAAACAGGGCTCCACAGTTTATGAGATCTGTCAGACGGATAAAGCCAAGGCAACAGAATGAATTTTCAACCAAGAGGTCCATGCAGACCATGTCTAGGTTTATTTATTTATTCATGATTATTTTTTAGACAGGGCCTTCCTATGTAGCCTAGGCTGGCTTGAATTACTGATTCCCCTGCCTCTGCCTCTCAAGGGCTGGGATTACAGACATGGCAGCTCCTGCTAGGAGAGGGCTCAACACACTTTGTTCTCTCAGCAAAAATACAGCTCTGCGTGGGCAAGAGGAGCCTGGCATTCTAGCAGGCACAGCTCAATGTCCTTTAGCTCTGAGGGTATCTTTGGGATTTGCAGTTCTTGAGCCATGATTTTTAAGACGCTCAGGGGAAGCAGGAAAGCAATAAGGAAGGTGAGATGGATGAACAATATTCATTGGCATGCTTGGAACTCACCCCCTCCCCGTTTAACTGCCAGTCTGATAGACCTGGTTGCTTTCAGATCTACAATGGGATTGACAACTTCGCAGCTGAACATTCTAATCTCGTCTCCAAAATTCGCATTGGCAACAGCTTTGAAAATCGGTCCATTCTTGTCCTGAAGGTAAGAGCCTACTGCGTCAGGCAGTAGATCAGACAGTGAATGTCTTTATCATAAGATTGAGCTCATGGAGAAGTGGCTGGGCGGGAGTTTCTGGATAGCAAGGATATGCGTATGAGCTTTGTGTAATCAGGGGCTCACCTCTGTAGTTATGGACAGGTGGCAGTGCTGTGACCTGGGCGGGAAGAACTGGAAGGTTGTTAAAGAGACAAGCATGTGACGTGGCAGTTGTCACCTCAGCTCGGGGTGAGTGTGTGTGTGTGTGTGTGTGTGTNCTCTCTCTCTCTCTGTGTGTGTGTGTGTGTATGTGTGCGCACGCATGTGTGTGTGTGTGAGTCAGTGCCCTTCCTGTTGACAAACTTGCTTTACCTGCTAAGTGAGAACCGAGGGCTCATTTGATAGTGACCCAGGGGGTCTGGCTTAAGCAGCCTCCCCAGGCTCATGCACCACAGCGTACATGAGAACACATGCCCATTAAAGTCTGAGAGGCACAAGGCTTTGTTGTTGTTTTTTGTTTTTTGAGACAGGTTTCTTTGTAGCTTTGGAGCCTGCTCTGGAACGCTCTCTGTAGACCAGGCTGGCCTTGAACTCACAGAGATCCACCTCTCTCTGCCTTCCAAGAGCTGGGATTAAAGGCTTGCACCACCACTGCCCCGCTAAGGCACTAGATTTTTTTTGACATTGTAGGCAATCACCATTTTAATTCTCTCATCTCTAGATTATATTCAGACTTTGCAACAGTATCATCAACTATCAGGAAAATTTAGTTTTCATTCAAGTTTCAAGTAACAATCTTCTAAATATGCACTGTAAGTTTCATAAGTAGGTTTTAGGGGTCCATGTACATTGTCAACTAATTCATTTTATTTCCTGCCCCTCTTTTCTAAGCTGGAAGTGGAAACACATTTCATTACAAAATCCTCCAAGTAATTGTCCATTTGTTCAAAATATTTTAGTTAATTCTTTGATGATTTCATACATGAAGTTCACTTCTCCTTTTTTTTTTAAATTGATTTTATTGAGCTCTACATTTTTCTCTGCTCCCCTCTCTGGTTCTCCCCTCCCCTTCAACACTCTCCTAAGGTCCCCATGCTCCCAATTTACTCAGGAAATCTTGTCTTTTCCTACTTCCTATGTAGATTATATCTCTGTATGTCTCTCTTAGGGTCCTCATTGTTGTCTAGGTTCTCTGGGATTGTGATTTGTGGGCTGGTTTTCTTTGCTTTATGTTTAAAAGCCACTTATGAGTGAGTACATGTGATAATTGTCTTTCTGGGTCTGGGGTACCTCACTCAAAATGAGAGGCACTAGTCTTAAGGTGCTTTTAGTCTTGGGAAAGTCTATGATCCCAGTTGGGTGGCTTTGTCTTCCAAGAACACCAACTGTAAGGCAAAGGCCACAGTATGTGTTCCCTCTTCACAAGTGTGTGTGCATGTACCAGCATATTCTCCTTGCATCAGGTGGAGTGCTCTGCCATACAGATTCATTCCAGACAGTGAGGAAGCATCTTGAGGGACAGACAGCACCATGGCTGACTTGGTCATACCTGTTTGTGGTCTGATTCTTTTCCCCAGTTCAGCACTGGAGGTTCAAATCGCCGGGCTGTCTGGATTGACACTGGGATTCATTCCCGAGAGTGGATCACACACGCCACTGGGATCTGGATCTCAAATAAGGTCAGCTATGACTGGCAACTAGGGAATAGCATCAAAGGATTGGGATGAGGGGAAGGGGATTTTTGTGTATTTAAAAGGACCTCTAGTTGAAAAATTTGAGTCAGTTTTTCTGGCTTCAGGATTCATGGTCCTCTCCTGGCCTTTGGAACATTATCATATGCTCTGACCTTTTCCGATTAGGGAGTCTGTCTCTCTGACTTGTAATTGTTTAAAACTAAAGCGTTTGGTTCTCTGTGGTATATGTTTGATGAGCCATTGCCACCTCCTCTTGTGGAAGAGTCTGCTGCACCCTCTAGGGACACCTGGAAAGGGCCCATTGTCACCCTCTTTTACAGATTGTCAGTGCATATAGCAAAGACCATGTCTTAAAAAAAAATATTGAATGCCATGGACATTTACATCGAGATTGTCACCAACCCCGATGGTTTGCTTTTACTCACAGCATGGTAAGGGCAGCTGGGGGTAGGATCTCCAATAGTGGTTACCTCGAGTGTGTGTTGGGGCAGGGAAATGTCATGGTGGCTTCTGGCTGTCTTCTTTGGGGGCTTTCTACAGAGAGCCTGTCTGGCAAAAAGAGGGTTGCAGGGATATTAAGGCTGTGGGATTAAAACCATCTTTCCCAAGAACCTGCTCACTGCCCAAGGAAGCTTCCATTGGCAGCGTGTGATTAGATTTCTCCCCTGGCACTCACTTGAACCACTGGAGATCCAGTCTGCACACAGTCTGGCCCACCTCCGTGTCAGCTCATCCTGTCCCTGAAAGCTCCTTCCTTTTGCTCCTTCCAGCCCCACTAGGACAATTTTCCCTTTCCATGGGCCAGGATATCAGTTATCCCATCCCTGGGAGTGGGCCCAATTAACAAGGCTGCCTGCCCTGGCTTTCCTCAGAATTGCTTGTGGCGGAAAAACAAGTCAAGTCGACCTGGCATCTCCTGCATCGGCGTAGACCTCAACAGGAACTGGAAGACAGGTTTTGGAGGTATGGGCAATCTGTTTCATCCAAGGCAGGAGTTGAGGAGGAGGGGTTGGTCTTCAGTAGGTTCTCTTATACCATCAGGGTGGGTTGACTCATAAGTCAGGAGGCATAGACAACATCATTGACTAATATATGCGCGTCATGGCCAGGGTCAGGTGAGCACATAGCTAAGGCTAACTGTGGAACGTAGGTGAGATTGTGTATGTGATACATGGATCCATATGCTAAACCTATAAGGGAACTCTTAGCTATTAAAACGAAGACTCATTGCAAGTATCATCAAATCCTCAACATGGCAGAGAAAGGCTCCAGGAAGCTAGCTCATCCTGGCAGAGTCATACCATCCCATGGCTGGCTTGGCCGTTTTCTCCGGAGTTCTTTGATTAGCTTTTCTGGTTGTTTCCTCTCTCAGCGTGTGCCAAAGGCGCAGAGACTAGAGAGGGAAACCAAGACCATTCAGAGGGACTATCAGGATCCCAGTAAAGTAGCAATTTGGATGGGTGGAATTTCAGGACCAGCCAGAGTCATCTACAAGATATACACAGCCTTCATCCCCAGACACAGTATCTGTACTTCACAGTGGAGACACAGGTTGGCTCCCCAAGGAAGACCAAGCCACTGCTATTAACAAACAGATCCATAAGTTGGTGCCCAAGCTAATGGTAGAATATTCTAGATATTAGATTAATGATACAATATTGTAGGTGTCTGTGGCTCTGTAAATCTGGCTTCTTGGAATTTGTTAACAGTGGAAACTAAGGAAATGTCTAAAGGATGGGTAGGAAAGCCCCCAGGTCACATGGTAATGGGTACCTGAGGATCAGGGCCATGTGTAACCACTGTGGTCAGGGATTGTTGACTGTAAAATTAGACCTGTCTGCCTCCAGATTGACCAGGGTTAACTTGGGCAGGCAGCCATGGCTCTAAGACCTGACAGTACTCACAAACACTGAGGTAACCCAGTTTAGAGGTAGATAAAATTCTGTCTTAAAGAAAATAGCATTTGTGGGTCTGTCTGTAAACAAATAAAATAAAATCTGTAGATACACAATGTAAAAACTGTTACAGGGGTGGGAGAGCCCACAGGGGTAGAAAAGCTCCCATAATCCCACTACCAGAAGATTAGTGCTTTAATAATTCACAATGTACTTTCAGAGATCTCCTCTTGCTAGAGTTGCATCTTTAGAGAAGGAAAAATAAACAGCTAACGAATCCATTAGCAGATACTTGTACGACCTTGACTGTGGACTGCCGAGAGGCAGGCAGCTAATTCCCATTTGGGCAGGGGAGATTAGTTTATTCTGCTTAGCTCAAACTAGAACTAATGGCCTGAAGTGTTTCTCCATATTTGGGCAAAGCCACCTGGCCGTTGGCAGGGGAACCGCTCTCCCTGCGTGGGCTGCAAACACAGACAAAGCTTTCGGCCTCTCCTGCTCTGCTCATCTGTTGCTGTTTGTCATTGGTCAAGTGGAGCAGGTGCAGGAACTCAATAGACACAACAAACAGGGCCACTGTGAGCCCAGCCCGTGCCAATTGGGAGGTGGGGGAGCTGCTCTCCCCCTTCTAACCAGGGTCCCCCACCTTGGGCGAGGACCACCCAATCGAAAGGGGCTGTGTTCTTTGTTGACAGAACAGCCTCTGGGCTGCCTCTGGCCAGGAAGAACATGTGACTCAGGCGGGAAGATACTGTTCATGGTTCTCATACTGTCTTAATTGTTGTGTTGTGGGGACTCTGGAGACTATCCCTCAGAGCACTGTGTCACCCCTACCTGAACTCCTGGGGAACAGTTTGCAGTAGCCTGCTGTTGGCGTGGGGACAAGAAGGCTGTTCTGGTACCTTCTCAAAGCTTCAGAAGTCGGAGGCGATCCCTGGTCTCTGAGAAGGGCTTGGATGTTGGATGCAGTCACTTCCAGGAGGTAGAAGGGGAGATGGAAGTGGGAATTTACCTTCCCCATGAGTTGCTAACTTGCAGATCTTGACCAGCCTTGTCCAGCACTATATGACATGGCTCTGAGGAAATGGCCAAGGCACCTAAGTCCTAAGAGAAGCAACAAACTCAATGTGCCAAAAAATGGAAGCACAGGCCTGGGGGTGTCACTGAGTGACACATACATGCATGCGCGTAGTTACACACGAGTATACACACACGTATGCAAGCACGCATGCATGCACACACACTCAACTCTTTGCCCTCTCCTCCAAGTAGGTTCCCTGAGAAAAATTCTCAAAAGCCTCTCCTGTGATTCTCAGGCCAGCCTCGAGCAGCTCTGGGAAGCCATTTTGTCTTTCCTACATTGTCTTTCTGGTCCACAAGGCCATGGAACTTCTAGGGCTGTGGCTGGGGACCAAGCTTCCCCAGATACTGAGTTTGAGGCCCTCACTAGCATGAACCCCAAAAGAACCAACCAAAGGGCTGCCACTCAAGGTGGGGCTGGGGTTCGATCGGAGGCCTGGGTTGCTTCTGGATGCACCTTCCCTGGCAGGCCTTCCTCTCCAGTGGACAGTTGGGACTTAGGCCAAAGGATTAGCCAGTGTGCTCCCTGCAAACCCAGAGTTGCTGAGTCATGGTGCTTCTATCTAGAGTGCTTTGTTTCAGTCACAGAGAAGAGAATGTGGAGTTGTCCCTCCCTCCCTCCNCCTTCCTTCTTTCCTTCCTTCCTTCCTTCCTTCCTTTCTCCCTCCCTCTGTCCTTCCCTCCCTCCTTCCTTTCTTTTTCTTTTTCTTTTCTTTTTTTTTGAGCTGGGTTTTCTCTGTGTAGCCAGGACTGTGCTCCAGGACTCGGTCTGTAAACCAGGCTGGCCTTGAACTCACAGAGATCTGTCTGCCTCTGCCTCTCATGTACTGGAATTAAAGGTATGTGCTACCAGGTCTTGCCACATCTTTCCTTAACAGCCTCGAAACAATGGACACATCATTTCTACTTATATTTTCATTGACCAGAAGCTGTCACATGACCTCAACCAAATTGCAAGAGACACTGGCAAGCCATAATGGTGTTTGGTGAACACTGTTTTGCCGCATCTGACCATTGGGGTGGCTTTACTTTACTTTCAGGAAACGGTTCTAACAAAAATCCCTGCTCAGAGATGTACCGAGGGCCCGCACCTCAGTCGGAGCCAGAGGTAGCTGCAATTGTGGAGTTCATCACAGGCCACGGGAACTTCAAAGTGCTGGTCTCCATCCACAGCTACTCTCAGATGGTCATGTATCCTTACGGCCACTCTCTGGAGCCTGTGCCAAACCACTAGGAGCTAGTAAGACTGGCTGTTTAGAGCATGGGAAAGCAGAAAGCCTCTCTCTAGGAAAGTCCATCCTTGGTGCATGCCCAGGAGATTGAGATTTTGACTCCCAGTATGAAGGTCTGGACCAATGATAGGGAGACCCCATAATAGAATGAATCGGTAGAGTTGTTCTCATGTGTGATCAAACTCAAAGTTGGAGGTATGGCACTGTCTACATGGTCAACTTCCAGGGTTCCCAGATCCCCACTTCTCACCAGCTGCTGAGCACGCAGCGGTTGGGGAGCCCGGGCCTCTTACTCTGTCATTTGCAGTTCAATCTTGCCAAGGATACAGTGAAAGCTCTGCATAAGGTGCACGGAACAGAGTACACTTTTGGCAGCATCAGTACCACCCTCTGTGAGTGAAGCCATATGTGCCTGGGGCAGGGCAGTTGCAGCAGTACCACTGACCTAGTCGGGCTGGGTGGATGCTGGTATCCAGGCAGTTCTTTGTCTACGGCATCAGATCCTGGTAGCTGGCCTATTTCAAAGTCCCCCGAGGGGAAAGTTTCTCAGTCTGTTGGCCTATTTCTGCAAGGGGGAAGATTGTTTGTGGGTGGGTGGGGTAGCACCCAGGATGAGGTCTGAATCAGGAAGTCGGATGTGATCAGGTCCAGGTGGGCGGCAGCACCCCACTTTCCACTCAGGATTCCTCTGTATCCTGTGGTCACACCTTCGTCTTCCCCAGGCACTTTTTTTGCCCTTTTCCTTTTAGATACAGCCAGTGGGATCATGGTGGACTGGGCCTATGACAGTGGCATCAAGTACGCCTTCAGCTTCAAGCTCCGGGACACTGGACAACACGGTTTCCTGCTGCCGGCCTCACAGATCATTCCCACAGCCCAGGAGACATGGATGGCTATTCAGACCATCATGAAACACGCCCTGAGACACCCCTATTAGCCACCTTACTCAGGCCAGAGCAATTGGAGTTCACCCTTCTCCCCGAGGTCTGGGATGCCTCCTGAACCCCGAGTTAAGCATCTCTCCCACACCCTTGTTGGATCCTTAGAAATAGAAGCAAGTTTGAACAGCCTGTTGCCTCTAGTGTTGGCTTCCACCTCTTTGTGCTCAGTGTCGAGAAGGGACAGTCTGCTTAGACAATCCCTCAGGGCAACTTGACGTGTCCGAGACATTCCTCCACCACCCCTACTGTCTTCAGGAAAATATGGGGCCTGAGCTCTGCTGTTTTTCTCTTTGTTCCCCAACCCCAGGAACAAGCAAAATATACATTGTGCCAGCAGGTTTTGGCATTTTAATGAAATCCAGAGGGGGACCAGGCTTGATTTAAACAGGGAGAAGAAGGTCCTTTCTCCCACCTTCTTCTTAGACTGGGGATGGGGTGGAGGACATTTGAGGTGCTTTGCCAAAGGGTTGCACTGGCCCCATGTCTGAATGTGAACAAGTTCTTGGTTCGTGGCCATCAAGCAGTTACTCCAGGTTAGGTGTGTGCTGAGCAGGACTTTCTCAGGGAGAGGAGGAGGGCATCGTTTTGAGATCCCAATGAGGTGGGCTCCCTGTCACCTACCATCGGGGAGCAAGGAAGAGGAGCGCCTCCTGGTATGTCCTAGAAGCAAGAAATCAAATGGAGGCTGGCAATATTTGTGGAACTCTGAGGCAGAAACATGAGTTTGAGAGCAAGACTTTTGGTTGCAAAAGTCAGGCCCTATGCAAGTGTGTGTGTGTGCGTGTGTGTGTGTGTGTGTGTGTGTGTGTGTGTTTATGTTAAAGATTCTGGATGCCCCATAAGCCAGTTCCTGAGTGACACAGAAAAGGATGAAAGCAGAAAGATATAGGAAGAAGCCCCTCTACAGCCTGCAAAAAGAGAAACCCTTCATGAAAGGAGGTGATTTTAGACGATCAAACTACAGTCACTATTTTGAACCTAGACAAGGCCCATATTCACTGTGATGCCTAAGCAGCAAATTACTAAGGGGACTGGGCTGGTATTAGAGGCAGCTATATGAGCTACAGCTATTAAGAATTCTGACCAAAAGGGAAAATTTCGTGTGTGTGTGTGTGTGTGTGTGTGTGTGTGTGTAGATTCTGCAGGTGAGAGACAAGGCCAAGGCCAACGGCTGTCAGCCTGTAACATGATGGCATATTGGTCATTAGATGGACATGCAGGAGACCAGCTGGGAAGTCCCAGGGAAGTCAGGGCATTTAACCCCTCAAAAGAAGCTGGATTACCTGCAGGGGAAGAGCCAGCAGTGGAGGAGGACAGAACATTATGGCTAAAATTTCCACAAGAAACTGAGGTGTTTTTCTTTTTAAAGCTGGAAGTGGTTTAGTCAAGTCGGAATTTCCAACCTGAAGTTTTCTGTCAGTGGAAATACAGGGTCACGGGCTACATTCATATAAGCTGGAGATAAATAAAACGGGTTCTACTTCTGCACATTCAAGTGTGGTTATAGCTTTTATGCCCCTACACAAATATTTTCATTTTATCCTCATGGGAGGGTACATTACTGGTATTAATAAACTCATTTTTAAATTACAAAATTATTTTTGAAGCAGAATCTCACACTGTAGTTCAAGCTGGTCCTGGAACTCATGGCAATCCTCCTTTCTCAGCTCCTTGTGAACTATTATACCTGACCCAATAAGCTCATTTTTAAGATAAGGGAAGCTGTTTCAGAGCATTTAAAAAGCATTACAAAGTCACCCAGAACCTGGTTTGTGTAAATCTGAAACTTCTGCATTATTTGTCCAATTGTGGACAAATTCAGGACAAATATCCTGAAGGTATTAGGATTTCATCTTGATAGTTAACCTGCGTTTCCGGGGTGGGGCAGTAGGAGCTAGAGCAGTATTGTCCTGGAGGTAGGTGGACTGGCTGATAGGTTTTTAGTAATGTGGTGTTAAGTTCTTTCCGAGCACCTACTAATGGCCAAGCACAGCTCCAGTGCATTATGGGATTCAACACATGGCTTCCTCTTAGCTGTCTTAGGTGGAACTGCTAAGGACCCCATTTTTGAGGAGAAGGCTCAGACTCAAAGATAACAGCAGTTAAAGGGCACACACCACAGCGAAGCAGGGTGCAGCTGGCCCTCAGGTGCCACAAACCCTGAAGATGTCTCACTCTCAAGCTCCCTGAAGATGCTAGGAGCCTGTTGTCAAGAACTCCTGTGCAGAGAAGAGTCCCACAGAAACTGAGTGATGTTAATGGCTAGAGGTGGTCTTTTATTATTTTTTGTTTGTTTGTTTGTTTTTATGAGACACTATATAGACCAGGTTGGTCTAGAACTTACAGAGATCCCTCTGCTTCTGTCTCTGGGCTTGTATGGATGGGGCCTATAATGGCCTCATTCTCAAAACCAAACCAAACCAATCAACCAAAACAACAATGACAACAACAACCAAACCAAACCACAACAACCAAAAACAATGATTTCAAAAACCCACCCAGGTCAGATGACCTGTTCTTATCCATCTCAGCCCCTTCCAGGTCTCACACTAGAGATCCTTCCACGTGCTGCTTCTCCTCTCTGGAACGTTCTTTTGCCCACTCTTCCCCTTTAACATTTCCTTATAAGCCTTAGCCCTAGGACTATCCATTGGCCATAAATCATTGTCTCCCATAATCTTCCTTTCCAAGGCTTCATTTATCTCCTTTGAAGCACTGATTGTTAACAGCTAATTAATTTTGTTGCCTTGTTCATCTTGGCTGGTCTCTGAGACCATAAGGCGGGCCCTGCGTCTGGGTTGTTTGCTCTCCCTTAGCTCTTGGCAGCATCAGGCGTTGGAAAGGCATTGAGATTTGTCAAAGAGTCTCTCCTCCTCAGCCTCACCTCCATCCATGTTGCTATATGTGACCATGTGACAGAATTTACCTCACTATGGCTGAAATGGGTGGGGTTCATCCAACAGGGGCAGTCCAGGGCTGTCTCAGGGACTGTTTTTATTTGTTTGTTTGAGACAGGGTTTCTCTCTATGTAACTATAGATACCTGTCCTGAAACTCCGTTTGTAGACCAGGCTGGCCTTGAACTCACAGAGATCCACCTGCCTCTGAGTGCTTGGATTAAAGGTGTGTGCCGCCAACCACCTGATCAGTGATTGTTTTTGATGCACTGGGAACCTAAACCCTTCTAATCTGTCTTGTCATTGGAGACACAGAGACCTGTATCATAACAGTGGGGGATACAGCCACCAGTGATTTCATCATTGAGCAAGCATCATAGTGTGTTTACATAGCTGTAGATGCTTTAGCCCACTGCGCACCCAGGTTTCATGGTATGTGCATATGGCAGGGCCTATCTTCTCTATCCACAATGAAGAAAAAATGAGATTAAGCACATCATCAAGAGACGTGGCAAGCAAGAGATGTTAACTTGGGATGTGGTTCAGTGATGGAGTTTGCTTGTTGTGTTTAAGGCCCCAGGTTCGATCTCCAGCACTTTCAGAAATAATACCCCCCCAAACCACAAGGTTGTCTCTGGAGTGACCTGTCTGCTATACTCTAGATTTTTTTTTTAATTAAGAAACAGGACTGTATTAGCTCCCTTTGTTGCCATGATAAAATCTCACTACTAAAGCCAACTTACAGAAGAGTATCTGAGCTCATGGTTCCAGAGGGAGAGTCCAGAATGGAGGTAAGGCCTGGCAGCAGGAGGCTGGAGCAGAAAGCTGACCAGTCATATCGTCAACTGCAACACAAACCAGAGAGAAAGAACCGGAAGTGGGAAGAGGTTCTTCAAGTCCACCCCCAGCAATATAGGTCCTCCATCTCCCAAAGGCCCCACAGCCTTCCTAAACTGCCACCAATGAGGTGACCACATGTTCACATATATGAGCCTGTGGAGGACATTTCTCATTCAAACCACCATAAGTACATTCTAAAACGACAATAAAAAATTGACTGGTACACATAGAACCCAGGAACACAGGTGTTTCCTCAAGTGTCATGTGGCGTGTGTAACAGTCTGCACGACATTTTGGTACGCCTGGAAGCAGAAGAGGTTTGAGTATGCTGACATCCCCACAAACGCATGAGTGATGTGCTTGCATTCCAGACTTTATGGTGGCTACAGTGATATCAGATGACTGAAAATTTTCAGCTCCATTACCATCTTGTGAGACCACTGTCAGTGGTTTTACGGGGAGCATGGTTGGATTTTGACCTCTATTTTCTAGATGGTGCTATTACCCCTAACCTAGATCTGAATTTCAGGCTGGAAGAGCAGGAGGTAAAAGTGTGAGGTACTGCATCCGCTAGTCTGTGGGCTCAAATTCTTATCTCAAGGCTTGGAGCAGGGCCATATGGCGCTGCCCAGCTTACAAGGGAGACTGGGAACTTGCTCTGCAGCTGGTCACATCACTGTTTCAAATAAAAGCAGAGTTCTGATAAGGAGGAAGGAAGGACGGATATTGGAAAGACACCCAATGGAATCTGTGACAGCATCTATGGGGGAAGGGAGCGTGGGAAGGGCCTCAGAACCAACTTCTTGTAAGCCCTAGAAGTTCCCAGATGTTCTAACCCATCCCCTTCATCCTGGGGCTTCATAAAGACTTCATGAAGATTGAGGCTTCTGCATCATGGGGTTTGCAGAAGGGCCTCATGACCCTCGTGGCTGAGAGATTACTAACTCCAGGAGGTGGTGTAGTCTCAGCTGGTGGTTGCTTTGCCTAGGACTGAGGTCCCACCAGTTCCCAGCAAGATCAGGGAGGTAATGGCCTGGGCTTAAGTGCATTGACCAAGAGCTTAAGACTCAGACGCTATGGGGCTAGAAAAATTCTCTTAAGATTTCTCTTTTTCCTAAACCTGAAATGTCCCCCTCCTGTTTTCTTGACTATGTAAAGCTAAAGAGAACCTTGGTTTTTCTACATCTTTCCCTCCCTTTCTTCCTTTTTCCAACAAGCTATTCCTTTTAGGTATTTTTTTTCGTCCTTTTCACCCGTAAAATTTATGAGCATTTATTTGAAAGTGAAAAAAATTTGAAAAAACTGAAGGAGAAAGAGCGATTATATATATATATGGAAAACCATAAGAACCACAGTGAATGTGCACAGTTATTGCTTTCTTAAGAAAACAAACCAGCCCTCCAGTTTGGAATGTGAATGGCTTGTGTGAGGCCGGCCAGAGGCAGAGGCCCAGGGTGAAGGGCTAATGCCCCCTATTCAGGAGCACTGCCAGGTGCTGTTTCCATTCCTAGCCTCTTCCTCTCCCCTCTGACCACTCCAGAAAGACAGGAATGCAGAGAAAACGACTACAGAAAAAAAGCTAAGATTTCAAATACTCCTTTAGAAAAGCAGGAAGGCTGGGGCCATCAGAAGGGGCAGGCGCGAGAGAGTCCAGGGAACACTGGGCCTTGAAGTGCTTCTGAGCCGGCCTGGAGGGGCCATTGAGAAAAACCAGGGGGTCTGTGCAGAACAGGAAGAGAGGCATGCCACAGGCAGGCCAGACCACATGGAGCCATGAAACGTGTTACCATTGTCTGAAAACTGTCCCAAATACTCTGAGTCTGAGAACCAGAGAGCCAGACAGCTGTACAGATCTGTACGTCAGTGTCCATTCCCCATTTTCCCAGTAGAACTTTCTCTGCCATCACGCCACTTCTGATCCCAGCGTGGTCCCAGGATTGTTGGAACAAGGGTTGAGGTGGTGCCTGTAAAATGTTCCCAGGTGACATCCATTTCCTAGGCTATAGCCATGATGAGTTCTGCCACCAACTGTCCTTGTTTTCCATGGGTCCCTGATTAGTGCCACACTGCCAGCCTCTTTTTTCCTTGCCTTCCCACACCCATAAACTGACTGAATTGGGCCAGGCCTGCCCCATCTTCAGCATGAGAGACAGGCTAATAGTGAACAACTCAAACCTAGTTAGCCTTCCAAAGTGAGTATTAGCCACAGCCCTTAGAAATAATGGCATAGCCTCAAAACCCTTGGGCTGGGCCAGCATCTTGCTAGCTTTTTGCCCTGGTCTGCAATTGGCCTTCTGTTTTACCAAGCATAGCTATGCTCTGTGGTTCTCATCCTTTTCCTGATCCCCTAGCCCACCTCCCTCAACTTCCTGAAGCAGAGGGAAGACCACAGGGGAAATGTTCATAAAACTGTACTCGGGATGCAAATGGGAAATACACACTAGAAAACAGGAAAGCCGGATGTGCTGTTGACGTTTGAGTCCTTCATGAGGAAACACATCACATCTGCTCTCTCTGAGCTTCTGATGCTGGGGACAAGAGCCCCTGACCCTCCTTCAGGCTCAGTAGAAGCACTCTGTCGCCCCAACTTTTCATGGGAGTGCACCCCTACCTATTTCTTTGTCACTAGCAAAGATTTGGGCTTTGATGTAACATTCCCTAAAGACCCTTGACTTTGGACTGTCTCTCTTCAGAGGGCCCTTATTCCAGACGTAAGGTCTGTCCTCACTTATGGAAACATTACCACTAGCCATTGTACAGGGACAACTTGGTAACACATGGGCTTCATGGAGCAGTTTAAGGCAAAACTGAAGCAGGGTGTGGATGGGACCTTATCCCAAACTCCCACACAAGCTCAAGCCTGATGACTTTGCCACACCAAAACCTTAGCAAAATGTGTGGCCCCAACCTACATTGCCCTGGCCACCCCATTACTAGGCCAATACCCTTAGTGACTTCTGACTGCCCCACGGTCCTGACAGAGTTCTCTTCACCATTCCTAAGCATGTTTCCATGGCTTGATTTTAAAGTAAAAAAGAAATCCCAGAGTCCTGGAGTTTTTAACCTGTCCCAAATGGAGGGCACACAGAGATCATCGTGGTCATCCACTCAGTGGGCACACTCTTCCATGCCATTTTTTTTCTCTTCTGAAGTTAGAGAACGTCTTTGAAGTATCTTTTATTTTGGTCACAGGTAGCAGAACAGCAACTTAAATCTTGAATGGGAAAAAAATGGAATTAGTTGGCCTCCCTGGAACTAGACCCAGCTGAGCTGCGACTTTTGCGGGAGGAAAAGAATATAAACAGATTAAAAATAACGACCAAGTGATGCACCCTAATGAACAGCACCTGAGATAATACTCTGGCCTCTGCAGGCACAAACATACAACCAAACCAAACCCAGAAATATGCCCATTATGAGTGCGGGTGTTGAGGCAGGATGGGTTTGCATCTTGTTCGTGTCTGTACGCGGCCATCACCTGTCTGTTACAAGTCATAAGACACAGGCTGAAAAATTATTTACACAAAATGTCACCACCTAGAAACTTTACCAACTTAAATCAGGAACATCTGGCCTCATGGGCATTTCAAAGCTATCAGAAAAAAACCCCCAACAAAAACAGGTTTATGAGCTTATCAAACACAACAATGAACAACACAACCTTCACCTGGGTCATACATAAAGACGGACACTAAATACTGGGTGGGGTGTGGTGGTACTCATGGCCATTACCGGATCATCATGTACATGTGTTGTGGTATGGGCAGGAAACAAACTATTGAGTCTCTTTCTGGATTTTCTGTTCAACATGATCTCCTTGCTTGACACAGCCAACCTCCATTTCATCATTTGGACTCCGAAACCTTAGAGCTAACTCAAGACCTTGATGCAGCTCAGCGCTTGGCAGCCCTTTGCCTGAACAGCTCTGTAACAGTGTTAGCTACATCAATATCTTATCTCACCACCTGCATCCGATCCTGCCTTTACTAAGGTCCCTCTGGACCCAGAAGCCCTTTAACTCTTTGCGGGAATCTCTCTAGTATCATGTGAAATGTAATGTGTGATCACAGAGCTAATATCAGCAATCAGGAAGACACAAAGGTGTTTGCCAGTGGCCATGAATACCAAGTGAAATCCATAGTTGGTGAATTGAAGCCAATGATGCAACCTGGGCATTTATTGCTATCCAATAAATCCTAACCCTGTGGAAAAAAGCAAATATGTCCGTTCTTGTTTCTGATGGAGTGTGCTAACAATAAGGTATCTGGGGCTGTGGGAAGCTGGACGAGTAGTCCCAGCTGGGAGACTTCAGGCCCAGCTGACCGCCCTAGCTTATCACTCACTCCACCTGCCTCGTTCCCTGCCACTTTATCAGGAAGAGCGAGTAGGCGGCACAGTTTGGAACTCCCACTTCTCCCTCCCCATGGGACTGGGTCCAGGTGTGAGGGACAGTCTGCAGGGACCTCTCTCAGCGTTTAAAAGGCCTCTGACCTCAGGCTGGGGCCTCAGCCTGCCCGACCTTCTCAACATGCGGAGGCTACTGATTTTGAGTGTGCTGCTGGAGGCAGTCTTTGGCACTGAGATCTTTGTGGGGTAGGGATGTGGGGAGGAGGGGGGTATCCTGGAGGGTGATGGAAGGGCTCCCCAAGTCGGTGTCTGGAAGGGACAGACAGACACACAGCCAGAGAAGACAGACTGACAGCACCCTGGGTCAGAAACCTGATGGGCTGGGCAGGGCTCAGAAGAGCCCAGCTCCTTCTGGGTCCTGAAAGAAGTTGAGCCCTGAGAAGGAATTTTTAGGGAAACCAGTCTAAATTGTGATGGGGCCAGCACAAAGGTCTAGCAGCCTTCAAAGACAGGGAGAAAAGACGCAAGGAAGTTCAGGTCTCCCATTGCTCAGAACCCCCTTTGTCTCTATGAGCCCAGCCTAGGAAGTGTTGGGGTACCTCCAGTTCTCAGGGCCCCTTCTGCTCTGCCCAGGCACCAGCTTCTCCGAATCTCTGCAGCTGATGAAGCCCAGGTGCAGAAAGTGAAGGAGCTGGAGAGCTTGGAGCACTTGCAGGTTAGAGACGCAGTGTGGGGCTCCCTGGGGACCCACAGGACCGCCTCGGGTCCCCACTGCTTCCCATGTCTGTCTAGCCTCCCAGTAAAGAGCCATGAGACTGGTCTGTTGAGAAATGACTTCAGAGCCCAGATCCAGATCTTGGTGCCCTTGAGAATCTGATGACATTCCAAGACCCCTTTCCCACTTCTCTGTCTGTCTTGTTCCCTCAAAGCCTCTCCATTCTGACCATTTCCTGACCACACTGGACTTTGTCCAGTTCCCAAGCTTACCCATTCTTTTTCTGCTCCCAATGCCCATGCGTCACCCCCAGCTATGTGGAGCTCCTAGTGTCAACGTTCCTTCTCCAGCTTTCCCACTCTAAGGCCCTGATTGGTACCTCTAGCCCACTCTAACAGTACTGACTCCTGTCCTTCCTAGTTGGACTTCTGGCGGGACCCTGCCCAGCCTGGACTCCCCATAGATGTCCGAGTGCCCTTCCCCAGCATCCAGTCTGTCAAAGTCTTCTTGGAATCTCATGATATTAGCTATGAAATCATGATTGAAGATATTCAGTCACTGCTGGATGAGGAACAGAAGCAGATGTCTGCCTTCCGGGCCAGGGCCCTGACTACCGATACCTTCAACTACGCCACCTATCACACACTGAATGAGGTGAAGACTGCCCTGGAAGATTCTATCCATAGCTCCACACTTTTCTTCATGGTTGGCAGAATGCAGGCCAGGGTCAAGGCTGGTCTGCTGTGGGTAACCCCTAGTGTTTCTGTGTGGCCACTGTGGTCAGTTGTGAGAATACAGCAAGACCAGGCTGCTGAGGGAGGCATCTGGATTCCCAGAAGCCATTAAGTCCCTCCATCTCTCCTTTTCTTCTTTCCCATCTCAGATCTATGAATTCATAGACCAGCTGGTGGCAGAGAACCCAAAGCTTGTAAGCAAGATCCAGATTGGCAACACTTTTGAAGGCCGCCCCATTTATGTCCTGAAGGTAAGAGAAGCCCACATGTAGACAAGGGTACACACGCAACGGGGCCCCCTGTGAATCTCCATATAAGGGTGTAGATCAAGTCTCCTAGATGTGTAATGGAATGTTCCTCTACACAATCCCTGTGCAGACACTTGGGAAGGTCTGAGCATCTGTGCTGGCCTAGGTGGTCATGCACATAGACAAAGTCTGAGGTCACCCGAGTGTTACCAATCAAGTGTTGCCATATGAGAAATAATGTGGCATCTGGGCAGATAAAGTGTTTTCCTGGTGACCTTCCACAGTGGACTGTCGGAGCATTGGGATAAGGTCAGGGCTTGGAAGTCAGGAATCCAAGCTCTGTAGGGTCACTGTCTGGCCCCTGATCCTATAAATCCATAATGGATGGTCCCCAAGACAGCCTCCCTCGACGTTAGGTATATAGAGAGCAGGTGGCTTCGGGTCCAGGCAGGTTCCTTTGCAGGGGATGAACTGAGGCCTGGATGGAAAGCTGCCCTTTACCCATTTCCCTGCCTCCTGTTCAGTTCAGCACTGGAGGAACCAATCGCCCAGCCATCTGGATTGACACCGGCATCCACTCCCGGGAATGGGTCACCCAGGCTAGTGGGGTCTGGTTCGCCAAAAAGGTAAATCTGGGGGGATGAGGCTCTTGCTTCCTGGGGAACTGGTGTTCACAGACCACAGGAGACTGCACTTCAGAAGCAATGACCACAAAGGGAGGCCAGGGAATGTGTCCATTGTACCAACATGGCCAACACTCTATCTTCTCCTCCTCCACCCACCAGATCACTACAGACTATGGAAAGGACGC
This sequence comes from Bramus lutescens, assembly GCA_001685075.1. Lineage (NCBI taxonomy): Eukaryota > Metazoa > Chordata > Mammalia > Rodentia > Cricetidae > Bramus > Bramus lutescens. The sequence continues at coordinate 1,168,889 of LOEQ01000063.1, forward strand.
AACCCTCACGGCCATTCTTGACAGCCTGGACATCTTCCTGGAGATTGTCACCAACCCTGATGGTTTTGAATATACCCACAAAACGGTACAGACTACCTCTTGTTCCCTAGGACAGTAGGATGTACCTTTGAGCCCCATGAGTAGACACCTCCCCCCACCAGTGGAGGAGGGGGCAATCAGGCTTGTCCTCATGGAACTGGAACTCTCAGCCTAGGCACGACTGTCATCTTAGATTGATGATTCTTTGTTGTTGGGGACTATCTATGCGTGGCAGGTATTGAATAGCCTCTTCACTTACCTAATAGATTCCACTACAACTCTCCTTCAGTCATAGCAACACAGAACACCTCTTGACACTGTAAAATGTATGGGGAAGCCAATGCTGTCCTCGGTTGAGACCCTTGCCCCAGCCCTGATCCCGATTTCCACAGCAGCTTTTATTCTGTGGCAGATATCACAGCGAGCATTGTAGCAGTGCTGACCCCTGGCTCATCCTCTTTCCTTCCTCAGAACCGCATGTGGCGTAAGACTCGATCACGCACACAGGGCTCCCTCTGCATTGGGGTGGACCCCAACAGGAACTGGGATGCTGGCTTCGGGTGTAAGACTTCTGTGGGGCAGGGGATGGGACAAACATGACTTCTTGCTCTCCTTTTTCTGGTTGGTTCCCTATCCCTTCCTTGACCCAGCAGTGAAGAAGTGTGTGGACTCTTAGCTCTGCTGAGGTCAGTCTCCTAGACCCTGAATCTGTGGACTGACTCTACCTGGAGCTATGGTGTGACTGGAGTGCCAGGCAGCCATCCTGCGGAGACAGAGGGATCACTCAGGGACTTGGGCCTTTGTTTGTAGGAAGAAAGTTCCTTCTAGATGGAATTTGGGTCTGAGAGCTTCTCTTGGAGAATAGAACTTAGTATCAACTCTTGCACTCCTTAACCATGCCCCTGTGTAAACTGGTTTCTGCTCTACCCAAACCTGGCTGGTAAAGAAGGTGGGGCTCCAGATGACGTGATGGTTGGCTGTTCCTCAAGCCAGGGGAGGGGGTGGGGCCTCCCGGCACCCCATTTCAACATAACTCCATGAAATATACCAGAAGCCATGGACATTGTGGAAGCCACGCCGCTTGGCTTCAGACACAGCTGTGTCCTCTGCCTTCCCACAGCGTCTGGATCTAGTAGCAACCCCTGCTCGGACACTTACCACGGCAAGTTCGCCAACTCTGAAGTAGAGGTCAAGTCCATCGTGGACTTTGTGACGAAGCATGGAAGTATCAAGGCCTTCATCTCCATCCACAGCTACTCCCAGCTCCTTCTCTATCCTTATGGCTACAAATCGGAAGCAGCACCCGACAAGGAGGAGCTAGTGGGTGATGACCCCGATTGCCTTTTGTCCGGGCTCCTTCTGTGCCCCCACTTTTAGGAACCTGGGTTTCATCCCTCAGAGTGATGAAGGGATAAGGGCCTACCGATGTACCCGGTGCCCCCCTTTCCCCACAGTCTCCTGATTTGGGACGTCTGGCAGGATGATTTTTGTTGACGGGCAAGGTAGACCGGCTTCATTTGCTGGGAAACGGAAGCACGGTGTGATTGAGTCACTTCTGTCGCATGACAGAGCAAGAGGCTAGGCTAGACCCTGAATCTGTGGACTCTACCTGGAGCTATGGTGTGACTGGAGTGCCAGGCAGCCATCTTGTGGAGACAGAGGGAATCATGCTGCTGTCATATTCTAGGGCTGACCTGAAGGGCAGGCTCCACGTCCTCCGTCAGGGGCCTGATTATACTGGTGCCCATTCCTGGGTCACCCTGACAGTACTTGGGCTAGCATGGTCCTGACTGGCACTGCTGGATCTTTTTTCTAGGATGAGCTAGCTAAGTCTGCCGTGACGGCCTTGACATCTCTGTATGGGACCAAGTACAAGTATGGCAGCATCATTGATACAATCTGTAAGTTACTGGTGGCCCAGGAACCATTGCCTCAGGTGCTCAGACCTGGGAGTTGCTGGCTGAACCCTTCCTGAGGGTGGGCAGTGCCGTCTCTTGCTATGAACCCCGTCTTTCCTGACACGGATTATTAGGCTCCTCGGAGCACATTGTCCTCTTATCTTGAGGTTACATCTGGATCCCTGCATAGATGAGGTAGAACTCTGATGGATTTATAGACCACCATAAAATTCTGTTTAAGAAACGCCTTTCCACCCCTTCCTTCCACAATACACGAGGTGCCCCTGGAAGGGTCATTGCTATGCACTTGGGGAATACAGTTAGTGTGTTTACTCAGCACCCGCTCTGCCCCAGGCCTTGTCTACGTGCTTGGAGTATGGCTGCGAATAAGGGGAACAAACACATTCTAGGCAGGAAGACTGGCCAGTGCATAGAAGCCACAGTGGATTTGGTGAGAGACACAGGAAGACAGTGTGAGCAGCCCCGGGGCATCAGGAGTACTAGGGTGGAGGCCGAATACCAGGGTGAGAGGCAGACTTGTAGACAGAGAGGAATTTGGGCTGGTGGCGAAGGAAATGAAGAGAAGCCAGGACAGGCCATCTGTCTAGGTAATAGGCCTCCAGACAGAAGAACTTTCTAGAGTAAAGGCTGTGCTGTCGGATGTGTGGGGGGTGTTTGGGGGATTTTGCGCATCAAAAATTTTGCCTGGCAAGCAAAGCGGGACCCAGGTGCCAAGGTGAGAGAGCCGACAACCGGCTCTACCTGCTCCGCATGCGCTCTCGCCAGTGGGCCCAGGTCTTAGTTGGGGAGTGGGCTGCAATCTTACTCAAAGCAGAACTTGTTTGGGATCTCAGGCTTTCTTTGGAGATGGTTTCTAATCTATGTCCAACGATTTTGCTGCATTTAGTGTCCTGCGGTGAAATTCTTATTTGCAGCCCGCCTCCCTTTCCCACTGCCGAGTTCAACAAAAGCAGTTTTGTCAGCCAGTGTATACTGCAAACCTGGGAGATTCTCCCTGCAGAAGACAGACAGACAGGAGGCTTTGCCTTGCCGAAGACTCTTTGCACTTTCCTCTGCAGGCCAGAGTCCCTGGAGATCAATTCCTGGTCACCCAAGCATGGGGCTCTGGCATATTTAGAGGTGTCATTGAGGTGACTGTTGGGTGAAGATAGTTTTCGGAGAGGCTTCTGTGATTACACAGACTTTTGGCAGCCCCCCAGTGAACAGGACAACCCCTGCTAGATATCGGTCTCTTGGGCTTAGACCCAGCAGGGGTTTCCTGGAAGCCTCACTGTGTGTCAGTTACAGCCCCCAGAAGACACAGACTCTATTTGGCATCACAAAAGGCCTGGACTTTGGGTGCTAACCCAGTCCGTGTAGATATCTGTAAGGCTGATCAACCCTTACATTGCCTCTTGTCTTTGTTCCTCCCCCAGATCAAGCCAGTGGGAACACTGTCGACTGGACCTACAGCCAGGGCATCAAGTATTCTTTCACCTTTGAGCTGCGGGACACTGGGCTCAGAGGCTTCTTGCTGCCTGCCTCCCAGATCATCCCCACAGCTGAGGAGACGTGGCTGGCCCTTCTGACCATCATGGACCACACCTTGAAACACCCCTACTAAAGCAGCCCTTTACCCCCAGCCTCTCCCCTCTCCCTAGCCCCATCCGGGCAACCCAATAAAGATGGATTGTACAAGAAAAAGAACCTTGCAGTGTGGGATGCACATGGAGGGCTTGCTTTTTTAGCAGAGGCAAAAGTGATTTAGTTCCTGCTGGTCTCAAGGGAAATATTGTGGGTGGATGAACTGGATGACCCCTAAATCCTCCTGTATTCCAGGGTCCCAGGAAGTTGCATTCAAGAGGCAGTGGGGTGGTCTGTTCCTAGCATAGTACAGGCAACAACCCCAGCTTGCTAACCTAATGCCTGGCACCCTGTAGTAAAGAGGAATTTAGCATGGGCAGCAGTCTAGCTGATGGTAGCCATTCATCTTCAAAAGCAGTAGCCCAGAGTATGGAATAGAATAGTCCTGGTGGCCACAGCTGTCCAAAGGTGATGCTGCAGGTGAGTCAAACAGATTACTAGAAGCAAAATGCAGACCTCCTACTACAGAATTACATTGGAAGAAAACATTGAGGAGAAATGAAATCACTTACTGAAGATAAAGATTGAATGCCCATCCAAGGACACTTATCAACTGCCGTGTACTGGGGACACTTTGCCTGGAAGGATGGAAGCAGCTTACATTTTGTTTGCCAAATCCTCCTTGAGGTCCCCAGTGTACCGCCACCTCTGCTGCCTCTTGTTTCTGTCCCCCACCTGCCCATTTTCCTGTCCTACCCCTCTCCAAGAAGCTGACCTCCCTTGGCATGGAGACCCTCAGGCCTGCAACAGCACATTTACTGGCTGGAGTCACAATACAGGGGCTTACCACCTTCTTTAAAGCAAGAATTGACCTTGGTTTCCTCTGTATGCCTTAGTGTGAATGTGAGCTGGGGACACTGATACCAAAGGATGCAGGTAGACAGGCTGGGGTGAGACTGGGGTCTTGTCCCTTTTCCTGTCACTTAGATTTCAAGATGCTTCCAGCACCAGAGTCAAGTCTTGCCTTTTCCATAGAAAATGGCTTGAAGGTCAAAAAGCCTTTTATCTTAGAGTTCTATTTTAATACTTTTTTCCCTACCAAATATTCTAAAAATTAGAATGAAGCTGATTACACATAAATGTCTGCATACTAAGATTGGGAGACAAGGTGACAAGGTCTTCCCAGCCAGGCATGGTGGTACAGTCCTGCAATTCCAGCACAAGAGAGGCAGAGGCAGGGGAATTTGAGTTTGGACCCAGCCTCTGGCTACTTAGAAAAACCCTGTCTCAAACAACAATAAAAAGGTATTTTAGACTGAAGATTTGGTATGACTCCTTTATCTTTTGAAAAGTATTTCCCTTTCAGCCATGTGACAAGACTGGAGAAGAGCCAAAGCTGTACTGTAACAGAGAGTTTGGCAAACTAGGAAGTTGGTCACCAGCTTAATAAAGACTAGTTAAAAATAATATTAGGTTAGGATGATGCCTTATTTTACAAGTAACTCCTTAATTTAAAATAAACCGTGCCCTCCCTGCTAGTAAGGGGCTTTCTATCTCCAACATCCACAGAGTTTAGAATACAGGTACCTAGTAATTGTTCAGAGAACTCTTACTTTTACTGAGGGAGAGAGGAGGAGGAGGAGGAAAAGGGACAGACAAATACTTTGTGTAGCCCTGGCTGTCCTAGAACTTGCTTTGTAGACCAGGGTGGTCTCGAACTCACAGAGATGCGCCTGTCTCTGCTTCCTGGACTAAAGGCGTGCACCACCACCTCCCGGCAAGCTATAGCACTTATTAACACTTAAAGATATTCAGATGTGAGAAGAGCTTTATGCTATTCACTGAGTTACAAATTCATAGGTACAAATTATATAAACTTATAAAACTAGAACAATTTAAGAAACTAGCACACCTTAAATGAAGATAAGTATTAATAACCTTGAGGGCACAAAAGTAAATAAAAAAGACTGAAGGAAAAGAACTAACATTTCAAAAGACAAGCAGCTATCTCCTCAAAGAAGAGATAGAAAAGCCAATAAAACATGAAAGATACTGATCCTCAGTGAATTCTTGTATATTAAAGGAAAACATATTTCTTTCATCAGATAGCTGGACAACAAAAGACTGGCCATGCAGTGCTATCAAGGGCATGAGGAAATAAATACAGCCCTGTGCTGCTGGGAGGAAGAGAACTGTCTGTGCATTTGGCAATTTGACTTTTAGAATTAAATATAGTACCTCTTTGACGGGGCAAATCCATTTGAAGGAATTTATGAAAATATTTGGACTGTATCACAAGATTGGAACAGCAAAGGAGCCAAGTGCGTCAAAAGGAGCCTTCATAAGGATCAGTGTTGGTACTAGTGTGCCACAGCCACACGGCAGGGTGTCATGAGACCACACAGGTCTGTGTTCACTTGGAGACACTGTTCACCACGCATTAAGGGGTAGAGGTTGGCTACAAGATGGAAATGTTTAAAACTGGATCATGTTGATGCTTGAACAGTTCTGTAAATTTACTAAAATGGTTGCATTCTTCAAAGAGCTGAGTTGCAGGGTATATACATTATATACCAATAGTTGTTTCTGTACAAAGTTAGCTACAAAATAGTATGTTAGAAATATCATTTTGTCTAAAACACACACACACACACACACACACACACACACACACACGACATATCCTACGGTAACAACTGGTGCCCTGGGTAGAGGTGGTGGTTTTTCTCTATACTTTCCAGTTTCCTGCAATGGGCTTTTACAGTCAGGGGCGGCGAGGGCTATCTGAAGCACACCAGGTGAGAAACCACCTTGTGAAGTTCCTTAACACCAACTTACCAACATCAAACATTGGAATGGCCACCTCAGTCTTTGCTCAGTTCTTCTTAGCTAATTTGTCTAAACTCCAACCTTCTGGGCCAGCATCACATTTCACTAACTTTCCCTGGTTTATATTTAGATTTATATTCCGGATACCTGTGTTACAAACAAGGCTGGGACTATACAGGTTCCCAGTTGGGAGATATTTTAAGTCCTCTGCTGTAGCTCTAGCGGAGACTCCCAAGAGGCCTTTCTGTTCACATTCAGTTGCCATTGCAATCTTGGGATTGTATCATGTTAATGTCAAGTCTCCAGGGCCCCTCTTAGGGCTTTATTTCAAGTGAACTCATTTCATGTCTCTCTTAGGCCATTACAGGTGGTTCTCAGTGAAGCCCAGGGGCCATTGCTTCTTCACGAGAACTCTTCAGGTAGTCTCTTGGATTAACACTTAGACAGGTATTTAGTTTTCTGGCTTTAGCCTGAAGCTAAAGTGTTACTGACTACAGTCCAGAAATGACTTCACCTATCCCTCCCCAGTGCAGTTATTAATCACCTGGCAACAGTTCTGCAGGGCAAGAGGGACTGGGTGGACTGGAAGGTACTCAGGGGCTCCCGCTTGGAGGGCTGGCAACAGTTCTGCGGGGCAAGAGGGACTGGGTGGACTGGAAGGTACTCAGGGGCTCCTGCTTGGAGGGCTGGGGAAACATCATTTTGTGAACATGCTAAGCCCCAGATGTTGCCTGGAGGAACTTGAGATGAACAGCCACAGTGTTTGCAGTGTCTGGGCCAAGAAGAGCTCTGGGAAAAGCACAGAGCATCATCAAACCTGAGAACCCGTCAAAGGGTAATGAATTCTTCCCTGAAGCTTTCAGGATCCGCATTCATTTGGCAACTCAAACTGTGAGCATCATCTAAAAACCCCAGAGATGGAGACAGCCAAGTGTTTATTGCCAAAGTAAAAGGAGAAAATTAAAAGTCCCCTCTTAAGCACAGTCACAGTGCCAGCTGCAGCTTGAGAAGAACACGGTGAAGTCAGGCTTCTGCTGACTCGAGCTACAGCAAGGAGCGGTGCCTCTGTTTCCCCATGAAACACAGGCCTGGGGCCATTGGCCAGTTCTTGAAACCTGTGTCAGCCTAAACCAGAAATATTATCAAAGAAGGAGAGATCAGACGCCAATCATATCAGCATGCTTTATTATGGGAACAGTTCAGTCTGTGAGGGGCATAGCCTACGTGGGTTCAAGTTTTGTAACTCTCATTCCGTAAGTGAAAGCTCATCACATGTCTGTGAACAAACAAACAAGCAAACAAAAAACCTCCAAAGACGCTGTTATTGGAGACAGCATGGGCAGTGGAGATGAGAAAATGCTTCCGGGAGCCGCTATTACATGAGCTCCATTGAGTCTTGCAAAGGGTAGAAGGCAGTTTTCAGAACAAGGGCACTGATGAAGGGGAAGGGCAGCCAAAAGCCAAGTAGAAGTTACATTTCCATGGGTAAACCGAGGAATCACCCAGGAAGAAAGAGCACGGCTGAGTCTGTCCTGAGAAGACAAAGCGAGAACCCACGGGTTTTGCTTGGGAGCTGCAATTCTAGCATCGGGTCCCAGCTTCTCATCCAGTCAGTTACAGTGTTAGCTGTCCAACCCCCGTCTCCTCTTCTGACAGTGGGGGTGCCACCGCACTGGACGGCTGGGAACACAGAACAGCTGGCATTGTCTGGGATTTTCCAGTTTTGAAACACACGGGAAAACCACCCTTAGATGGAGGCAGTGAGGGTTACCTGTAACGATGAATTGTGAAGGCTACTAAAGGAACAGTGAAAACAGGCAAAAATAGGCAAAACAGCTCACAGGCCGGCTCTCTGGGTACCTTCTGGAGAGGGGAGAAAAGCCATGGCTGCAAATGCCTGGAGAAGAGGAAGCTGCACAGGAGACAAGAGATAATGAGCTCTCTGGGTCTCCAGAAGAGCAGAGTGGCCACCACGCCCCAACCAGGCACAGTCCTGATAGTTTATTTACTCATGAGTATTTACTTAAGGACCACTGCCACAGAGTCGGTGAACCAGACCCTGGGAGAGCTTCTTGTCTAAATTTCAAAGGGAAGTCATGTTGATTTTCTTGTAAAAATGTGGTCCAGCCGTCAACGGCCCCTAAGTAAGTGACCTCTGTTTGTGATACAATTTACTAGGAGTCAGGACGCTGTACATTTGAAGGGACTTGGGCTTCTACATCAGCACCAGAATGAGGCCATGAGGGGATCAGTGGAACACATGAAGAGGTTTGCGAACTCACATAAACTGTGTGTTGAATCCTGTTCTTTCAGAATTCAGGCTGGGTGGCAAATGGATGGATCTAGAAAACATCACATTGAGTAAGGTAACCCAGATCCAGAAAGACAAATATCACATGTACTCACTCATAAGTGGCTTTTAGACATAGAGCAAAGAAAAAACAGCCAACAATTCACAACCCCAGAGAACCTAGACAACAAAGAGGACCCTAAGAGAGACGTACATGGATCTAATTTATATGGGAAGTAGAAAAAGACAAGATCTCCTGAGTAAATTGGGAGTGTGGGGACCTTGGGATAGGGTAGAAAGGGAGGGAGGAAGAAGGGATGGGAGTGGAGGAAAATATATAGCTCAGAAAAAAAATAGAACAAACAAAAGAATTCAGGCTAGATAAACTTCTACTGGTACATTTTTAAAATGCTATATCTGACTTGGGGTCCAACTTAAGGATGCCATAATAATTTCAGTAATTTTTGTGGTATATGTATATAAACATGTTCGTGTAGATGTGTTCATGTGTGTGCATGAAGGCTAGAGATCTTCCTTAGTTGTTCTCTACCTTATTTTATGAGATGGGGTCTCCCACCAAACCTGGACCTCAGGGACTTGGCAAATCCCAGGGATCCTTCTGTTTCTGCCTCCCCAGCACTGGAATTACAGGTATGGACCACCATGCCTGGCCTTTTACGTAGGTACTAGGGATCTCAGCTCAGATTCTCATGTTTATACGGTGAGCACTTTACCCAGTGAACCATCCCCAGCCCCTGATTTCAATAATTACTAAGAGTTTAGGAAAGTTTAACCACCCAAATTTATTTTGAACACTGGGAAGCACATTGGGCCTTGTGCATTGCTTTTTCCATGAGAAATATCCTTGTTTAAAAAAAAATTGAATTACGTATAAATACTCAACATGTTGACATAATTTAACTGATGAATTATAATCCACATGATTCTGGGTTTGGTTTTTTTTGGAGAGAGAAGTTATGGGACTTGGATATTTGAAAGAATTTTTAAGAACATAAATGCACACTAAAGACATTCAACAGCTTGTCAAATGTTCTTAATGGTTGGTTATCTTCAGGCTTGAGCTGGAAGAGGTCGTCATGGATTTACGTCCAGGTGGACTGAAATTAGTTATTCCCTTAAACATGTCAGACAACATAAAAGACAGATTCTCAGCCAGTAAACAACCTGGCAAGAATGAAAAGCAACATGAAAAATCACTGACATACTTCTTCCAGCCCAGGATTCTGACAACTTATACCCCACAAGGGAATCAGAGAAGAGGGGGGTTTTGTTTTGTTCTGTTTGCTTTTGAGTAGCTTAATGTCTTAAGTTCTATATAATTTAAACAGCACCACAGGAAAAACTCCCTGAGCAACTAACAGACATTATTTATTCTAATTCCTGTTTATATCGAGTCCAATATGACTGCCAGCTCTGGCTTTCCACCAGAGAGAGAGAGAGAGAGAGAGAGAGAAAATTACTTTTAGGCTATTTACTCATTCCACAGATTTCAATAGAGCCAGCCTGATGTTAGAGCCCAGGATGTTCCCGCTTTTGAATGAACAGTGTAGCTCTCCGACCACTTCCTGCCTCTCTTCTATCTTCCCTCCTTTGTTTCCTGGCTTCCTTCCTGCCTGGTCTCGTAAATAAGTACCCCTTAATGGCCTCTCTTTCTTAATCCCATCTCCCCTTTGAGATACTGGGTAGAGGGAAGGCCATCATGCATTGTCAAGCAGCTTCCTTGCAGGGTGGACAAACCTCCAGACAGGATGGGAACAAGC
>LOEQ01000063.1:1184629-1212347 GCA_001685075.1 Bramus lutescens
CCTTCTGGCCTGCAGGCATACACACAGACAGAATATTGTATACATAATAAATAAATATTTTTTAAAAATGACTAAAAAAAAGATTAGGAAGCCTAGAGCTCTCTTACAATCTGGCCCCACTTCCCAGCTGACTTACAGTCTAAGAGGTGAATATATATTTCAAAGTCAGTGAGCCATAAACCTAAATACACCTAAGTACTCCACGAAAGACATGAAAAGAGAAAGGGCGCCATGAACAAAGGAGGAATGGCTTCCCTGCTCAGTGCAGTGTGTGTTGGGCCTGTGAGCCCCAGAGAACACAGCCTCTCTCAGAGGACATGTGGTGCTCACTCCAAGGGTTTCCCTGACGGTTGACCTGTGCTAGTGTCCCACTTCCCCTGGAACAAGGCTAGGCCTTGCTCCTGGGACTGAGGGGCTCCACTACCCCTCTTCTCTTACCCCCGACAATGTGACACTGCTGATAAGAGTCTCTGTCACGCACGTCTAGCAGCAGGAAGGGGCAGTCCGGATAAGGCTTGTCTTTACCACTGGGCTCTTCTTTTTTTACTAGCCCTTTGTCTACATCCAGTTCCCCAACACCACTGATGACGCTGTAAGCGGAAAACAATAGGTCATCAGAAACTAGTCAGGGGTCAGAGGTTGAAAAGTCAAATGTGTCTCTTCAGAATGGGGAGATGAGGGTTACTTGTCTTCTCAAAGGGTACCCCCAAGAAAAACCAAATGGGCAGAGCACCCCAGTTCTTTCCAGAAGGCAGGGCTGTGCGGATGCTACTCTACAACACTGGACTCCAAGAAGGGGCTGGTGTGGATTCACCATTACCCACAAAGAATGCTAGAGGCAGAGAGGTAGAAAGTGTAGGGCAAAGGTGACACTCACAAATAAAGAGGAAACAGTTATCTAATAGGATTAGAGTAAGAAGTAAGAAAACAGAATACATGGACAGAGAAAATGGCTTGCAGGACAACAGAAATGCAAAATATTTTTATGTATATTAAACACAATATAAAGTACCAATATTGTTTTATGTACTTCACATATGGTCTGGGACCATGTGAAGATATTCCAGTCAAACGTGGACAGAATATAATAGCAGCCCCATAAGATGACTCTGCAGAGTGATAGGGGTACCATTTTAGTTTGTTAAAATACACTCTTGATGCTCCATCATGGAAAAAATCATCTAATGACACATTTCTCAGAACGTTCTATCATTAAGTGATGCGTGGATGTACTTACACAACGGCCTACCCAATGTGGACACTGAACCTTATTTTCAATAGTTATCTGCACTTGCTTCCGATTTATACAGGATGATGATGAGCCTGAAGAGGCTTTTAGAGCTAGTGGCATTCATACAATGAGACACGGGAAGAGATGGGATTGAAATAAGGGGGTTCATCACTGACAGTGCTGCTTCTATGGTCATTAAACATGAGCTGAGCTGCCATCTTAATGTCATAAAGAAAATGTGGCAGGATATCAGAGGACTAAGAAGACCAGGGACCACGAACAAAATGGCGAAGGATCTGTAAGGAAGTGAGAAGATGCTATCATTGCAGGACATGGTAAGGAGCCGCTCAGGCGGAGATCAGCGTGTTGCCTAGTTCCTTTGCCATCGCAGGACTTCACTATCTGCATTTATATCCAGTAAACACTATGACTCCACAGTGCATACTTCAATGAGGCAAAGGAGAAGAAAACCTATTTGATACAAACCTGCATGCTCTGAAGAAGCACTGGTAGCCCATATTTCTTTTTTAATCTTTGTGTGTGCATGTGCACCTGGGTATGTATGTATGTGTTTGCATGTTTGCAGGAGCTCTCAGAGGTCAGAATTTGGTTTTTAGCTGCAATATGGATACTGGAAACTGAACCCAGGTCCTCTGCAAGAGCAACAAGTGCTCCTAACTGCTGAGCCATCTCTCAAGCCCCACCTATATCTTCTTTCTATATCTATAAAAATGAATGCATTTTAATATAGCCCTTTCATAAATACAGCTATGAAAATGACAACAACCAACAACGGCACTTCTTTTGCTAGAAATTTCCCTGGCAGAAGTGTTTTGTGAAGAGTTGGGATGGATACATGCTGAAAACCAGCACCAAATGCACAGCTAATATTTGTGAGAACTAATGCATGGAGTAAGGTCCTTGTAAATAAAAAGGATGAGCCATGGGCAGTTTTAGAAGAAACTCCAGTGGCTATTGTCATTATCCTCTGTGCTTGTTCCACGCCAGGGCATTTTGTGGCACTGAGTCTTTCTTATTCTATACAGGACAATATAAGCTTCAGTAGACAGGGCAAAATTCATGCTCAGAATAGAAACATAGTACCTGAAAAAGCTAGACCCTAACTAGCCCACATGTAGAAGGGCTGAGAAGAATGGAACCAAGAAGTGAAAAATAATACACACCTATTAATCCACTCTCACATTAGTTCAGTAAGAAGTGAAGGGCTCAGGTAACATTTAAATTAAAAGGAAGAATGTAAAGGGCGGGGACTAAAATGTAGAACGTCACTGCTGCCAGTTCTGTTTCAGGTACGTCAATCACTGAAATGGGCCAGAAGAACACAGAGTAAATGCTCGGATCCAACACAGGTACCTCTGGAGAGTGGAGCGACTGGAGTCCCCTGCTCCAGTGCTGTTGATGAACTGGACAGGACTGGGTGACTGCTCCCCAGGGCTCCCTTTCCCATTGGTCTTGGCAGCAATTTCAGCATCAGCCTCTGAAGTTGTAGAATCATTGTCTAAAATTTGCAACGAAGAAATACAGGGTGGGTTAAACAACTCAGTGGGTGTAGACACTTGCCATCAAGTCTGATGACATGAGTTCAATCCCTGGAAACCACACAGTGAAAGGAGAGACTCAATTTCCCCCACGTGCACTGCTGCATGTGTGTGCCCACTCACGCACACCCACAAATAAATGCAGATCTTTAAAAAACTTAAAAAGAAGTAACCAAATGCAATCTCAGGATTGGAATTTAATTATTAGGTATCTCCATTAATACAAGGCAAAAAACAATCGTATCACTATTGATGAGTTATTCTAAAAGTTGAAACACAGGGAGCTCTCAAAATGCAGAGAAATAAACCCCAGGAGTTCCTCAAGACCCTTTCATGTTGAATACTAAGTGAAAGCTATTTCCTAAGATGTCATCTGCCCCCACCCCCACCTCAGTTGAGGACAGAACCTGGTGCCCTGAACTTGGTAGGCAAGTGTTTTACCAGCTGAGCTAAGTTCACAGCCCCTGTCACTTTTTGGCTGTATTTATATTTGCTCTGCTGGTACAAAGAGGACAGTGAAAACTCTAGCATTGGGGAAACATCAGGAAGCGGCTCCACACTTATTAGCAGGCACAGTTTTCCCTGTTGCACATGCTCTTGCAGCAAATACGTTTGGCAGTCATACTAAAGAGTGTCCCTCATAAAACAATGATTAATCATTTCCATTACCTCTCACCTTGAACCGGTGTGGTGACTCACGGCTGCAATCTTAGCACTTGAGAGGCTGAGGCGAGAAGACTGAAATGTTTGAGCCAGTGAGTCCCAGGTCAGCCAAAGCTACAGGGTAAGACCCTAGCTCAGAAAGAAGAGTAAACTGATTCTCTAGTGTAGGTGTTTGCCTTTGAGTAGTCTGCGTGATGCCAGGGTAGTTTTCTAGATACCCATGTACTGAGGCAATGTCAGGGGTAAGGATTAGAATGCTTGCTAGGCTGTAGCTGAGCCAGACATTTTTGCTGCTGCCACCTTTCCTTTGCAAGAAAAATCTGGGTCCTTACTTGTGTATTTGGAGACATTGTCTCGATGAATTGAGGGAGAATCCTTTTAAAGAAAACAGTTGATGGTATTTCTTGTCAGTGGCTAAATTTTGAAGAAAACCCAGACTTTTGGAATCTGTATTTGGCACCTGGAGGTGAAACATGAAGAGCCCCCTGCCCCCCACATTGGACACATCTGATTTCCATGTCAGTCAAATGACATTGGACAAACAAGCAGTGCACGGCATGAGGCTGCACACAGGCAGGAGAGGCACTGAAAGCATGAGGCCGGCCAAAGGGCTTTAACACAACAGAGTGTTAACAGTCCACTGAAGTGGGTCAGAAGCCAGACGCAGCAACCCCTTAAGAAACAAATGGCCAAGCGGGCTGGCCGTGCCTGTGATCAGTAGGAGGAATGGGAGTTTGAAGCTAGGCTAGAAGGGAAAGGATGGAGAGGAAGGAAGGAAGGAAGGATGGGGAGGGGGGAGCAAAGGGAAGGAAGAGAGGGAAAGAGGGAGGGAGGATGAACCAGCTGATGGGTTTTATGTAGTATCAAAGGAAGTAGAAACAGCAGACTGAAAGGGTTAGTGAAATACCCCTCCCTCTCCCAGCTAACTACAGGTCCATGTGAGTCAGATTTGCTTCACAGACTTCAACCCAAACAGCACATTGCACTGACTGAAGGCAAAAAGCAGATATCAGAATCAGCTGTTGTCTATTAAAACAGACATGAAAGACACTTACAAAATACTTAAAGCCACTTGGTAAAATTCTTGGTTGGAAATTTAATGATTTTTTTAAAATATAAAAGCATGTTTTTATGGGTTGGGGATAAAACTCAGTGGAAGAGCATGTGTTTAGTATGCACACAGTCCTGGGTGTGAGCTCCAGTAACCACCCCCCCATGCATTGTTTTTTGTTTGTGATGGGATTATGATTGATATTTTTATATTTGACAATAAATATTGCTTAAATTCTCAGGTTAAAATTTTAATATACCTGGCTGGGTGGTGGCAGCCCCCGCCTTTAATCCTAGCACTCAGGAGGTAGAGGCAGGCGGAACTCTGTGAGTTGGAGGTCAGCCTGATCTACGGAGAGAGTTCCGGGACAGCCATGGCGACACAGAGAAACCCTTTCTTGAAAAACAAACAAAATTGGTTTTTAATATACTAAATTTGAATAAATACAGTTCACATATACCAAAGATCTCTGGGTCTTCAATAATCTCTAAGAATATAGAATGGGAATGAGACAATGACATTAGGGGATTTTCTGTTCTAACAAATACAGTGAAAGAAGAAATAGATGAGGCTTAACTACTAAAAAAGACTAAAATTTAATTTGTATATGATATAATATGCCTAGAAACTTCAAACAAATACTAGGATGACATGGACAAACAAATCTGAGGTTATGATTCAAACGCTAATAATCACATAGAACATCTTTCTTATACACTGATTAGAAAACATGGAAAGATCTCACTATAACTGCAGTGATTAAACATTCCCTTAGAAATATAACTACAACTATAAAGATCTATTCAAACCTTTTAGGCCCCTTAGTCTCATGTAAAATTTTATTCTGGGTCTCAATGAAGCCCTCAATGAACAGGTACCACTTGTGGCATGTTCCTGATTGACTGCCCCCCAGCCAAACATGTCAGTCCTTAATTCTGGTCTCAGTGAAAATTGTTATAAATAAGCAAAGATTTTTTTCTCATCATTTTCAGTATTATATTTGTTACTGTTGTATAAAGATATAAATTATCCATAGTGCTCACAAAATCAGTAAGAAAAAAAGATGGGCATTGTTTTAGAAAAATAAAATAGGAAACAACGTAAAAAATATTTTCAAAAGACAGAGGCCCAGTAAATGAATGTATGTGGGGACATACACATGCATATATACACAGCTCAATTTCATTATCAAAGGAATTAAAAAATAAAACGATTAGATACAATTTTTTTTATCCATGGCACAAGCAAGTAGTTTCTAAGGGGTATTTATTCCATTTTAGCGGCAAGGTGTTCCCATTCACTCCTGACAGGAACACATGTAGGTCACAGCCACACTGCGATGGTGTGGGAGTGGTTTCACCTTCGACCATCTGTAGCGACTCAACTGCAAGGAACAATGAGACTCACATGCCTGTTTACACATGTACAATGTGGTGTCATTTCATCAAAATGACACAGCACATAAAAACCACTATGCTCAACAGGATAATTAAGGTATGCCCCAAAGATAGATATATACAAGAACACAACTTTAATTAATTTATTTTTAAATATTTATTTATTTATTATGTAAACAATATTCTGTCTGTGTATATGCCTGCAAGGCAGAAGAGGGCACCAGACCCCATTATAGATGGCTGTGAACCACCATGTGGTTGCTGGGAATTGAACTCAGGACCTTTGGAAGAACAGGCAATGCTCTTATACTTTGAGCCATCTCTCCAGCCCAAGAACACAATTTTTAAAGTCATGTTTTTGAAGTCCGTTTAATGACATTGGAAAATACGCATAAAAAATGTTAATTTAGAGCGGCACAGAGCAAAGCTACACACAGAGAGCATGCATTGTAAGGAGGAAGATGCAGAAAAATGGACCCAAACATTGACACTCATTATTATCATTTTCTTCTTTATATATTTTTGCCATCCTGAAACATTTTTAAGTCAGGAAAAAGCATTAACATTGTAAAAGGAGGGTTTCGCATTCTTCAAAGGTAACCAACAAATATTCAGGTGCAGCTTGTTCTGTAGGCACTCCTGACTGAGCTATTATCCGTGTAGAGCACTAGAAAAACACTAATGTTACTCACACATTATGGCATCCTATTTTACAAGAGCCTATTTTTCTGTGCAAATTTATCTCAGAGGAGAAAATTGCATGTGCGCATATGTTCTGATGCAGCAATCTCAACAATGAATTAAAGGCCAAATCTAGGTGCTCCTATAACCCAGTTAAAATTGGGAGCATTTGTATGAGGAGACTCAGTTACCTCTGTTACAATGAACCCTTATTTCTCTGCTGGGTGAGAGGCAACTGTCAAAGATAAATTCCTGTAGTTTTCAGATTCTCTTTATCCTCCCTAACAAAAACCAGCCCAGTAAAATGACAGTTGAGTTGCACAAAACCAGTGCTCAGACTTCCTGAGAACCTTGTCTTGAAATCAGAAGTTAAATTCCTGGCCTACATCAACCTTAACAAACACATTCCTCTTTAGTAAACAGGCACGCATTGATTGCAGGGTACTTCAGGATAAAATCAAGACCCGAAGTCTGTGTATTCCTTTCATGAGTGCACAACTAAACGGGTTTTATTTTCCAGTTGGTAGTTAAGCAAGGAAATCTGGAGCCTGCTTATCTTTCTGGCCTTATCTTCCACCCAGTGTCTACCCGTCCCTGAAGACCAAAACGAGCCTGGATTACCAGATTCCTGGCACACACTGTCCTTTCATGTCCATGCCTTGCTTAGGCTCCTCTCCCCCATAACTGTGCCCGCCCCTCTGAGGCCTAGTTCAGACACCTTCAGGAAGCCTGGTTCGGTCTAACTGGAAAACATCCTTCCTTCCTGAGAACTCCCGTAGCATCTCATGTATCTTCAAAGGAACTCTGCAGAGTCCCTTGGTGATACAATGAGAAGAATACTACTGGAGATTTAGAGTGGAATCCCAGGTCCACTCTTTACTAGATATGCCACCAGGGCTTACCTCCTGATGCTTGGGCTTCTCATCTATGAAATGTACCTTCCTTCCCATTTTTGAGAATATTAAACAATAAAATTCGTGTGTAACAAATGATTGCTGCCTTCCAGCAATGACTCCTATCACACCTAACTTTCAGCACTGTAGCATTCTCTCATCACACACACACACACACACACACACACACACACACACACTTCTGTGTGTCCACGCACAGCTACAAACCCTATGGGAGCAGAGGTGTTTTCTCAGCTTTCTAGTCTCTTATCACTGACTTCTGTGTGCGTATGCACAAGACATTAGAAATATTTTCTGGAAAAAAGGAAGTCGTATATTCAAACATCTAAAACATTGAAATTGTGTCAGAAAATGTTTTTTTTAAATAAATGAGAATAATTAGGGCACAAGATAGTATTTCTCTGTGAGTAACTGACTGCAAACAGCTGTATCAATGACCCAATTCCCTGTAAACACACCAATACATGTACAGGGTGAGTACTTTCACCACTGGCCAATCTGCTAGTTTCTGACATCCTCAATTCTTATTACCTTCAAGCCTTTGAATCTCCTCAGCTGTCACTTCCAGTGTTTGATCTGACAGGGAAGCAACTTGAATGACCTGATAGAAAAGAACGAAACGTGTTGATGTGCACATAGTTTTCTTTAAACACAGGTGGAGCTGTCTTTTAAAAAAGACTGGGCAACTCCAAACATCAAAGCCATCTTGTTTGAAGCAGCTGTAGTGTCCTGACCGGCAAATCTTACTGATTTCAGGCCTCTTAATCATCAGGGTGCTAATTACACCGTGAGTGAATATTCCAGAAAAAAAACAGAAACTCACTCAAAACTTTACACACAAACGGCACAAGAAACAAACAAGAAGCGTCATAGTATCAATATAGAAACCTCGAGGGATCAGTTCAGATGGGAGATGAGAGTTTAAATCTACATGTATAGAGACGGAGTCAGCACAACATAGTGTTACTTGAAAACATGATACTGACTTATAAAAACACAGGATAGTGTGGCCAGGTCTCCATACAATTGGGAAATAAAGGGAATTATGAATATGCTGATTACAGATTGTCTTAACACAGTGATGATTTTTAAAGCATTGTCCATAGAGCCCCAAATCTAACTTGAGTCAACGAACCTCTTGTTTGGGGGTCACAGAGACACCTTGTCCATTATTTTTCAGCGAAGGGAGAGAATGCCTTGCTTGAAGTAAAGAAATAGCTCACAGCAGAGCAGTTCAGAAAGTTCAGAGACACAAAAAGGGAGTCATTTGCTTAAAAAATTCAAACAATCTAGAATCGAAAATGTTTTTAGATTCTAAATGTTAAGTGTACAAAGTATAATAAAAACCTAAATCACAACTCTGATCATTAAAAATAGAATGCAGATGTATTTATTTCATGGAACCCCTATTAAAGAGAAAAATTTTATGCCATCCTTTTGTGAACATCACCCGCATAGACACCAATTCATCCCCTTATGGTGAAATAGGAAGGGCCAGAAGCTTCTCCTTGCAAGAAGACCCCCAGAGATGCCTAGAATGCTCATGTAGAACAGCACAAACTCACCTTTAGTCCAATAAAAGATCAGAAAACTTACCAGCTGTGCAAAGGTGGTAACTTTTAGTCTCTTGAAAAGTTCATCTTTTTTGTATCTATAATCTGAAAAGGCAGAATATGACACGCGCTTGTGAGGGTTCACTGTAGGCTCTGAGCTATTTGTTCTAGTTATCAAGTTCTATGGTGTCACTTTCAAGTTCTGAGTGTGCTTTCATACAAGATCTGATCTTTGAAGGGTGCTCAAGGAGGCAAGGTGGGGTTTTCTGCACACCCCTGTGCTTGGCCACCTGGAGAGCTCTCCTTCCACTAAGTTGTCTCCACTAGGGCCATACTGTGTGGCATGCATTCATGAGAGCTGCCTCAAGTCCTTTTTAGAACAAAGGAAGGGATAACCATCTACATTTTACAGATAATGACTGAGACTTTAGAAACTATGCACTTAAAAACGGTTTGGTGGTTTTTGCCAAAATGAAAACCAAAATGAAAATAAAATCAAAAAAACACCAAACTAAATAATCTGTATTTAGTCAGCATCAGCTTTATAGTTTTGAAATATAACTCAAATGGGGGGTTGCTTCTACAGTTATAGCAATGGCTCTTTGCTGGTTTTGGTTTGTTGTTGTTTTGGTTTTTGTTTTTCAAGACAGGGTTTCTCTGTGTAGCCCTGTCTGTCCTGGAACTCGTTCTGTAGACCAGGCTGGCCTCGAACTCAGAGATCTGCCTGCTTTTGCCTTGTGAGTGCTGGTATTGAAGATGTGCACCACCACTGACCACCAATAGCTCTTTGTATCAGTCAGTCATGCTAGAACATTCTGTAATCCCAGCAACTGAGAGGCAGAGACAGGAGTTCCCAAGTTCAAGACCAGACTGAAAGAATAGCAAGATCTTGTCTTCACACAAAGAAAAAGATATCTTCAGAACACATCGGACAAACATTAAAAACCAGACAATCTCACTTTCCAATGTCTGTTCTGAAGATTCTCCCCAGAAGCTCACTTCCTGAAAAGTTTCTAACAAGGATGCTAATTTTAAAGCTTGCCCTGTTGAACTCTGCCTGCCTTTATCCTTCCTTCCTGTTGCTGGTTTTCACACTGGTGCCCAGGGCTCTTTAAAGACTGCCTCATTATTTAAGAATTACTAAAGGTTAGCTGGATAATTGCCACGGCCTTCACAGAATGTCTCATACATCGAGACTCCTAGCAACAAAGAAAAGGATTAAAGGTGTTTAAGGTTATTTACTTGGTGTTACTAATCAGTTCCATGAATTCCCCAAAAACTCAGCATAAACTGGATGGTTACTTCGGAGGTTAATCTAAGCTTGATTTACCAAATATTTTAATAATTAGAGTCAGGAAATAACAATACCCTAAAAACTAACCATCTGTTAAATATATTACAGCTCTTTCTTGCAGGGAATTAAAACTTCTCTGTTTTAAAATGTCTTGAAGAGAGAAACTTGGCAAGTAAACTATTATTTCTAGAAAGTTCTTAGAGTAGCTTCTACTTAATAAAGTAAGTTAATAAATGTGCCTGGTTGCACACCCTGGCAGGCTTAGTAGAGTCCTCCCAAGAACAAGGAAGCTGCTATAGTAGTTCCCTCAACACCAATTTGCCCACCTAAAGAATTTTTTGTAAACTAAAATAGTGATAAATTAGACAATAAAAAAGCCAATAGCTTTCAAAGAGCTTGTATTTTGACATCTATCCATTGGTATTTCTTTGGTATTGTTACATAGCTTGAAATACCTGTAAGTAAAACATGTACACACTAAAATCCCCTGTGGTTAAACAGAGGTGGTACCACACAAATAGCAAGCTTAGCTGTAGCATGTAGAATATCTTTGGACAAGCCCTCGGAACCCACCACATACTGAAGCCTGGGCACTACATACCTGGTTCTGGTTTAGGAGGAGAGCTGTCCGTAGGACTTTCTGACATTATTACTCAGAGATAAAAGATCAAGCCAAAGTCTTATGTGGAGTTTTAAGTTGTATAAAAAAAGATGACTTGGACGACTCTGTCCGTCTGTCCTCGCAAGAGCGAACACAGCTTTAAGAATGGAGTTTCTACTACTTGGGCTCCTCTCAGACTCTGCAGGAGACTATCCCAGCTCAGACACACTATCAAGCTTGGCTTCTCCAGTGAGTCCAGGGGCTAAGTTGGCCTCTCTTGAGTTACTGGAAGGACAGAGACCTGACTATCTAGGATGTCTCACACTAGGTCCAACTAGTGTCATCTAACCACCAGGTCCCAAGAATAGGCTTTGTCCATGGTCAATAGCAGAGAGCATCGTTTTCCCCAGGTACAGTGCAAAGAATGTTCAGGTTACAAAGGACTTCTGCATTTTCAGGGTTCTGTTAAAATGTGTTATTAGCAAAGAAAAGGAGGTTGAACTCACAGAGGAAGACAAATAAAAGAAAGTAACAGAACAAGGTTTGTGACTTCACAGACAGACGTGGCATCTGAGGTGAGGCCGGCAGAGAGCGGGTCTAGGATGACAAGAGACAAAGCAGCGGTCTCCTCCATGCAGACTGAGAGAACACTTGCAACAGAAAGTGGGGCGGGGCAGCTTCTGAAATGCAGGCGCCAAACCAGAGTCTAAAGTGTTTCTTTGGGGATGAGCACAAAGCATCAGATGGAGATGAGAGGAAGCTCATGGCTTCTAAGGAAGGAAGGAAGATGTTCAAGGATTCAGTTCCAAGAACGGTTCTATGCGGGAGATAGTCTCTATTAAAGTTTAGAGGCTCTGGAAGGCACATTGTACTCTTAATAAATGTTTTAAAGCAAGGTTTAGATGGTCTGAATGGACTAGATCCTGGTATGGACATGTGAGCTGACACCTGGCTTCAAATGGAAGGGAGCTGAAAGAGACCACAGACCCAAACCAAAGCAGGCCGTGTTCTGAGAATGACAGCAGTGCGGTATCGGTGAGTGAACAAGGTTTTGTTCATAGTTCAGAAATTTAGCATGTATATATTAAGATAGATAACTGATATCATGTAAAATAAAAAAGAATGATCTGGTGGCATTGTATTTATTATTTAATATTGAATATATACTCTAGGATGTCTACAGACCTGGGTCTTCGAGTCGACTGCAGCAAATAAAGAGGGTAGAAAGCTGCCCCAAGGCCGCATCTACTTTGGGTTTCCCTATACTGTACAATTCAAATGGGACACCATCTTTTTTAACTTAAAAAGGTCTGTTGTGTCAAAAAAAACCAAGTTCTGATGTATTTCAGAATTGTAATTTCTCTCCCAAGAAGATGCATGTTCACAGAGTCAAATCCTGAGCTGGGGTAAGAGAGCCTCTTCCTATCAGCCAAATACCCTGTCCCTGACTTCTCCTACTTAACACCAAAAGAATCCATCTTAGAAAACATCTTTAATTCTGGCCTCAGCATGTACATTTCCTATTGACTGGTTTTGGATACAGATTAAAAAACAACGATTCTCTGTGAGGGCAATGCATTCAGTTACCAGCCAGATAGCTCTGCAGAAGATTAGCTTCTAAAGGGATCTGCATGAAATATGGTTTTTAATTAAAAGAAAACAGACCGCAATGAATGGCTAATGTGGGGCACTAAGGACAAGTTGGCTTCCTCAGGCCTCTTAGTCCTTCACGAACATTCGCCAATGAATACTTATAAGACCATTATGAATAGGGCTATTATTACCTTATCTCAGGTATGGACCAAATAAGAAGACCAAGCACTAGGATAAAAGACCAGAACCACTGCAGTGTGACAGAACCAGAAGCCTGGGTTCTAACATGAAAAGTCCCTACAGGATGGACGTTGAGCAGACACGGGGGTGCCTGGTGTCTCCAAGCACCAGCGGGCTCACCTGACCCCCACAGCCCTCCACGTATGGCAGCTGTAGAGTGTGGCGGCCAGCTGACAGATGACTACAGAGTTCCATCATTTCTCCTAAGCCATCAAGAGTGGTACTCACTTTTTTTAATCTCTTCTAGCTTCTCAATGTATTTGGTCATACTGTTACCTAGAAAGAGAAGACACATCTTAGATATGCTTTACTGTTGGGAAATGGATATCATCGTGAAATCAGGCTGAGAGTAAGCACCTCCCAGTTCCTCTGTCCTGTCACCAGAGAACATGGGACAACAGGCAATTGAACCACACGTGGTAAACAGCCTTGTAGGTTATGCGGCATCAGCTAAAGAAATGGAACCAGGGAAATGCTCTGGTCCAGTGTGTTTATTGCTCTGGTCCAGGTGTATTGCCCCAACCAGCGCCCAGTCTCAGGCAACACAGATGATCGTTTAGAGCCTTCATTCCCTTGTATTAGAGTCTGAGGTTTCTTCCTCCTCATATTCCCCAAAACCTTTTGTGGTTAGATATACAGAGGAAAACGAAGAAAGAAGCGATCATCTTTGAATGTCTAAAATCTGCCTCTGTGGCTGCCCAAGCAACTCTTTCCACTCCATTTTGTCTCTGTGGCTTCCCCTTCCCCCACTGTGTATTCCACTATTCATGCTGATGCTGCAGCCTGAACCAGACCACACAATCTGGGCACTAGTATTCACTGCGGATTTGGTGTACTGGTGTGCGCTACAGAGCACGCCCGGCCCTCATGTTTTATGGTCTGGTTCTACAATACTCAGCCCTAGCCAAGGTGGTTTGGAGCATTTTCATGCTTTAAAACCAGTCCATGATCATTTGGTTTCCAAATGAATTAAATTCTAGCTTTCAAGCCAGGGTTATTATTATTTTTCAAACTGAGTGTGCTGCAATTTGATTTGATTCAACATGGCAAGTTCTATCTTACACCTAAACATGGTAAATGAAAAACATTAAAAATAATTTCTCATTTCTACAGTTTTGCTCCTCTTTAGACCTTGAGATTCAGCCTAACTTCAGATCAAAGTAACACTTTCAACAAATGACATTAATTCTGAACTTTCTTCATATTTGGGTCAGAGACTGAGAGAAAAAAGTCCCATTTTAAACCCCCAATGTATTTTCAAAATAACACCATACTTAATTTGCTATTAAAAATTTACCATGAATTCAGCATAGAATAAGTACTATTTTAGGTTTATTTTTAGTTATTATTGTTACTTTTGTCTGTTTTTATCTTAGGACACACACTATCAGGATAGGAAGGGTGCAGTGCACCCCTAAACTCAGATGGTATCCTTCCAGAATCTCAGAGAGAAATCGGGGCTGTTAAGGAGGCTTGAAGCCAGCTCAAGGGGCTCTGACTATATTTCAGAAGACCCTCCCAAGTCCCCAAGAACCAGACAAGAGCCAAATACAATGTGTTTTAAGAGCTTTGGGTTTTTCTTTCTTGGGTCAAAGCTTTCTTCCTCCTTTTGTGGGGAGGATATACAGAGGGAGAGAAAGAAAGAGCCAATACTCCTTAAATGTCTAAAATAAACCTTTGACCTGCAAACTGACCCAGGAATTCCACAGCAGAGACAATCAATTCTTCTGGATCCCCCACCCTCATCCCTACTGCAGCTCTGAACGCAAGTGTGGACTTGCCAGTCAACACACGGAGGTTTTGAAGAAAACGCCAATTAGTTTGCTGTTCAGCATCTTACAGACTTATCCTTATAACACTCGATACAAGAGCCCCAGTGACAGGTCCTTTCCTGTGTCTCCTACACCGTGTGTGGTTGAAGCGGCAGTTTCTTTAGGTTTAGGGGGAGCTTCAGGCGATTTAGTCAGAAGACTAGGAGGAAAAAAAAAACCCTCATCAATTTGCCCAGCAATGCAGCAACTCACCAATTATTTGAGGATTAGCATTCCCACCCTCCCAGTTTCTAGTATGGTTCACAGAACCACCTGGCTTTTCCACTGCTGTTTTATTGTAACTGGTAGTGGAGATTGAACCCCAGGCTTCCTGCATGCTAGGCAAGGAGTCTACCTTAAGTGACAATCAAGTCCTCCTGTGGTTTGAAATGCATTGTAACTTGTGTTCCTTCTTTGAGCACAGGATCATTTTGATGCTACAAATTTCCTGAGGAATGGAAAACAACAGCCAGCTCCACTGATTTAATATCTTATTAAAATATTGTAGTCACAACTAATACTGTTTATATTAACAAAGTATCTAAAATTTATATATGAATGTATGTATTTTTTGAAATTTCTGCAGTGCTGGGGATTGAATCCATGGCCACAGATGTACTAAGTAAGTGCTCTACCACTAAGCGATAGCCTGCCCTGAAAATTAATCTCTGCACTATCCACATTTCCTGCGGGTTTGCACAGCACCTGTCTCACAGTAGCAGGCCTCCGGCAGAGCAAGGGCTTCACCACCTTTGCTTTTCATACTGAAGGCAGAAAACCAAAAACCTCTTGCATTTCTTTCTACAAATACTTGGCAAAATAATGACCAAATCTAAGAGGACGAGTAACAAAAGGTTGTTTTCTTTATAGACATTCACTCTTCCCCCGGTATGGAGAAGAAAGAGCAGAGGGTTTCTACTCTGCTTCACCTGCAGACGGAGACAGTAGGAAGACTCCCCTGGCCCCTTGTAAATGGTTTGAATAAGTACGAAAAGTGGCATTTTATCATGCATTTTATAGTGGTGTGTCAAATAAGGACCTTGTCTTAATGTATCTAATTGCAACAAAATGACTGGAAATGGACAAGCCTCATAGGCCATTTATTTATAAGCATGTCTTTTTATACCAAAGGAGCCTGAAAAGCTATCAGAGAGCTAATCTTTTAAGACTTTTTGAAATCCAGTATTATTGCCAAATTTTCCTAAATAAGACTAATTAAAAAGCCAAATGAAGCAAAATAAAAGCTGAGTAGCTGTCCACTGCCCAATACTGGATTTGAGTTCCCAGCTCTAGTAGGGAAGATGCCAGCAGCTTGCTGACTTTCAGCGCAGTCTTAATGGCTAACCTTGAGCTCTGCTAGCCTTCATTTTCTAGAGTCCCTGCACTGGCTTCCTCGCAGGAAGTGTGGCCTTTCCCTCCCCTCACTCCTACAGCAAGGGGCTTGCCTCTAACAAAGCATATATCACTGACCAGACTGCCTTATTTACCGGCTTCTACAGAAAGCCCAGGGCTATTTATCTGTGCACATCCACACATAAAATCTTTATTCCTGTGTTCTAATGTAGGAGACACTAAAAAGGCATTAGCTGGATAAACATACTACAAAACTCTATGATTTGAAAAGTCCTTAGAGAAAGTTATTTTGTAATGTAAATCATCACATCCTGATTTGCCTTGCGTTTCATATATATCCGATCTCCTGATTTCCTTTAAATGACATGCAACTTGAATGATACACAATTATGTGACAGAGTACACATATGAGCCATCGACTCAGGCAGCCTAAAAACTGCCTAAGGTGATATTTAGCTTCTACCTTGTTTACCACTGAAGTTGCAAAGAAAGATATCTAACAAGAGTTCTATAATTTGAATCAAGAGAAAGAAACAACTCAATTCTATCAGTAGCCCTGTGCAAAGACAGAGTACAATCGATTCACAGAGTGACTCACTGTTTTGATTTCCCCCCATTGTGTTCCTATAATTTAATAACGTTATTTGTACTGAGCATGTAACAAAAGCAAATGATTCTGAGCAGCAGTAATCTAGAGAGGGTAAGATTTATAAGGCAGGAATTCAGTTGCTAAGAGACAGCTCCACAGCTTTATTTTTTCTTCAATATTTCCCTCCTATGGAGTTCTTTAGGCTCAGAAGGAGTAGGAAGCGTGAAAAGAGGCACAGTGGTCCTTTGTTAACCCAGATCAGTTATATGTGGGTCTACAGCTTTCTGGTTTGTAAAAGCCTTTCACATACATTCCTTCCTTTGACGTAAGAGACAAACCAAATACCAAAGGAAAATGAAGCACACATAGCCTGTAATGAGCTTGAGTGCTTAAGATCAAAACTATTAGTGAATCATCAGCAAAAGGAGTGACTAAGAGAGAGAAAAGGAAGTGATTAGTTGTGTAGATGTAACAAAAGGAAGGTGACATCCACAAAAATAAAGAAATCATGCTAGAAAAGACCAAATGGAGGAGGGAAGCTAAAGAAACTAGAGTCAGACTGAAAATAGAAGGGTACAGCAACGCAGCCATGAAAGATGAGACTAGCCCAGGAAGAGCCCGGCGGTTTACAGAGTGGCCCTAAGGAAGCAGAGCTGCAGACAGAAACCCAGAGAGGGTGCTTGCAACACACAGGATCCTGCTGCTGGGACTGAGCAAAAGAACTCAGAAGCCAGCCCACTCCAGGGATATTCTGGCAATGGTAGGGACTGAAGAGATATACCTAGGCACCTCTGAAACAAAGGAAATACTGGAAGTTCAGCATAACCCTGCTTAGCCACAGCTGTACTGCAGGGCACAGGTCTCCTCGAGAACTGGAGTCAGAAACAGAGACCAAACAGCCTCCTTCAGGAGGAAGAGGTCAGACTCTCCAGACGATAAGAAAAGAATAAAGGCTCACCTATTTAGCCTGGACATGGGAGCTGTATATTCATTCTGCCCATTTCCACAGCTGTGGCTACAGAGCTTAAAAACATCCTGTGCTCAGGTGAGACCTTCTCCCTGCAGCTTGGGCTCCAAGATTTTCTCTAGTGTTTTTTAAGCAGGACTCCTCAATATTTTCACCTACGGCAATGATAACCTTTGGGCAAAATGATGTGTTTAGGGCTCCTATAGGCCTTGGTAGCTCCCAAAGGCTGACAGGCTGTACATCTTAGCATTTAACCCACAGGGTTTGAACACCAGGGAGCTAAGTCACAAAAATACATGGAAATGTAAACATTAAAGATCTCTCCCTGAAGTTGATTGATGGCTAAATGTGAAACACACACACAAACCAAATGCTAGAATAGGATTTTTCTCCCACACTGACTATAAAGTACTTGGGAGTTTGAAGCAATAAGGCATGCTTCGTTCTTCCAAAAGCTATTACAAAACTAGTTTGAGAGACTTTTGCTTCTAGGAAAGATGGGTAGATGTAATTTATTCCTCCAGCTAAGTCCCACAAAAATCCCAGACAAACCACAGCATAGGAACATACATCTGAAAATCATATTTCTGTTAAGAGTCTAGTATCCAGAATAAACAAAAGAACTTAAAATGTGGAAAAATAACTAGTTTTAAAATGAACAACTGATCAGAATAGACATTTTTCCATAGAAAATAAACAAGTGCCAATAAGCGCACAAAAAGGCGCTCATCGTCATTAGTCATTAGAAACACACAAATTAAAATCACAAGAAGATACTTCATGCCCATGATGGTGGACAAAGCAATGGTAAAGATGTGGAGAGGACACAGCCCTCTTGCATTGCTGATGGCAAGGTAAACTGGTGTGGCTTGCTTAGAAAAGTTTGGCATGTTCTCAGAAAAATAAGTATCATATGACCAGTAATTCAACTCCTCAATATCCAAGAGAACTGGAAACAGATGTACAGAAAAACTTACATATATAATGTTCTTAGACATACCATGCCCAAAGAGTATAAGTAATCTAAATGTCCATCAACTGGTGAGCAGAGAAGCAAACAGAATACCTGTACAATAGACCATTCCTTGGAAATAAAAAGGAATAAAGTACTGACATATGCTGTAGCATGAATAAACCTTGAATAAATTACACTGTGTTAAAGGGGACAGACACACAGGCCACATACAATACAACTCCATGTACATGAATGGTCAGAATAGGCATATTCACAGAAACAGAAAAAGACCAGTAGTTCTCAACAGAGTCAAGATGTTCTCTACTAATTGATAAATAATTCCTATTAAAAACCAGCCTTTTTGCAGAGTGTGGTGGTGCATGCCTTTAATCCCAGCACTTGGCAGGCAGAGGCAGGTGGAGCTCTGTGTTCAAGGTCAGCCTGGTCTACAAAGTGTTGCAGAACAGCTAGAGCTGTTACACAGAGAAACTGTCTCAAAAAACCCAAAACAAAACAAAACAAAAATCAGTCCTTTTACAAAAGTAAAGAAAATTATTCCAAAATTTATATGGAAAAGCAAAGAAATTAGACTAGTTAATGTAATTTTATAAAGAAAACAGAACAGGAATAATGAGGCTAATCAATTGTAGGTATCCAGTTTACTATGCAGCCACATTAATCAAGACTGTGGTATTGGCAAAAGGCTGCACAAACAGATCACGGGAACAAAACACGGACCTGTAAATAAACCCACATAAATATTCTCCTGACTGTTGATACAGATGAAGATGCCAGAGCAGTCGGAGACCCGAAATTAGGAAGCTAATCTTCATCCAAGTCAGCCTTCTTTACATGAAAGCAGTTCAAACTGTAACATGGACTTAAATGTAAAACCTAAAAACTTTAAGGAAAAAAAATTGTGACAGAAAGCATCTCTGGGATATAGTTTAGGTCAGGAGTCTTAAAGTGGATGATTGGAATTATGATTACTAAAAGGAAACAGATAAAAGCGAACCTCATCAAGATAAAAAGTTTTTCTTCTTCAAAGATTTCCAGGAAGAGGAAAGATGAGCTACAGATGGAGAAAGGATACTTATAAACCATGCCTCTCATAAAGGGAGAGTGTCTAGAATCCAAAAGAAACTGGAAATTCAATGGCAAAAATGCAAGTAACCTGGTCAGCATAGGCATTTCAGCAAAGAAGGCAGACAGAAAACAAGCACATGTAAACAAAGAGTCCTCATTTGATAGCAGGTGAGTGTAAGTGTAATGCTATACTACCACTACAAATCTTATCAGTACGGGAAGAGTAAAAGACGGCGCCGTCGCCAAATATAGGTGAAGATGTGGAGAAAATGGTCATGCATCTCCTACTGGTGGGAATGTTAAATGGTATAGCCACTTTGGAAAATAGTTTGACGGTTTCTTACAACCAGGAGGCAAAGGCAGGAAAATCAGGAGTTCAGGGCCCGTCTTGGTTATAAAAGGAGTCTGTGGCTAGTCTGGGCTACATGAGACTCTGTCTCAAAAAGAGACAAAACAAATCGAATCAAACCAAACTACAAACTATGACCTAGCAATTGCCTCTAGGCAAAAAAAAAAAATCACTAAGACTTGTTCATACACAAAAATAATCTTTAAACGAATGCCTAAACACTTTATTTTTTATTTTATTTTTACTTTGTAACTATCCCCCAGTTGGAAACAGTGCTAATTTCCTTCAACTAGCAAGTGATTAAACCAAGAACAGCCATACTAGGGAATACTAGGCAATAACACAAAAGAACACACTGCTGCTACCCATAACAAACTTGAAGCTCCAGAGAATTCTGCCCAATGAAAAATATCCACCCAGGCTGGACATGCATGGCTCTGTGATAGAGCAACAGTCTAGCAAATTTAAGGCCCCATGTTTATCCCCTCCCACCCCCCGCCAGCAATACACAAGGATAAAAGCAAGGAAAAGAAACAGAAGAACAGCAGAACACAATCCAAAATGCTGCATACTGTACAGCTCCACAGATGTAGTGCTTAGAAAAGACAATGACAGAATGACAGACTGGAAAAATTAGCAGTTGTGAAGATTAAAGAGGGATGGGAGTGGAAAGTAGGCAGGGCTACTAAAGGACCACATGGGAATCTTTGTGAGGACGGCAGTAGCCCATAGCCTGGTTGCACACGTTGATGCTGTTATCACCATAGCAATAGTGCAGGCGGGGAAAAATGAGCAAAGAGTATGCAAAATTTCCATTTTGTTTCTTACAAATGCATCTGCATACACAATTATTTCAAAATAAAAAGCTTAATTAACAAAAAGCAATTTAAAACTCATGGGATATAAAAGGATTCTGGCATTTAATATGCAGTACAAAATCAGATGCTATGTATTACATTAAAAATTAAAATTAATTTCCGATGCCATTATTAAGTCAAATTTTTGTTATGGATTGAAATGAAGAGATAGGCAGGGGTGGCACAAATTCCTACTTATTTCCATGAGAAAAACTTTATGAAGGTATAGATAAATCTAGATATCTGAAATAAACCTGGGCTCTTAAATTTTGCTTATTTATTGTGGTACAAGAAATAGAACCCAAGGCCTAACAAATGCTAGACCTGCACTCTGCCACTGAGCTATAACTCCCATTCCTTTAAAAGACAAAATTCTTAATTTTTAGTGATAGGTAGACCTCTGTGAGTTTAAGGCTAGTCTGATCTACATGGCCAGTTCCAAGCCACTTGAAGGGATCTGTAGCACAAAAACATACAGAGGTAAAAAGATTTTGACTGAAATTCATTTATTTACGGTGGTTTTTAACAAAAGAGATGAGCCCCTTACAACACTATAGCACTGTGAGTCTTCCAGAAAGATGCATGACTTGCTATTGAGGGGAAGCTGGAGTTGTTGAGGATACTGTGGTAGAAGAAACACTTGGGGGTGGGGCACAGGACAAGAAGTCTAAGAGCCAGAGCATCAGGCTTGGTACCCACTCTCGGTGTTGACTTCCTCACCCTGTCAAAGACCCTAGTTTTTATCTCCTTCACTGAAATCTGAGTAAATTACAAAGTCTCCAGGTCTTGATTTTCTCCTCTGGAATAGTAATAATATTTTCATTTGCCTATCACACAAAATATGCATAATAATAAATATCTGTGTAGCATGGAGATGCTTCAAAGAAATAGCACATGGTACTGAAAACATTTGCATCTATGCTAGTTAGGAAATGCAGAATGGAAGAAAGGGAAGATGATTTAGAGGAGGGAACCCTCCCCTTCACTCTCCTCAGGTGGCTTCAGACACCGCAGAGAAATTCTGAACTGCGAGGGAAAGACCAAAGAGAACAGAAACAAGCAACTCAAACCTCACAAGACTGCAGAGCCACTGAGATCTGGGCAGCAGCATTAGCACAACTCGGGAGAGATTCGGACAGTCTGGAAATTAGCAAGGTTCTCTTGCAACTGCTTTCACCTACGGACAGCTCTAATTCACTCTCGGCGGGCATTTTAGTTCCTCTCAAGCCAGTCAGCCTCCACCTGAGTCTCAGTACTCTAATTGCAAAAGCCACAACCCACAGCCATCCTCCACTTTTACATGCAGTCAGCACTGTGCAAACACGGGACTGAACAAACACGCACACGTATAATCTATTGCTGTCAGTTTGATGGAGTACACTTAAAGTGCTCCAAAATGGAGTGTGACCTCCTGGCATTTACTCAGTGTCAGGCCTGTAACTTATTCAACAATGGCTTCAATTCCTATGATTTCCTTTTCTTGATTTAGATGATTTTAATGGGGTAAGCAACAATAACTGAAATTACATGAGTGCGAAATTTTACTGATAACAAGAAAAACAGCTTTCAAAGACATCAGGCAAGACAATAAGAAACTTCCAGCTATGGTTGACCCCAGTTTGATGGGCTCTTTCCTGTCTATCAATAGCTATTAGATTTTTACAATTCTGTTTCTGATTGTGACTTACCAGTATCCAGTCTTGACTTGATATGTTGATACCTTGGGTTCTGCGGTATCCGTCTGGTCAGGTACTACAACAGAAGACAATTCACAAAGAAGGGGTCAACGTTAGGGTTGTGGTGGGAAGAGGAACACATGCTGAAATTTCAGGTTCTAATGAGAAACAAGGTTCAGAGGGTCAGAGCCCTTACAGAAAGGGCTCGCAGTACATTTCCTCCAGTGGAAGAGTTACCTTGTTCCTATTACAACATTTCCATATTTTATCAAAATAATCTCAGAGTGCTGTGTGCTAAGGAAAAAAAAACCTTACTTAGGAAGGTTATCTTCCAATGAAGTAGCTATGCTGTTCTCTTTTTAATGTCATTCTTTTTATGATGGCTTCAGGGCCATCTTCTCTGGACACTCCTAGGTCTTATCCATAGCTCCCTACAGTGTGGCAGGCGGGATCCAGATGCTCCAGATGCTGGCAGGCTCTCTGGGGCTCCCCAGATGTCACTGCCATGGCATCTGCTCTGTGGCAGCTGAGGCTCATGTGGGCTCAGGGTGAGCTTACGGTCGGCAGAGATGTCTATGTCAGATTTGCCATGTGTTGTGCTATGTTCTGGTAGTTAATCCTTGGAATCCAAGTGCAGACAATCTACCATATTAAATTCCTGAGGTAAACGCAGAAGCCAGTAAGAAAGGGCAAGCTCAGAATAAAGAGCATCTGCGCTGACCTGTTTCTAGTCTACTGATATGAAAAGCATGTGTTCTAGACAGGGACCTTCCAACCTTCATCTCCTGCACATGATCCCATGTTGCATGGGTGGGACTGTCTCTCCTAATGTCACCAGCTCAGGCAGATAACCAGCTCAGGCAGATAACCAGCTCAGGCAGATAAAAGTGCTTTCCTCAACTTCTCTTTGGCAAAACTTTTGTCCACTGTGAAGCTGCCTGAGGCAGAAAAGAGACACTCTCCTCCTGGCCTGCAGAATATGGAACCGCATCCCATCCTCCACAATTAGATCTTTTCCTCTAGTTTGGGATTTTCTTGAAGACAGGGACAATGAGTTACTCATGTTTGTGGGATCCAGTACATGCTAAGTCCATTTATTATTGCTCCAGTCAATCGCTGATTATTTGTCTGATGACTGAACTATATATACTACCTAGCTCCTAAGAGAGAATGTCAAACTTATAAAGACTGGATCTCTTGCCTTAGCTAACAGCGAGGGACAAGCATGCTGTTGGGGGGACTGTGAAATAAATCACACCTTTCAGAATGGCCTACAAAGCACAGAAACAGCCTAGTATTTCTATGATTTATGCAATCAGAGCTCAAGAAGAATTTTAAAAAACTGAGGGCAGTACGACCAGAAAGATGACTTGGTGGGTAAAGATGCTTTCTATCAACCCCTATGACCGGCATTCATCCCTACGACCCACATGGCGGAAGGAGAGGACCAACTCCGGAAGGTTGTCCTCTGGCCTTAATACTACATGCACATATCTGTGCACATACACAGTGAAATTTTAAAAAAACAACAAAACAAAACTGGGGGTACCTACAGAGAATTATCCATTTTTAATTTTTTAAAATTTTGCCAAGTAAGTACACAAAATCCTCACAACTTCCACTTGCTATTTTATTTTTTAGGTAAGTATATTTGTTTTTTAATTAAATTAATTTTAAATGGCATAATACATAATCTATCTGCTATTTTTTTTTTAACACTGAGGATCAAACCCAGGGCTTCTCATATGCTAGTCAACCAAACTACAATACTATACTCTAGCCCCACCATCTGCTATTTCAATTACCTAAACCCTCAGGGCAAAACGGTCAGTTCCTTCATGTTATTAAAAAGCCAATGACGCTGTCTGTGGTCTTCATTTCACACCAGGTAAGTACAACCCTAATTATGAATACTGAGCACTGATCGGTTGCTAGTGTTTGCAATCACTGAGCTGACTGAGCCTCAGAAATATGGTGGAAAACTGGCTTCCTGTTGTGACCAGTAATGGCTGCCTAGAAGAGCAAGGAACAAAGCCAGCTCTGACACCTTCCCTAGATGAAGACAGAGACGGTTCTTAAGAGAAAGAACAGCATGCAGATGCAGAGAAAAACCGGAGGCCAAGTTCCCAGAGGCAGACAATATCATGAAAAATTAAACAGGGAACCAAGTCCAGCACACACATACACACACACACACGTTTCACTTATCTTCAGCTTCGGGACTTTTCCCCCTAGTCTATATTTTTATCATTTCTATACCTTATTTCCTGTTTTTACTTTTGTTTTGTTTCCTAGCAAAGCTTCTTTTGAAAAATTCCAGGCTAGTCTCTGCCGAACCATGGATATTTGTCCATCCCTCGGCCAAATAGCTGAGCCGTGAGGGTGCCTCTGGGGACCAGGAGTGGTGGCAGCAGAATGATGAGGGAGGGAGTGTGGACAGCCGCAGCTGCGGAGGCCTCCCCACCCCCGGTTTTCCCTTACATGGACTAATGAGAAATCCATATGCCGCTGGAGAAAAATGTCAGATTTCTTTCCTGAGTTCTCATTTCTGTTCAATTTCTTAGTCCTTTCTAGGACCTGAATGGACAGTAAGCTCTGTGTGCTACATTGCCAGCGAAGTGCCTTAGGCTCTGAGGAAGAGCCACACTTTCTTCTTGAAAACTCCTGCTTA
This sequence comes from Bramus lutescens, assembly GCA_001685075.1. Taxonomy (NCBI): domain Eukaryota; kingdom Metazoa; phylum Chordata; class Mammalia; order Rodentia; family Cricetidae; genus Bramus; species Bramus lutescens. The sequence continues at coordinate 1,209,721 of LOEQ01000063.1, forward strand.
AGGGATGGCTGCCTCTTGACCTACTGACCAACTGGCTTTGTTTCCATGATATACACAGGCTGGAATGGTGTGGAGTGGAAGGCCTGTGACAAGAAGCCGGTTCAAGAGAGACTGTTCATTCCTTCTACAAACACTTAGTGAGTGCCATTCATTCCATGGACATTTATTACTGAGGGCCTGGCAGAAGCAGGTCCCTCTGAGGAACGCAGAGGTAAAAACAGGCCTGGCCATCACCCCTTGCTCCCTGCGGCTATTTGGTGTCAATGTGACAAGAAGAGGGAACTGAGGAGGATGGAGACACGTGAGACTAGTACCTTAACAAGGCCAAGAGTCAAGAACTGCTGCCGAGAGTGCTGAATTCTGAGGGTCACGGTGGGTAGTGAAAACAGTGGCGTGCAAGCACAAGGCCCCAATAATAGAGAAGCCCAGGTGAACGTGAGGACAAAGTGTAGGTGACATCTCAAGAAAGCTAGTCATCACTGGAAGGCATGGAGTGCTGGGGACTCTGAGAGAACAAATGGCACTGGAGAGGCAGGGCGGGGGCAGATCACAAGGACCTTCTATCGAGAAAACCCAAGGCACTTTGCATCCTGTCCTGTCAATCAGTGGTTTCCAATAGGTGCAATTTTGCCAGCTCTGTGCCCAGGGACATTTAATTAAGGTCTGGAGACATCTGGGTTGTTACAACTGAGTGGTGGTGGAGGTGGTGGTGGTGGTGGAGGTGGTGGTGGTGGTGGTGGTGTGTTGCTGGCGTTTCCTAGGAAAAGGCAAGAGAGACTGGGTAACATCCTGTAACAAGAGCCAGCCCAGATGTCGACAGTACGGAGCTTGAGAAGTCCAAGAGGAGAGGAGCGGGAGTCACTGAAGGTTTAGGGAGGCGTGGTGAGAGCTTATTTACATTTTGGGATGATCTATCTGCACAATATGGAGAACATGATCATAGTCAAGAAAAGAGGCACAAAAATCAGGTGAGAAGCTCATGCTAAGGGGACAGGAAGCCCTATAAAAGTGGCAGCACAGAGAAGAAGAAGGTTTTAAGAAATCTCTGCAATGTGAAGCTGGGGTTGTAGCTCTGCCTATTGCCTGCCCCTCCATCTTTAACATGTAAAATCAACATGGCTACTCATGGACCACCATAAAAAGAGGGCAGTAGCACCATAACCCCCAGAAAAAGTAGTGAAAAACGAAGCATATAAGGAAAAACATTATGTTGGAAGTTTGAGGACATATTAAGTAGGGATGTTTGTAGGTTATCAAAAATAGAAGTGTCCAGCTGACTACATGGACATGGAGATCAGGAGAAAACTAGGTTAAAAACCAATTTGGGAATTACTCATATATAGGATATGAAGCCAGGGGGACTGTCCAAAAATCACTCTAGGAACAGTGTGCACTAGGAAGACATTTCCCAACCTTGACAGTCAGGTGGGGAAGAGAGCCCTGGCTGGGATGCAGGAGAGGCCAAAGGAAGGGGATTACAAAAACTAGGATAAAATATTTACAGGAAGAAGGAAGCAGTCAACATGGAACAAAGCTGTCAAATTCAAGAACGAGAGGCCAAACAAGAACAGACAAACAAGAATCCAGGTCAATTAACAGAACAGAAAAGTAAATTTGGATTTACAAATCAGGACATTGTTGATGGGGCTAGATGGAAGCAATTATAGGAAAGTAAGAAGGGCAGAAGCAAAAACAATAGGTCAAATGTATGGGGGTGGGGAAGGAGACAGACTGTGTTTTTCTCTCCAGACTTGTCAAGGTGAACTCTCTCTTTCCTCTCCCTTTTCCTCTCCCCACCTCTCTCCTCTCTGTGGTGCTGTTTATGTATTTTTTTGGGGGGGGAGGATAAAGGAGAGATTTAAGGATGTGTACAGACGAATGGGCACAGGCCCAGAGTCCAGGTGGAAGGGGCAGCTTTTGATACATATTTAAAATAAATATTAAAAAAATCTATGGTTATAATAAAGCTCATCATGAGCGGGCAGGAAGTTGAGAAAGTTGGTGTTTGTAAATTACTACAGGCTTTTTGGAAATGACCAGCTGTGTCAAAGACACTCTAATGGGCACACTGCTAGAGGGGCAGTATCTTAGTCACTTTCCTGTGGCTCTGACGAACGCCATGACCACAGAGCAACCCCACGAGGAAAGGCTTCATTTGGCTCCATGTCCTGATTATAGTCCATATTAGGAAAGGGGCTCTACCCTGTACACCTCTCAGTATCTGTTACAAAACCTTGTGCTAACAAAGCAGCTGGAAGTGTTTGCCAAATACATTGAAACTGGGCACAGAGGCAGACACCTGCAACCCAGGTCCTTTGGAGGGTTAGGCGGGAAGATGTGAGTTCTAGGACAACTTGGGCAACTTTGTAAGAACCCAACTCAAAACACACAAAAGCAAAAACAAGACAAACAAACATGAAGGCCCATGCATACTCTGTAAGAACCCAACTCAACACACACATGCTAACACACATACAAACAAACAAACAAACAAAAAACCACAAACAAGCAAACATGAAGGCCCAAGCACACTCTGGTACCATAAGAGTAATTCAACATTCAAGACTCTTAGAAGGGGGGCTGGAGAGATGGCTCAGTGGTTAAGAGCATTGCTTGCTCTTCCAAAG
>LOEQ01000063.1:1220826-1231584 GCA_001685075.1 Bramus lutescens
TTTACTGTTTCGGCTGGGCGAGGGAGAGCGAGAAGCCGCCCAATGGTTGCCAAGGGCAACGCGGGACGCCCGCTAGCTCAGTTTTCGGTGCTGGGGCCTGCCGGCCAGCTCCAACCTAAAAGCGGGAAGAAGGGCGCGGGGGAAGGGAAGGCTGCGCCTGCGCAGAACTGAGGCGAGGGGCCCGACCTGAGGCCAAAGTGAGAACACAAATTCAGGCCAGGTTGTCCCCCCTCCCCGCATAGCCATTTTAACCAAACTTCAGGGCTACTTCTTCTACGACAGAGGACATGATATGGGCCATGGTTGTTCAACTGGAACGAGTACATAGTTCATTATTTTCAGGTTAAACTTATTATGCAAATTATGCAAAATATCATGAGTAAACACAGTAATTATTGTTGCTTTAAAAGCTTTTAGTCTAGCTAAAGAACGGCAGCCTTAATTGCAAAGAGCACACACCGTTCAGTGGCTCATCATCCATTTAACAAGTATTTAATAAGCACCTTATGAGGAAAGCTACAGTACGTTTTGTGGAGGATGGGAGAGATGACTAAAACCCAATCCCGTTGCCATGGAAACCATCGTGACTCCTGCCACCAAACACCACCTGTTCTCATTCCAGATCTGAAAATTAAGTCCTAGCACCTTTACAAAACAATTACCCACACAGTTTGACTCGGCCCCTAAATGTCCCGCCGAATCCATCCAAATTATTATTCCCTTTTACAGGGAGGGAACAGCACAGTAAACCCTTTGTCCTTTGCTCTGAGTCTTTTTTTTTTTTCCGGGAGTAGAGAAGGGTTAACACTGGGGTGTTCATACCGACTGGCTGTGTGAATAATAACGCCTACGCGAACCGCGGCAGGGTCTGTGCAGATGACCCGTTTAACAATGTCGGCTCCCACACCCTGTCTTCTTAGGGGCTTCAGAAACATGCTCTTGGTTCAAGTGATACCGACAGGCAGGAACGTGGACTAACACCATAGCTATCCCTTGCATTTTGTTTATTCCTTAATGCCTGTCAAGCTTTCCCTTAACTTCCTTTGCTGTCTGTAATCCTTTAGCCCTACTCGTAGTCCCAGCCCCTCATCATTCTAGAATAAAAGAATAGGCACTGCAACAAATTAGTAAGGATTAGGTAGGAGAATGTTTATCATCAGATCTTTGCGTAGGAAACGGAAGCTTCTAGACACATATTTAGAGTGTGTGCTTCTCTGTGCAGCTAAGAGTTGGAGTGGCCACAGGAATTAGGGATAGAAAATTGAGAAAGGGGCAGGTAAAGTGGATGAGGGTCCTGACTGCCAAAATGGATGTCCCGAGGTCAATCCCTGGGACATACATGGTAGAAGAAGAAGACCAGCTACTTGCAAGTTGTCCTATGATTTCCACACATGTGCACACACATGCAGACTCACAAAATAAATAAGCGAATGTGGGGGGAAGAAAAGAAGAGAGTAATAAGGGACCAAGCTAAGAGCTGCGGAGAAAAAGAAGAAAGGAGAAACTTCAAGACATCTATAGAAGTGATGGTTATGCATGAGGTGGGAGAAGCTGGGTGAGGAACTGGAATGTGTCAAGGGGGAGCTATAAATCTTTAAACTTGGAAATCAAGTATTAAGAACAAGCAATCAAGTATCCCAGGACAGAAAAGGTAACGCCCAGCACACACTCAACTTCCATTCTTCAATGCTGGAGTTCACCTCTTTGTAAGACTGTTAACTCGTGTTCCAGTGGGCATGGAAATATCAGATTTACCGACCGTAGTGGCCACTGTGTTTATCAAATCAGAGCAGCGTATAAGGTTATGAAAGTGTGGATTCTTTGATATGGCACTGCCTTGTGACTAGGGTGGAGTAATTTAAACACAGGATCCTTCCCCATCCCCTGGATTTTGATACAGAAGAGCCCAAAGACCACACTTCAAGAGACTCTGCTCTCATAGCACGCATCTGTGGACATATTTGGCAGTGTCAAGCTACAAACCAAAAGGCTTTTTGCCCCCAAGATTTCTTTCAGATCCTGCTTGTGTCAAAACTGGAGCAAAAATTAAAGGGAGGTATTTATTCTCCATATGAAAAGTGGCTAAATTGTATCAAATGATATTCCATGGAGGAAAACATTCAATATACATAGCAAGCTGTGTCTAACAAGGTCAAGAGCTAAGTCTCATTTTTCAACCAACAGACCAAAGATATTTTTCTTTTTTAGAATGTTAACTATATGGCATCCAGCGATTCATGAAATAAGCACCTTCAGACACAACCAGTGTGCATAGAAAGAGGTGCGTCTGTTGAGTAATTTATAATAGCTACAGAGAAATCTTCAAATCTTTTTTTTTTTTTNGCTTTTTGTATTCACTCTGTAGACCATGCTGATCTCGAACTCACAGATGCCTGCCTGCCTCTGCCTCCCAGGTGCTGGAATTAAAGGTGTGCACTACCACTACTTGGCTGGAAATCCTCAAATCTTAATATCCTAAGAGTTTCTTGGGAAATAATCAGAGCAGTGTAGGACAATGGCATTCACAGATGTTAACTGGACTCTTAGTTAAAACACTGAAAAAATGGGACGAACTTAATTGATCACCAAGTAAAAAAATCATTAAAATATGTGATGGCATACTAATAAAAGGTATTTTTACAGAACCATTAAAAAGTATATTTCAAGGACTAATTGGGGCAATGGAGAACTAGTCCTGATGCAGTAAATGAAAAGAATACCGGGGAACTTCTTCTTTGATATGATCCTGATATGTATGGAGAAGAAAAATGCAGGTATCCACAGGGAAAAGAGTGAAAAAAAACCATTTAATAAAAGCTATGTCTGGATTACAGAACATAGACGTTTGTTTTGTTCAGTAGACATTTTGTGAGTTTCACAGATTTTCTTTAGTGACTATGAACTCATTCCATACTTTAAAAATCTTATTCTTTCCCCTAAGAAACAGAACTCGTGATGCTGGCTGTGTCCTGAAAGCTGTCTATGGCTTTTGTCTGAGCTGATATAGACCAGAGCAGAATTCTGAGTAATTCCCCTATGTGAAGTGCTACAGTTCTTAGCGTAAAAGGCTCTCCAGGCACTTGAGTGAGACCCTTGCAATCAGAGTGGTGATTGCTGAGAGGGTAGGGCTTTGTTTGCGAGAGAAGGAGTTCTGATTCTTTTCTTTAGAAGTTCCTACTCCCACTGATTAATCTTATTTTTCTCTGAAGTTAGAAGTGCACTTAGGAACTTCCATTTGTTTGATGTCTCCTTTTTAACCCTGTATGGGCTTCCAGAAGCTTTTAGTCTCTATTGAGCTGGAGGGGAGGGAGCCATCAGGTAAGGTCAGTGTGGTTGATGGAAAGCTGGTTTGTATTGCAGGTACCCCTGGGCTCCCTCAGGCCCCCAACTCCCGCCTTCAGAACTAAATGGGGATTTTGGTACTATTCAGGTTGGTCCCTTCCCATGCCTCAAACTCTCTGTACCATCCTTTACCCCAAGCCCCTATGATTGTCCAGCTTTGCATCCAATTGCTCTCCCTGCCCTCCCTTGGGTGTCACGTCTATTTTCCTGATCAAAGCCCACATTCCCTGCTCCACCAGGCCTGTCTCATGATGTTCCTTTTTGGATATGAGCCTTGGCTCCTTTCCTTGGCTTCATTTGTTCTCATTTCCTAAATGACATGCATGTCCAGATGTTAAGGAGTTCCACCTAATCTAGTCCAGTCCTGGGATCCTTTCCTGGGTCCCCAGAAATGGAACATAGCAGAAATAGTGAAACTCTACCCTGCCAAAGGTTCCTGCAACAGTAGCAACAACTTGGTGCCATTATATTGGTGTACAGTGTGTCCAAAGGAAGAGCACACCAAATCTGTGCAGGATGTGGCCCTTGCCTATGCATCTCTGCAGCCAGTCCAAAAAGAGTAACTGGTACTCAAGGCTGCGGTCACATACTGCATCACTTTCTGATGAAACAGATCAGCTGATGTCAATGGCATCCTGGTTGAATTGCTTCTGGAGTCTGTGTTCCTACCTGGGCAGTTTTGCAGCCAGCTCTGTGTCTTAGTCCATTTTCTGTTTTTAAAACAAAATGCCAGAGGCCAGACAGGGTACCCTATTCATCAACTGATCCATGAATGATTTAATATACTTGTGAGGACAGAACTCTTAATGACCCTATTACCTCTCAAATGTCCCAAGTATAAATATATGAATTAGGGATTAAATTTTTCAACATATGAAATTTGGAAAACACCTTCAAACCCTAGCAATGGGGTACACGGACTGACTTGATGTGATAGAAAACAGAGGTGACATTCTCTCCCAGAAGATCTTATACCTATGATAGAGACCAGGATGTTAGGGGAATACAAGGAATGTTCTGGCCTTTGACTTGTGATTTAAAAAAAAAAAACCTATTTATTATGTGTACATCAACCTTTTGCCTGCATGTATGTCTGTGTGAGGGTGTCAGATCTTGGAGTTACAAACAATTACGAGTTGCCACATGGGTGCTGGGAATTGAACTCAGGTCCACCTGGAAGAGCAGTCCGAGCTCTTAACCACTGAGCCACCTCTCCAGCACCATTACTTTGGGATCTTTGTGGAATAATGTTCTGCCACAAACCCAGTACCAAAAGTACTCCGAAGAGCTTCCCTGGGTCAGAATGGAGGAAGAGTCAGAATTGGGGGGCACTTACCGTACTCTGGGCACAAGGGATGGCCAGTGGGTCTGCGGGCCTAAAGAAGTCCAATAAGAACAAAATTATCAGATGGTCATATTTGTCAAAAATAACACAAGAACTCAGGGTTTCATGTAAAAACTTGAGGCCATAGGGACTGGAGAGATGGTACAGTGGTTAAGATCACTGACTGCGCTTCCATAGGACCCAGGTTCAATTCCCAGCACCCACATGACGGTTAACAACTGTCTGTAACTCTAGAATCTGGCAACCTCACACAGACATGCATGCAGGGGAAACACTAATGTACATAAAATAAAATAAATAAAAATTAAAAAACAAAACAAAACCACCTTGAGGCCATTAGCTTGTAATGCCCCCTCTCCTTGCCTTCCTTGCCTCTCTTCCTCCCTCCTGATATAATTCTTGTCCATTATTTTTTAAACAATCAAGATGATACCCACAGTAAAAGCAAAACAAAAACACATTGACAGGCGTTCTGCTTTCATTTAATATACAAAAGACTGCAAGGGAACATTGCTCCATTCTAACAAATAGAAAAGTAACTCATCTATAAAAATCTCATTTCCTTGAAGCCTTCAGAGAGATGAGCTCATGTTCCTAAGGCAGCCACATAACTAACTCCAAAGTCCTGCGGAAGCCCACTCTGCCCATTGGGCTGGACTAAAAGGTCATACAAGTGGGGAAGAAGAAATAGATTCATGCCCAGAGGCTAGATTTGGGTTAGCAGACCAGTGTGGAAGAAATAATGGAGAGCCTGTAGTAGTTAATTCTGTGTGTCAACTTGGCTAGGCCAAGGCGTCCAGATGTTTGGCCAAACATTAATGTGGGCGTTTTGTAAAGTGTTTTAAAAGATGAGATTAACTGTTTAACTTTGAGCAAAACAGATAACCCTGTATGCTGTGATTTGGCTTCATCCAAACAGTTGAAGACCTTAAGAGAAAAAAGACGGACCACCCCCAAGGAAGTGAGGAAGTGAGAATTAGCCAACAGGCTGCCTTTGGACTCTTCCTTTGTCTCCAGACTTTTGCAGTCTTCCTTCTGTAGACTTTTTGCACTTGCTGACCTCTATAATTACAGAAACCATTTAGTCCTTTCTTTTCCTCTTCCTGCCATACAGAGAAATCCTCTTGTAGACAAATGGGTAGAGACATCCACAACCTATTTCTTCTGTTTCTCTAAGAACATTGACCAGGATACAGACCCTGACACAAGCGTACATTTGAACTCTCTTGTTCATCCATGTCCCCTGGCTACTCACAGAAAGACTGGAGCAAGACAAGGTAGCCAAAGGAAGCTATCTCAGTGGAGTAGATGTGCAGGAAGTGATCGGTCATTACTGGGGACAGGCATAAGCATTACCCATATCCTATGACTCTTATGAAAGTGATAAAACTTTAGACCATCAGGGTAGGGGGCCACTCGAAGGGGGGAAACATCTGGGGCCAGGAAGGAAGCTGGCCTTCCATTCCCAGGAATTCCACAGACATCTGTTGTTTTAGAGAAAGGGCAGAGGCATAAGCTGTTTGTGTTGGGGGCAGGATGGGGTGGGTCAAGAAAAAGTTCTGAATCCCAAGAATTTGCACCAATACACAGCAGGGATAGAGTGCCAAGGGGAATGGCACTTTTGCCTAGGCCCTCCAAAGGTGCCAGGCAGTGACTGGCCAGGTACAGGAGGAGGGAGGAGGACAGAGCAGGTCTCTAGAGATGGATTATCCTTGTGGGAGACTGAAGGGGCTTGGACCAGAGGAGTCAAGAACTACCTCCTCTTCTTTACTGCAGTTGGGTGACAAGCAGGGAGCTGTTTGGATTAGGAGGCAGGGCTGGAGGGAGGCTGTGGGGGAAAGCCTTGGAGTGCCAGTGTGCAGGTAGGGGGGAATGCCAGAGATACCCTGCTTACTGAAGAAACCTTTCCAGCCCCAGGCACAGAGCTGTGGCCCCATGTGGTACCCAGGGAAGTGAGGGCAAAATCCAAACATGAACCAGCTCAACTACTGACCAGTTAGCGAGGTCCCCATAAGAGCACAACAGAGGAGGGAGGCTGCCCACACCCTGGTGTAAACACAGGTTACCTCATTTCTCCTAACTTACATAATGGCTGCCACTCGGTACCAAATCATGCCATAGAAACAAAGAAGAGAACAAAGGAGACTTCTAGTCACCCACAAAAATCCGTCAGACCTGGATTTTGCAATAACTGACTAACATACTAAAAGTTCTAGTGAAAAAGGTAGAAAACATATGGCTTAACATATGGAGAATCTTAGCAAACTGGGAGAAACTATGAAAAATGAAATATGGGGAATAAGAACAGTATCAACGGTGAAAAATTTGGGGCTGGCAAGATAGCTCAGGGGGTAAGAGGTACTTGCTTCAAAGACTGATGATCTGAATTTGATCCCTGGGAACCACACAGTAGAAGGAGCGAACTGAAGCCTGCAGGTTGTCCTCTGCCTTGCACATGTGTGCTGCAGGATGCACATGCACTAAATAAATGCTTATTTTTGAAAGGTTGAAGAATTCTCCTAATATCAGCAGCAACCTAGACAGAGCTGATGGGAGCCAATGACCTTGAAGACAGACAGTAAGAGGATTATCCAAAATTAAATGCAGAGAAAGCTTGGGAAAGGAATTTAGGAAAAAAAACATTAAAAATGCTGGGGGCGCTGGGGCCATGGTCAGCTGAAAAGAAGCCCCATGCCTGGTACACACACCCATGCTCGCACATTGGAATATACACAATCACACATAAACATCATCCATGCACCCACAAGAGTTAATATATTTACTTGTTTTTTAAATTTTGGCATGTCATCAAGAAGATATTCAAGTAGGAGAGATGCAGATGACAGGATACAGTGAGGAAGATTTTCCGAAATGAAGGGGTGGGAGTAGCCAAAGCAGAGGTCTGAGAATTCAGCGGTGTATGTGCAATCAAATGAAAGTAGAAAGTAAGCCCACGCCCACAGTGTAGGCGCAGAGAGAAAGTCAAAGACGCTGGGAAAGAAGTAGCTACACATGGGAGGACAAAGATGGGTACAACAAAGCTCTATAAAACAAAACAAAACAAGACAATTAAGGGATGTGTTTTAAATGTAGCAGAAAGGGAGGAAAGGCTAATTCTGAATTCTACAATCAGAGTATCCTTTTCTTGTTTGTTTATCTAAGGGGGAAGGACAGATTTGGGGTCATAGTTTTAGAGATCCTTGTCTACCCTGGCAAGGAGATTTTATTGGAGCAGGCTCACATCCTAGTGTCAGGGAAAATATTTTTCAAAAACAAAAATAGATATTCTTCAGACAAAATTTGAGAAATTCATTGGCAATTGTCTTGTATTAAACAAAATGTTAAAAGGCGCTCTTTGCCAGAAAAAGCATGATCATAGCGAGAATCGTGGCACCCACAAAGAAATGAAGAACAATGGGAATAATTTTCTTAATGAGGATAAATACAAAAGACATTTCCCATCAATTTTTATTGTCTTTAAAAGAAAATTCATTAAGCACAAGTGGTAACAATGCCTTCCGTGATTTATAGTGTGAATAACAAAATCGTCAAGAGCAGGTAATTTATGGAGACTAGACGCCCTGGGAAGGGAGCAGTTCAAAGGCGCAGGGCCAGCACCTGCTCAGCACCTGTTGGGGCTCTTCTCTGTGTGTCACATGATAAAGCTGCTGAGAGCTCAGAGCCTCTCACCTTCTCCTACAGTCGCTGAGGCCATCATGGGGCCCCACTCCATGACCTCACCTAATCCTCACAGCCTCTCAAATGCCTCAGCTCCAAAGGTTATGGACATATGAATCTGGCTATTGAGTTTCCCAAGGACGGCATTTTAAAGGGTACGTTCAAATCACCCCAGGCTTCATAACCACTCAGTGATTTCCCCCACGATGGAGTCTCCTGAGCTTCTCTTCCTGCCTACTATCAGAGGACAGCTTCTCAGGGCCCTGAAGAATCTAGTCACTCCAAAGGACAGCTCTTCCTTCCAGCATGCCATGCCACCTCTTGCCTCTGATGCCTCTGTCTGCACTGTCTTCTGTTTGGTAAGTCTGGCTTCCGATCGCTTGGTGACTGGAGAAATATAAAACAGCCTCACTCTGGGAACCTTTTGTGACTGACCTCTGTCCTCATCCCAGCTTGAATGCCACCAACACGTGCCTGGAAACAGCCTGGGCTGATAGGTGATTTCTTTATCTGTTTCCTTCATTATCCCATACCCTACTTGACACTCCATGAAGCCTCATTCTTCACACCCTTGGTGTCTGGGATAAGAGAGGCGCTCAATATTTGTCAAGAACGAACTGTGACAGTTCCTATGAAGACACACGAGAGACTGGTACGTGGCAAGCCTCCTCTTTTGTCACCCCGGCCGTTTTCACCCTTTCTTATCTGCTATCTGGTGCATCAATAATAAGGCCTAATGATAAATGATCTCCCAAAGTGATAAATAATATTTCCCTTTGATTGTTAGACCAATGAGATCCACACGTGATACACACATAAGTGTCTGCAAATGTCATCCTGAGAAACAGGATGCTGCAGAGCCCGGAAATAGAATCAAGGCATGACGGAATGTGAAGGAGAGCTGTAACCTAATCAATGGCCTTAACAGCTGAAGCAAGGATGTGGAAGCTGGAGGGGGGTGGTCTGCAGGGAGAACTGAAGAGTGGAGCCAAGGAACAAACATTTGTCATTATGTCTCCAGCCCTGTCAAGGGAAAGGGTTGTTTTTTTGACCGTTAGACACAAGCATGCAGTCCACCCTATATCCCCATGGATGCCACAGAACTCATCCAGCTCCCTTCCTTTGTTCTGATTTCAGGCTCACAAACAACCTCCTGATTAGAATTTGGCTTCCCATGTAGATTTTCCAACAGGAGAGAATGCGCTGACCAGTCAGCATGAACATCTGGTCCATTTGGCAGGGAGCGTTCTCTTTGTATATGAATGTATTAGTGTTCTGGTTTATATATCAGTCAGTTTATACACCCCAGGGGCTACAGAGGTGCTCATTCTCCCAGTCCTCACTAAGGCCATCAACAGGGCCCCATTTTCCCTTTTTGTTCCCCTGCCTTGTTCAGTGTAGGCAGAGGACAAAGGATCTCGAGTGAGCTCCAGCTTCTATTGATCAAGCCTTTCTTGCTTTGGGCTAACCTGTTCTTCATCATGGTAAGGGCACACTACAGTCAACCACACACACACAGTCAGGGTATGTCCTACGGCTTCCCGACCCTTCAGAAATTTGGTCCTTGCTCATGGCTTCTACCCCAATAAGTGCACTCACTTTGGTGATGACTTTAGAAGGTTGAAGACCGAAAGGAACACTTTCAGAGAGATGTGAATCCAGCTGGTTTTGAATCCTCCTGCCTCAGCGGTCCCAGTGCTGGCTTTCAGGCAGGAGCTACCATGCCCAGGTGCCAGTGCTGATTACCTAGCCCTCTTTAGTCCACTTTCAGTGACTGTAACAGAATACTTGATGTGGATTAATTTATAGAGAAAAGCTTTGTCTCACAATTCTAGAGGCTGTAAGCACCTTCTCTGGTGTGGCGTGCTTTACGTCAGCATAAATACTATAAGAGGCCATGCCCAAGTGTGCAGGTAAATTAAAGACTACAGGTGGTAGGAATTCCTACAGCATTCTTCTCCTCTTCTGATGAGGGTCAAGAGCTGCTTAACTTCATGATGGGAAGTACAAGGGCAATTTGCCATGATGGGGGTGGGGCTTTGGTGATGCAGAGACAGCCCAGTGGTTAGGAAGCGCTTGCTGTTCTTGCAGAGGGCAAGAGTCCAGTTCCCAGCACCCACATCAGGGGACTCACAACTGCCTGCTATTCCAGCTCTAGGGGATCTGACTTCCTTTTAGCCTCTATGAGCACCCACATATAGAGTTACACACACACCTGCATATAGGGATACACACACATAAATATAAGTAATAAAAAAGCTTCAAACAAACAAAAACAACAACAACAAAAACAATGGGGCGTAGCCTTTAGTCCCAGCATTTAGGAGGCAAAGGCAGGTGGATCTCTATGAGTTCGAGGCCAGCATGGTCTACAGAGTGAGTTCCAGGACAGC